>JAWQUT010000362.1:421401-466594 GCA_033807755.1 Ellobium chinense | reverse complement strand
CTCTCTCTCTCTCTCTCTCTCTTACAACGCCCTCCCCTACCCCACCCCAACAAACTTCTTTCCAGTCACTGAGATAATAACTTTCAATGTACTGATAACATCATGTTAGAGTACTTGTTCCGAATACATGTCACAAAGTTTGTTAACTTTATTCCACGTGTCTACCACTGCCCTTGGTCTCTGAGAGTCTTGAGGGTCCGGCAAGGCAGGCATAGGGTCCTAACAGGGCAACCAAATTGACTGGGTTGCTAGAAAGAGTGTTTTCTTGGAACTGCTGCGCATGTATCACACATACATGTATATATTCATTTCATCACTATGTCTCTGAAGGAGCATAGTTTCCCAAGATGTCGGCAATATACCGAAGTATTTTGCAAATCGAGCCAGTGTCACATCAGTGATACGTTGTTTTGCTGTTGCGTATTAGTCACAGCGGGGGAGTGTACGCAACTCCTAGAGATTAGCTGGGAAACTGAAAACCTCTGAACACATTGGAAGTTGGAGCTCGGTTTCAGATATGTTGGTCGAACTTTTCATTAATTAATAAGAGTGGGATGTGGCAAGAATCAGCAATGGTATGTATGTAAGTAAACATTACTCGCAAGTCAGCACACATTCTTTTTTAGCGCTTCCGACACCAGAGGTAGCCATCTTTGCTTACTTGGAGACTGATACTTTCGTTGTACAGAATCGCCGAGAAACCGCCACAGAATAAAAGGATCGCCATTTTTGCGCATCCAAGGGCACAAAACAGAGGTAGCCCAGACGGCGTAGCCTCCCACTCAATCATTTAAGTTTCAGTGATAAACACTGCCAAAGGATTCATAATCAAATTATCACAGACACCATTTGAAATGTTCAGCGTCGATTCATGACTCTCTTAGAAAGATGAGAAGGCCATCGCTAGACCATAACATTTTGTTCATTGTCAGGGTCAGACGTATTCTTAAGTCGCATCATAATCAAATAATGTCCATGATTATAAGAGGTAAAAAAGGATGAGGACGCCGCCACAGCACAAAATGGAATGACCTAGACTGGAACTGAGAAAGCGGAGATTTCATTGGGGATGATTTGGGTGAAAGGGGTGGAGGTGGAGAAGGGGCGGATGAAAGGGAAAGGATCAAACGGGACCTTATAATCAGACTTTCATTATTTTTTAATATGAGACATGCGGGCTTTACTTGTTGCGGTTAATCATTGTGCAGAACCAAATTTAAGAATAAACCAGTCTTCTATATAATACTATCACACCCAATACGGGCTCTCAGGTTTATAATTTTCGAGGCTTTATAGATTCAAAAACACGGCGCACGACCGACAACCGACAAACTTAAAAATCTGGCACTCAGAACAGATTTTTGTTCCATGTTTCCGGGTTAGCTTTTCATAGCTATACGTGGTTATGTTGTTTTTTTTTAAAGTCAGCCTTCCTAATACCTACTATTATGTCATCTCCCTCCGGCTATGATTACGTAGTCAGTAGGCCAGTCTCCGCTCTGGCGATTAAAGAAAATAATAAAAACTCTTTCAGATATTTGATTTCCTTTGCAGACAGCGCTTTCACCGTTTCGATCAAGAATTTCTTAATAGAGCATCCAGCAGCAACTCTGTTTATACATGCATGGTCTCGATTAGGCAAGATCATCCGACGACATCTTTTAATTTCCTCCACCCTTTTTCATTAATGCGTTTCATTGCCCAACGCATAGAATAATACTTATTACCAATCCGCTTCTATCTGCGTCTTTGCCCTGTTCGTAGAGCGGGTGCCCTTGTGATAGTACAGACTGAATGAAAGTGACTGAAACATTGTATGGCCAACTGTTTTTAAGTTTACACAACAAAAAATTACCATTTCGGCATGAACGGTGGTGAAATGAAGTAAATAACTTCGAAAAGATTGTCTAGGTATTTCACGACAGCGGACTGTGTTTGTAAGAATAAACTAATATTTGATTCACTTGTATTTCTTGTTAAATATGAAAATTTCTGGAAATACGGTATTATTGTAATCTTGACAATGATTTTCCTTTTATGGTATGTATGCGAACATAAATTGTTGTGCCACTCAAAGATATGTCGTTATTGTTTGTATACTTGTAATCAACAGTCGGCGACGATCATGCCTCCGCAAGTCGTAATAACTTATGAGCAACATAATTTCGGTTTGTTTATAGAAATTGCATGCACATGAGAAAATAATATCTCGCGGACATTGTTCACGGCATAAGCTTTCCCTAGGTCTCTTTGAAAGACCAAATCCAGCTGGGGAAAAAAATAGTCTAAGTAGTGGCGTACCAAAGGGGCATTTAAGTGCAAGAACATTATAGAGACCAAACAGTTTTGAGGAGAGGGAGTCAGTGAACACTGATGACTATCAGTCATTTTAACCAGCTGTGGCTCATTATTGTGGAGGACAGCTGGAAGAGAAAAGGGCGGGGGTGGAATGCTTTTGGGTGAGGGTGTCGAAACAGGGGCGTGACAAAGGCGCATTTATGTGTAGGGGCATTGTTGAGACCAGACCAAGTAGTTGTTGGAGAGGGGAAGGAGGATCATTAAACAATGATAGTCATCAGTTTAAGCAGCTGAGTCTCATTTTGGAAGACAGTCAGAGGAGGATGGAAGCGTGGGTAAAGTGTTTTGGGTGAGAATGGTGAAACAGTAGCGTACCAGGGGGAGGCATTTAAGTGCATATGCATTGAACTTGTAGAGACCCACTGGTTGTTGGAGAGGCGGAGTCGCGGATCAGTGATGACTGTCAGTTATCAGTTTAAACTGCTGAATCTCATTCTGAAGGACAATCGGTGATGGGGGACAGAGTTTTTAAAGTGAGGGTGGCCCGTCCCTTGGTCCCCAGTTGCACTATAAATGTCGAGGTCAGGTGTTTAAAATGTCATTTGTAGGCCAGACCACGCTAACCTGTCGCATCTTGAATGAAGACAATCTCCACCATCATCCCGTCCAGATGTCTGCACTTCATTAGGGCAAGCTAAATATAGAGGCAAAGATTTTTCAATTTTCTGAAGAGTCATCAAGGCAGTGTTGTAGCCAAGGAATTTCGATTGGAAAACACTGTTCGTGTCAATAACAGAGAGAGAGAGAGGAGAGAGAGAGAGAGAGATAGGGAAAGAGAGAGAGAGAGAGAGAGAGAGAGAGAGAGCGGGAAGAAGAAACAGAGACGCACACAAGAGAGAAAAAGGGAGCAAGACCAAATACCTGCCGTTTTACGGGACAAGATCGTGTGTACCATAAAAACACTTTTATATAAGACGTAAAAGCCTAGCAAGATGTGCTTCATTTTACCAACTAATCAACGGCGCATATCCACCACCACCCTCGCCCCATGGCCCACGACTCCTCCATCCTATCCTCACTTGCACTATAAGCCTAATTAGCATCTTTAGGACTCGATTTTATGAGTCCTAGTCTGAGAAGAGAAACCAGACATTTTTAAATTGGAGAAGCACAGAGTGCAAACTAGGAAATTGCAAAGACTTTGGTCATACAGGTGTCTTCAGATGTCTCATGTCCTGATGTAGGTCATAATCTGGGGTGATTTGCGAAATCACAACGTCGTAAAAAACGTGTCAAAGTGGGACAGCTTCGTATAGTGCAATGAATATTTTTTGTTCTTTTTTTTTTCATTGTAAGAAGGTGGATGGCGATGAAATTTTATCGAGATAAGGAGTAGTTTGTTCTACCCGAAGTTATTTACAAACAAACAAACATACAAAGAAACAAACAAACTTAATTTTTGCTCAAGTAGTACATAAATATAGAACAGGACAAACTCGAAAAAGAGCACACTCTTTTATATCACTCAGTAAGGGTGCTACGATTTCATGGGGAAAAAGGGGAGAGAGGGGAGTGGGGGAAGCGTCAATGTCAGCGTACCCGTCACCTCTCGGACACAAACAGACGTGACGCCAGAGCAAGGCTATTGTAGTAGCGGTCGAGATTAACGTCAATCCCCATCCACGGGCTGAAAACGAAAGCTCTCTATTCATTCCTAGCACAGGATCGATGCCCTCCCTTGAACGGATACCATTTGAAGTGGCCAAACGAGCTCCGATTTGGAGCGCAAAGTCCCCCCTATATTGATGCTTTGGTGGGAGTCGCGTGTGTTATCTGGCGATGTGATCGTTTATTTGCTGGTTTGTTTGTGATTATGAGGGTGCTTGAGCTATGAAATTGGATGAAAATTATGCTCTGGTACGCTCAGTTCCTCCCCCACCCCCTTTTTTTTGTGGTCATGTGGACTGCCTGTCCTGTACTTTTGTACTGGGCCTCTATATATCTTAATCATATAGCCTGGAAAGTCTGGCGGAGTCGTGTGTTGTCTGGCGATGTTACTTTTTATTTGCTGGTTTGTATGTTATTATGGGGGACCGAAAGCCATGAAATTGGGTGACAAAACGCAATGGTACTCTCAGTTCCTTTTTTGTATTATCTGTACTTCATACAATGCCCCTCAGAAATAGATTTTTGGATTTGGAGTAAGAAATCATCAAATTGATACTCAGATGGAGTCAAGTGTGATTTCTGGCGATGGCAGTATTATTTGCTGGTATGTATGTTACTGTGAGGGACCCAAAGCCGTGTAACTCGACAACAAGATGCAGTTTCTGTCTTTTGTCGTCTACACTGTCTTTACTTTGTAGTGCGTAGTGCCTCCTCGCCTTCTCAAATTCTCCTCAGATCTTAATCATGTGGCTTGGAAAGTCTGCTGGAGCCGCGTGTTGTCTGGCAATGTTATTGTGTATTTGCTGGATTGTCTAATCGATTATGAGGGACCTAGAACTACGAAACTCTGAAAAAATGCTCTTATATTTCCGGTTCCTTTTTTTTGTATCGTCTGTACTTTATACAGTTCTCCCATAAATAGATTTTTTTGGATTTGGAGCAAGAAATCCCATATTGATGCTCTGATGGAATCACGTATGTTGTCTGGCGATATGAGTGTTACTTGCTGATTAGTTCGTAACTACGTGGGATGTATTGTCATAAAACTGGATGAAAATGCATAGGTACCCTGGCTTGATTCTTTGTCGTACTTATACATAGTACAGTATCTTTGCGAATATATATTTGTATTAAGAGCATAAAATCCCCACTTAGAAGCAGCGGTTTTCCAGCTGTGTGAATGTTTATTTATTTGCTAGTTTACTTTTGACTATGAAGGACCTAAGGCTATGACATTAGGTAAAAAGAATGTTCTGGTATTCTCACACCATGTTACTGTCATGTTTAAACAGTGCTATGTATGTACATTATATTCGCTCACAGTTCCACGAAGATAAATCTGGTCAGCAGTGCATAGCCACTGAAACCTTCATCGCGGTAAGAGGATAGCAGAGGCTTCTTTGGTGCAATGGATACATTACTTGACTGGCAAGCTAAGAGCTCCGAATCTGATCCTCAGAAGAAAAATCCCAGTGATGCACATTGAAACAACTTATCTTTTGTTTGTGTGTATACGCGTCATCTTCATACCGAAATGAATTCTAAAGTCGACCTGACCCAGTCTGTGTTATAATTTGCTTCCCGTTAGTCTTCTTTCTTCACAGTCTATTTCCACCCACTCTCCAAACTTTTAACCCTATTTCACTTCGTAAGGCTGTGCGGCCAACTACGTCAAAGAACCCTTAATAATACAGGAAGCCTGAAAGAACTCGCTGTCTGATACCATAACAAGGTAGTCCTGTGTGTCACCACGACCGAATTGATCAGTTATTCATTGACCTAGCCATAACGTAATGTAATGATGGGTTTGCCTTTTGAGCTATTGGTGGGGAGGGAGAGCGGAGTGAGGTGAATGACCTCACCGAAGAGATCCTTGATTGTCCTTATAAACTGAATGTCGTTGGCTTCTTCATTTAGGCTACTTAAACATACCTATTCACGAATCACTCACATGATGACTGACTTATGACTGACTTGCGATTGACTCATTCACCTCGCATGGTAAACACAGACGTCATCCTTGACTGACACGTAAATTCAGTCGTCACTGGTAGGTCTCTACCCTGCCCATGCCTCCAAAATCTTATTCACAGTATACATAGTATCTTCTGACATTTGCAGATTTGATCTACTCTCGTTTAAAACCTTTCTGCCGCTCTTGATACTCGGCCCTCTTCACCGTCAATGGCATCAAAATACAATAGACAACGGTTAAAATGAAGACGGTTAAATTGAAAGTACCGCCAGCACGAAAGGTACCTAGGAATTTTGGTTCTTTTCCTCTTATTAAGTTTTTCTGTCTAGACCGAAACTCTGTTTAACCGAACATTGAAGTTTTTGATCCTGCGGATTTCGTTTTAACTGTTGTTTAGTGTACCACAAGGAAGTCGTATGGTAAGTCGTTTAGAAGGGTGGTATCATGTTATGGAGAAAGACCCGTATTCGCCAGAATCACATATTTACAGCAGATGCAATTCTCGTTCCGCTCCTTTTCATTATTTTATAAATAACTCATACCCTTGGCTATCTCGGGAGCCACGAGTAAGCTATGTACAACGATGCCAAACGACGGATTTGACCTAATTTGGTGTATACCATCTTTTCCCGTAACACGGTCGTACCACTGGTCTTTCCCGTAACGCTGGTCTTTCTGTGGAAACTTGGCAGTTTCACGGCGGTACCGCCCTCAGGTGAACCGCTGTGCCTTGATGTAATGGTAAATGTGCATCATTTGATCTGAAGCGATAATTTGCACCTGGTCCCACCAGAGCTGTTCTGGTTCCGAGCTTTACATAACACTGGCAGCTGCCACTGCTACTGGTCAGCTGGCTTTGATAGCGCTGGCGTTTAAGGTCACCATGCTGTAATATTATTTATTACAGTAATCTCCTCATTAAGAACAACCTGTTTAAATACACTTTCCAAAATATTTTTTGATATAAAGTAGAATTTCAGTGAAATTAAACACAGTCACCTAATAGCAATTTTTATAATTTTTTTTTTTTTAAATGTGCTCGAGACTACCGACGATCTTCAAGACACAGTAACCGAGTGATACTGGACGGAATGTCTAGAATGATCAACAATCAATTCCCAAGAAGGAGAAGAAGAGAAAGAAAAGAAGAAGAAGAAGAAGATGATGAGGATTATGATGATGATGATGAAGAAGACGGAGGTGAAATTCCGCCATGAGAGAAAGTCGAATGTATTGGAAGTCAGTAGCCGACATACATAAAGCATTACAGGCTAACCTTTCATAATGATCACCTGGATATGACGGTCAGCTACTTCTTATAGATACCCTGAAATAAGACAGACTAAGACTTATAGAATGCCCTGTACACAGCCAGCATCCCTCCCTAAAGGCAACATCAAATTAGTTCTACTGTGTGATCATAATAGGTAGGTCAGTGGTACAGTGGTACGCACTGTCCCGAGATGCTTCCGAGTGTCTGGAGATGTATTATTGATGATAAGGGTTGAACGGGTGCATAGCGGGAGAATTTTGCCCTCAAGATAAACTAGAACTAATTACTTTTCTTACATGGTTTTATTATTGACACGTGGAATGATCGCGTAATGCAGAACTTTCCAGGGACAGCAAAACCTGACCATGGTGTCAAAGCGCTAAAGTTGGAGATAACTATATATGACCTTCCGTGCCGAATTAATTCTACTGAAAACAGCCTCTCCTGTCCTTTCCATACCTTTTGCATTGGCTAAAGGTATATATAACTTTCGTGCACTAAAATATAGTCCTTGCATTTTGCTCACTAAAATATGTTGCCTTGCATTTTGCTCACTAAAATATGTTTTACTCTTGAACCCTTTCATAGAATGCAGGCGAAAGGGCAACTCTCTGCGGAGAGTCTTACTATAAGTATACACATTTTGTTCAAGATCCTGAGTCGTGATTTCGGCTAGTTGACTAGTTGTGATCGAGTGATAATATCATTATTATGTGACAGATATTGTACTTCGATTGACTATGTGAATCTAAAACCGACGTATTGTTTATGTATAACGAACCTAATCACTACTGGTCTATAGATCGAGATACAATGCGGACTGCGAAGAATGAATGATAGAAGTAATACTATCGACCTTATAGACGGTTACGTAGCAAATAAGCTAAGGTGACGTCATCCGTTACCAAATAGTGGCGGTGAGGTCTTCAGCTTGCTTCTTTCCCTCTGACTCCTCTTACAAAATGGTGTGCAGACTTCCAGCACATTCGACCTTCTCTCATGGCAGCATTTCGTCATCATCATCTTCTTCTTTCTTTCTTTCTTTCTTTCTTTCTTTCTTTCTTTCTTTCTTTCTTTCTTTCTTTCTTTCTTTCTTTCTTTGGAAATAGATTATATGGTTTCCTTCTACTCAGTGTTGCTCTCATTGTCTACTCCATAATTCTGCATACTCCTTGTCTGATTAAACGTACATGTATAATTCTTTTCAGCAGAGTTTGTACAGCTTCTATTTTGCCGTTAATAAAAAGGAATGAGATGATTTCCATGCACTGTACTTCATTTCATATCTAGGACATAAAAAGAACATGTAGTCCCCAATTCCTTATTAGAGTTTTCACAAATGCCACATCAACTACTTGATCTGTTCCCTTTGAGCCTTGCTTTATTGTAATAAGAATTGTTATAAGGTTCGAATCCTGCCGGAGCCAGTCTACATCGTGCAAATAATATCGGCCAGGAAAAAAAAATACGCGGTGAATGATTATTATTGAACAACGCTCTGACAGGCAAACCACACACAAAACTCACAGGATTCTTGTTTTTGGACACTCCTCTGCTTAGACGTTAATCTTTTCAAAGGGTTGCTGTTTTTGGACATACATGAAACGTATGATGACATATAATGCCTTTTTTCTACAAAATAAGATTCTGGAGAAAAGCCTTGATTGCATGCAACTAGTCAACTGTTTTATGGGCGCAGATGACGTAATTTCTCATAAAATCGTCCTAAAGTTTCTGTGTTATTTAATGAGCTCCGATGTTATCATCATCAGAAATGATATAGTATTCTTAACGGAATATTACAAAACCTGCATCTGACCTTATGTATGGAAAACGGTGTTTTACATACAGCAAGAGACACGATATCTCCATTGGGCTAAAGTTTTTGGATGCTCATCTTTTCCACAGCTGCCCCTTTTTTATTGTGTACGCTAATAGCTTTCTTGGATTTATATTTCTAATGGTTTATGTGGTTTCTGTGTACCTGTTTTTGGAGGCATGTGCCTTCCACAGGCTCTTGATTTTGGGCGCTCTTGCCTTCCCCGAGTACTTGTTTTTGGACTCTTATGTGTTCCCTGAGATCTTGTTCCTTGACATTTATGTCCCTCCACGTCTGTCTAACTATTTATTCTTATTTTCCTTCAACCTCCTCTTGTCAGGCCATCTATTGTACTCCATTTATCCATTTCCTCCTTTGCGAAGACCCTCCGCCCGGTAGTTTTTCTGCTTTGGGGGCAGTTTTCATCCCTTTTATCTAATTTTGGAGTTAATGGGTTTGGGTTCCGATCTGTGGCAGCCGAAAATTAATGACCTTCTTCTGAAGTAAGAAGAAGGAGTTTTAGCTCATGAAGCGCAGGGAAAGACTTCCGTTATACCTTTTTATTCTCGAGGAACTGACATGGCAATGTCCCCTGTGGGACTTGATTAGGACCTAGATATCCCCGGACAACCGGCCATTCTTGTAATTGACGACCTGTGATTTGCATATATTATCATCTGAGTATGCAAAGGGTAGGGAGTCTCCTGGTGGTTGTGGGTCTCCGTAATTACTGGTCAAGGGGAGGCAACAATGACGAGGGAACGTAAGAATGATAATAAACATGATGATGATGATGAAACAAACACGAGGTATGGATGCCCCGAGAAGAGCTGTGTTGTGACAACAGAACTCTGAACTTTCTTTCTTTCTTTCTTTCTTTCTTTCTTTCTTTCTTTCTTTCTTTCTTTCTTTCCTTCTTTCTTTTTAATTTCGAGCTTATTTCTCATGTTTTACCGTCTTTCTCTGACCCCCTCCTTTTGTCTCTCTTTCCCTTTGCATCATATGTCTGGTCACACCAGCAGGAAGATGGTAGAGAGGTAGCGCACTTTGAAATGATCCAGGTTCGAATTGTGCCGGAGCCAGAATTCTCCCTGTGAGTCTTTCGTGGAGTTTCAAAGACACCCTTTTGTTGACGACCTGTTGGAGATCTAAGCCTTAAGTGTAAAATAACTATAGCGGTGCTGAAAAGGGGCATTAAATCTAAAACAAATTGCGGTCATAGTTTCATCTGGTCTTATTTCATTTATTGGTTGGCCTGATGCGACAGCCTGGCAAGTCCAGTTCTTCATACCCTTCTGTCGACAACAATAAACCAAGAAATTTTCAGATGTCATTCATTCCAAAATATCATGTCACCAGTGCATGAGATCGAAACGACAACACCAATAAAAGCAACAAAATTACGTGAAGACAAAGCACGCTAAACTTTCCTAACCTCTTATGAAGCATACAGTGCTGCTGCCTCTTACAGACCCTGATCATTAGCATTATGACGATAACTTTCTCAGCCCACAGCCTGATGCCTACTTTACAGATGGGTAGACTGAGGAAAATGTTTTTCCAAGGCATTTGCAATATGACCATGGCTAGATCTGAATCCACAGCCTTGAGATTTAGAGTCAAACGCCTTAAGCCACGATGATCCACACAAACATTTATGTTTGAATCCATCCATCTCTAATAGAGACCGACACGGAGGAAAGTCACTAAGATTAATTCTCATCAGATTCCGCCTGTCTATAGACTGACCACAAGCCGGAAAGATGGCTCATCCCCACACCGTTCTCTTACCGGAAATTAGTGTCGTTATGCATGAGAAATAAGCCCTCTGGTAAAATAACACTAGACTAGTCTAGTGCACGAACAAGAAGCTGGCGAGCTTAGCCATTCCTGTAGAGGAAACCTTACTTAACTTCTCTTTCAGAATGGCAGCTCTATTGTCATATTACTATTAGACCAGACTTGTGATCTACTGTGCAAGGAGTCATTTTGTCCCCAGGTTCCCGATATTTAGAAACTGACACGTCACAAAAATTTATGATAGGCTACTTATATATTATGGGATTCTTTTTAAATTGAAATTTGGGAATGATAAAATAAGTTTCTAAAGGTCCAACACATATGATATTGTTGTCCTCAAAATAAAATATCAAGCAGTTTTTTGTTGTTGAAGAAATGGGTTTATGGGCTCATTTCTAGGGTTATGGATTATACAGATGCCGTCTCCGAACTGGGTGAAAACTGAGTGTTATCCTTTTAGGAAGACAGAACAAAATTTGGCCTCAGCACACATTATGCAGAATGGGCAGCAGATTAGAACTAGACTGCAAATTAGTTTCAATTCTTTCCTGATTTGGTGAACTAAATCTGAAGTTTGGGTTAGGGACTTCGTTGTGCGTTTGGGCCTCTGTGCGGAAGATTTATCATTGAGGAAACTAGTTAACTTATTTCGCCATTAATGATTGTATTGGTTCGTAGCTCGAAAACGAAGCGATGGATCTGAATATATTTTCAACAGCATTTCTTCAATAAGCTTGTTAAATGCTACATACGAGGAAATTATCGTCAGTGATCGTAGAGAAAATAATTTAGTGGCTCGAAGAGGCAAAGCAGACTGAACTTTCGAACTTAACGCGAAATTACGCTAATGGGAAAGCGGGAGAGGGGAAAAAGAAGGAAAGAATAAAAAAGAAAGGAAGAAAGATAGAAAGAAAGAGCAGACTTCAGCGTAAACATTCTCTCTGCGAAAATACGCTACGTTTTTATCTTTTGTCTAGACATTCGATGGTACTGGCATATTATGACTTACCATGGGCGCTGTTTGTCTCTCTCTTGTCTCCGATAAATGTCACACGATGTTGATACGATTGTTATTCTCTTATTATGGTAAGAATTACATAAGTGCATCGGTTAATATAAATGATTTTTTTTGTTTCTTTTATCTACACATACACACAAAGTATTTCTTTCTTTTAAAATTTATATTTTATTTACCCCTCTCTTATTACATTTAATTTGCTTTTGATACTTCCTTTTATCTTATTTACTTTCACACTCTAGAATCAGTACAACAGGATGTCACGTTTATGGAACACATTTGCTTTCAATCCCGGCCAAAAGTTAAGTTAAAAAACAACAACGGAGCTTAACATCTTAATTTGGCAGAGCAATGGGAACAAAAATATTTTTTGCAAACAGAAGTTCCGGAAGACGACAGACGACTGTTGAAATATTTCACAACGTTAGACTAGATAGATCTACTTCTGCCTGATTATGATTTCGCACTCCGAGGAACCCTCTCGCGATAAGGCGACTGAAAACGCTCACCCCATAATTCAGTCTGCAGCATCGACACATGTTCCCAGAGGCCAGGATGTAATCAAGTGATAAGTGCAGCTTATGTTCTGTACTTGAGGATATAAACGGCCTTGGGAACAACCATCAGGAAACTGGAAGATCTGGAGGCCCCTATGAATGTGGTTACTCTAGAAGGACATACTTTTGTAATGCTTTGAGAGCTGTAGGAGGTATGGTGGAAAAGCATCTCTTGAGACATTTGCGCTGGTTAAGAATTAATGCCGAGACTAGACTGTGTTTGATGTTATGAAACATTCACAGATGGAAGCTGTGACATTTGCCAGTCTTTAGTTTTTTTTCCAGCTTACACAGCAGACAATAATAGGTGAAGTAAAATTTTAGACCCTCGGTCGCAGCATTAGGCCTGGCTTTGGAATCGTTTCATGACATATCGCCCACTGATTATAACCGTGACATTCAACTGTAGATACTTCGCGTCTTGAGAGCTTAATTTTCATAAGCGCTGAAATTGGCAAAATTGAGTTACCACAGATTTGGGAGTTTTGGCCAGTCATACAGCTTTTTCAACATTGTTTTACTTCCTACGGACAGACCAGCCTACATTAATTGTTATCTTAAACAGCTCATTTCATTAATCAAAATTAATGGGACGTCAAAGCTGTAATTTTTGTTTTATTCGTGAACATGTATGTGGCACTTGAGACAGTTGGCTGTCAAGGGGGATTTGATCTACGAATATTTTGCTTCTTATTTGGAATTCTGTTTAGTAAACTTTCAATTAGAACTCAAGGCCGACTTGGGATGGCCCTACACTAAGAGAAATCCGTACTGAGGTTAATCCCGAATTTCCATTAATTCCCAAGAGTCCTCCGTCCCTGCCGGTTGCCTGTTGAATAATGGATGGTGCTGTCTCTATAATAGGATACCGTGAGTAATAATTGTACATAAATTAATATTTGAACAGCGGTTTCAACATCGAAAGCAGCAGCGACTGAGATAAGCCATAAAAACTGCAGAACAACATGCATCTGTCTGTTTGTATATGCCAGTGAATCATAGAGGAAAATGACCCCATCAGATTGTGCTATCACTACATAGAGGCTTTGAAAATTTTAGAAACAAGATTGAGAAGGGCAGTAAAAAAGGCTGTAGAAAAATGTTACGCGTATATTTTGTCATAGCGTTACGAAAATGGCTTAAGTCATATTTCACACATCTGAGAGAACGTGGGGGAAACGTTTTATGGGAGAGCAAACAAGAGGCAGTGCGTATCTTTGCAACTGCAATTTTAGCGGAAGTAATAATTGTCGCGCTTTAATTCTTTTAAGCATGTCAGCATAGGCGTTGATCACATAACAACATGGTATCCTTCTTCAGAGAAAGGGTGGAAGTCTGACTCAAGCCATTTTCATAGCGCAGTGAAACTTTGTTTGTTTGTGAATATTATAGAGATGAAAAGAAAATGGGACTTACTGACGCTGTAGGGAAATTAATTTACAATGTCATACAATGTTCTACATCTCAGTCATAATATAAACACAGAACAGTACAATCATATTATTATATAAATACATAACATTACAAACACAATGCATAACTAAGTCACTGCTGGCTGTCCGCTCTCAGCGCTCTGGTCATTCTGCTCTGGTACTTTCTGGAACTCCTCTGACACTGGCGCGTCCACTTTTTCTCCGAATGGCCATGCTTTCTTATGAGATCTTCTACATTAGCGTGAGCGATGGAAAAGCGTTCTTGGCAACTACACAATTGTTTCCAATGTCCTTGTTAACGTTTTGCCTCTGTGGTCTCTTAATTTCCTTTTTATCTTGTCTATGTGACTGCGCATGAAACTCTGAACAAAGTCCAGAGCACGTATAATATTCCTGTAGCCGGCAAATTGGCTGAGAGGTAGAGCGCTTAGCTGCGTTTGTTTGGTCCCTGCATTCAGAGAAAATGCCAAGCTACACCCGTTCCTTAGCAAAGGAAGTATCACTCTCTAGGCAAGCCAGTATGGCAGCGTCTAATGCAGAAGTTACAGAAAGCAATGCACTGACTTGCGAGTGGTGTTTGCTGTACTTAAATTTTTGCCTCATTCATTACCATACATACCACTGTTGATTTTTGCCACATCCTCCTCCGATACTTAGCCGTTGATAAGACTTTCCACTAACAAATTTGAGACTGAAGATGGTTGCCACAGTATTGCCTAACTTTGTCTTCTGGTTTTGCAAAAGACGAAACATTTCGAACAAACTTCTAGTAGGTGTGCACCTTCCTTACTGTGGCGCGCTCCAACCAAAAACGTATCATTTGCTAAGAACTGCCCACAGAATCCAAGGACGGCCCCGGTCGCGACGATGGCTGTTGTCTCTTGGGATGAAAGGTCCTGGGTTCCTTTCCTATCACTGGTGCCGATGGGTTTTTCCCTGGCATTTTTCGCGGCGTTTAAAAGGCACCCTCTGATCGGCGGCTCAGAGGGATTCAAATCCCAACCCTAATACATCTTGACTGTGCTGAAAAGGGACCTTAAAACTTAACATCTTTTCACCCCCCTTCCCCCCCCCCCCCCCCNCCCAAAAAAAAAAGACACCTATTTCTCTCACAAATAAAAAAAAAACCTCTGTGTGTCAGTGACCTCACTTACATGGCCAATGGACTAGTGCCTCTATAGATTGTAAAACATTATATGGTTCCCTCACCCCTCTCATCCCACCTCCCAACCCACTCTCTCCCGGAATCAAGATTCTCAGTTACATCCCACTCTCAGTGGGGCTGGCTTATGTCAGACTCAAAATTTCATCCTGTTTGTATCATCCAGCGGTTTGACGTTTCTAACTGCCACAGAAATGCCACGGCTCATCGTACAGAGAGGTTTATATACAGGGGATTCTTTTCTTTTTAAAGAGAATGCTTCATTTTGTTGCATCCCAGCCTCTCATATCTCCTCATCCTCTCCTTCAATTTTTCTTTCTGTCTACACTATTCCCCACTTCAGCTCTTCATTTCGGATTCAACGGACTCACGTCTTACGCTTTAGGAACTTTTGATCACGTGACGACTGTACCCTGGGTATTGGGATAGTTAAGATGTGAGTACCAACAGAGCCTTGGAGGGTTGGTTGGGGTGAGAGGGTAGAAAGGCGAGGGGTAAGCGAACAGTAGCATGGAAAATTAGGATTTGGGGGCCCGTGCCATTTCAAATGTCGTTGTTTTCCTATGCACCGTCTCTCCCTGCCTTTGCTGGTAAGACTTTATTGTAAAAAAAAAACAACCAACATAACTTTATCCTATCTTACCCACCCAGCCCCTTCAAGTATAACCCCTCCTCCCACTAGATATCTCGTTACAACGCCACTGGAGCAAGAGTAAAACGATGAAGGTGAATACTATTCTGCCTCTTCAAAGTATACCCCCCCTACCCCCACTCCCACTAAATATCCCGTTGCTATGCCACTGGAGTAAGGGTTAAACGATGAAGGCAAACGCCATCAGAGAAGAAGAAGGAGAGGTTAAAGGGAGGGGAAGCAATTCTTGAAGAGGACATAGTAAGATCAATAGAGCCCCGACATTAAATGAGATACGTCAAGGAAAAAGAGCAAACTGTTCTCCTCTTTTATTTGCATTGCCTTTCTATTAAGCTTAAGCACTTTTGTAGTACCAGCACAATAGTCAAGACTCTATAGGAAGCCATAAAATGAGGAGGAAAAAGCCTAGGAGACGTGACTGAATCTATTCAATTATTCCCCCTGCTTACGGTCCCCTGACACTTAACCATATATTCCTATGGGTTTTTTTTCTCGCTTAAAGTAACAACTTTTTCGACAAAATGTGATTGTTGAAGGGGAGTGTGTGGGTGGAAGAATGGAGAGAGGGACGGGGGGAAGAATGGAAGGGAACATTGAATGAGTGAGTGCACAAGTAAGTCAGTGAATGAATGAATGAATGAGCAGAGAGTGGAGGGATGAGTAGGTGAGTGGTTTGATTGGTTGGTTGATTGGTTGGTTTGAAGGAGGAAGGAAGGGATTGAGTAATTGATTTACTGATTGATTGATTGACTGACTGACTAATTGATTGAGCGATCGATTGATTGATTGAGTGATTGATTTCATACTAGAGGGAATGAGTGAGTGATGGAAGAGGCGTTGATATATGAAAGAAAGGAATGTAATGGTAAAATGTTTGAACTAGAAACAGAATAATAGAGAGATACTCTGGAGGCAACGATGATGCATCTATGTCCAAAATCTTCACATCGTGGCCACCTAACGCCGGCGCTCATTTCTTCAAAATTATGAAACATACGGAAAATGCTGTATAGGGTGACCACCAGTTCTGAAATCTAATCTGAAATATTTACTGACCATCCGAGGATTTGGCGGCTACAGTAAAGTTGGAAATATTTGCTTCTAATTCTGAGAAACGTTTGTCTTTATAGCCTGCAGCCTCGAGCTCGTGATCAAGATTTTTTTTTGCCCAGACTATTTGTGAAATAATTTGCGCCTGTTTGAGTCTCCGGTACTTACGGTAGTTAAGGATCTTAAAGCTCAGTATAAACTGTATATTTAAGGGTGAAGAATATAGTCTAAAGAAATTTTTTAAAAAACTCTACAATAAAAATTAAGAGTTTACGTGGAAACACAGCACACATACACACACACAAAAATCAATGTGCCATTATGTTAAATTAAGATCATAAATCTGAATGAATGAATAAATGAATGAATGAATGAATGAATGAATGAATCAATCAATCAATCAATCAATCAATCGCAACCAAGATAAATAATTTGCAAAACCAGTGGTCCGAGATTTTCTCCACAACTATACGCTCCCTCATTTCTCTCTCTCCCCCTCCTCTCTCTCTTCCTCCCCCCCCCNNCCCTCCCCCCAACCCTCAAAAACATATTCGAGCCGACTGCTTTTATTAGAGACGATAAACAGCTCGATTTCACAAAATGCATCCCTTATTTTCCAGACAATATTAAACGTTTTGAATTCATGCTAAAAGCACTTCACAAACCATGGACACACGATAGTTTGTTTCTGCAAAGAGTTTGGTAAACGGAAAGGAGGAAAAGAGGCATGAAAAATTAATGGGAAAATAATATGCGCTGGAGAAACGGTCATCTTAACTCGATAGGAAAATCCAAGGCAGCAGGAAGAAATTTCCCTTTTAGTGAAGTGGGCTATAATGCTGAGTGTTTTATCACCAACTTTTAAAAAGCGCATAATTTGTTTACGTGGAAAAAAATGTTGCAAGGATGCGCCTGGATGCAAAAAGTGCTCTGCAGCTGATCGTGATAATGCGAGAATGAACGTGAGTTGTTAAAAGATGGGAAGTCTTGAGTGATTTGTTAATCAAGACATTTTCTTTAATGCCATCAGAAAAGCTTTCATCTTTTTGGCATGATTATTTTAATTATCATTATTATTATTACAAGGAAACGTGTCTCGGTGATGCCCAAATGGATGAGGCATCCAAAAGTCAAAAACTGAAAAAAATAAAAATAAAGGTGTTTGCGAGTTATATATTGGATTTTATGTTTACCGAAGAGAACCGCGCTTAGCAGTGGGCAAAAGTGGATCTTATTAGCCTTTCTTCACTGTTTTCCATTACCGTGGCTTACGACTTGTACAAACTAGATTTACAACCGGCGCACAGCAAGCGACACACTGCATTGTAAAGCAACGCATTAGAGCACAACAGCTTACGCACTGCATTGCTTGTACACCAGTCATTTTGTAATTCATATTTCACAGTTGCGCACATTATAACTTCAAATGAAGGTGATGGCAAAAGTAAGTGCTTTCATCTAATGTCACTCCCTAGCTTCAAGGCTCAAATGGGTCTCACGAAATGCCCCAGGGCCTCATCGGCTTAATTGGGGATAACGTTATCTCATACGATCTCTTTCTTGTCATTTTAAAATATCTTACAGAATTTCAGAGCCGTCTGCTAAACGATGTGGATTTGTAACCCAACAATCCAGCAACAAACAAACATATCCACAGATTTTACCGCTGATTTATTTGATCTGGGTGAACAGAAAAGCACTCTCTATTACCGCGGATTCTTTTTTCGGCTTTGCGCTCGGTATATTTTTTTTTAAAATTGTTAAAATCCACATGTATATTGATTCATTTTTTCTCATTCATTTTCAGATGCAGAATTTCGCAGACTTCCTGGCCAGTGTTACAGGTCCTGCACACCACTTCGCAGCCATTACTATACTGTGCCAGTTGAGACATCTGATGCCGTGACTGTGACAGAGTTGACCACTAAACATTGCAGGTAGCAGTGACTGGAACTACACAGATTCGCCAGCCCAATCGGAGAAAACCATAAAGTGGAGGGCAGTTCTTATTCTTTGTCTGAAAACGTTGGTCAAACCGCAGACAGAATATAAAAATTGTTTCACATCCATTAGGGACATGTTGGAACGGTTATGGATGAAGTGAAATGCGCCTGGAGTTGGTCTGTGTATTAGTTTTATCATATTATATATTCAGTGCGGAAGCTGTCATCTGAACTTCAAAAAAGACAAACAGCATGCGCCGGCACGTTCTTTTGGAAGCATGTTTATAACGCCAACATGCTGGCACCAGAGAGACATTGATCAGCAAGAACAATACCTGTCACATTGGCAAAGTCTTGACAAAACTGTGTTCTTGCATAAAGCAAATTCACTTTCTTGCACTGTGTAAACAGTCAGGCAATGCATTTCAATAATTGAAGCAAATACCGCTGATTACGAAGGAGGGCAAAGCTCAGTGCCAGAACGTAATGAAATAATTGGCCCGCTCCGAGGCAGCATGACAGAGGTGGGGAGATCTTTCATGCCCCTGCTCGATTGCTTGTTTAAAGTACCGGCCGCGAGCGGCAGTTTCGTGTTTGGATAATTAATCATTCCCGGCCATTTGGGCATTTGAGACTTGTCTTGTTATTACATGAGCGCTCTGGATAAGATCTGACTGTTCTGTGCGTATCTCAGCGAGCCGAGGTACCCATTGAGCACGCCCTGCGCCGATCATTCAGACGAATGCCATTCTCGTCTACCTGCCCTATTTGTTTTGGCCATTTGGATAGGTGCGATGCTAATCGCTACTTTCATCACATATTTGGAGTGTGACGGCTAAGTGCACATGCTACACTATCGTGGAGTCTGGAACTGGAATCTTCTAACGAAAGCCATAACCTTTCAGACAGAGAGGGCGTGTTACAGGGGTTGCTGTTGTCAGCGCTGTTACGAAATGGGCTCTTCTCCTGATAGCTATCGGTTAGAAGGTATAAGAGGTCGCTTCCTGTAATAAAAGTATTTTGTCGTGGCATCTACCAACTCAAATATAGTCTACATGAACTTCATAGTATTGCAAGGTGTTTTTTAATTTGCTTGCGCCAAAAGAAGTATACTTGCATCATCATTAATGCTAAAATCATAGGTTTTTAAGCTCTGAGTAGTCCAGGAAGCCAAGCAAGCAAAGCCAAACTAAGCCAATGCAGAAGCCCATAGCAGTAGCCAAGCAGAGACACTGAGCTCAGAGTAGCCTAATAAATCGTAGAAGCGAAGTCAAAGAAAGGATTTGGTCATTTCATAGTCCAAGCAGTCCATAATGTCCCTCCACGTCCGATTCTCAGCCACTCTGACAGCTCTTTGCGCCTGTGCCTGTTTCATCGTAACCGTTTCCATGGCCGTCTCCACAAACATCCACATTAACCCGGACGACTACTACCAGGACACCAATTTCACCATTTTCACCTACCACTTGCCGGATGACGCTGATTTCAACATGTCGACGGACTACTTGGGCTTTACTGACATGCCCCCGGATGGAGACTTCAGCTATAACTCCTATGACATCCTTCCCGAGGGCGGCGAGAAGGCCGGGGCGGGTGTGGGAGACCGTGATGGACCGAAGATCACGGTCGAAGTCCACTGCCAACCGGGTTCAGATTGTGGAGCAGTCCCAGAAGACCGTGAAAAACCAGACAAAAGCAACAGCAAAGGCACCGTCGAATTTTTTCTGGAAATGGTCGAGAAATACGGAAAGGACAAAGACAACTGCAAAAAAGGAACGGAGTTTAACCTGGGATCAGGGGTTATCAAGCAGTACGGTCTCAACCGGTTTAAATCTCAAGCACTGGTGGCGGTCAACAGAGCTAACTTCCTTACTCGGATCTGGAAGGAAGCAGAAAACGAGATCCGCGATTCAGAATACTTGTTCTACTCCCAAGTGAGATCCCTCTTAGAGGCGGACCCTGACATCTTCGCCGCTGGAAACTGTTACGATCTGTACCAGTTTAAGGACTACTATCTCTTCTGCCCGTACTCCTACCGGATGCCGGATGGGCGGATCAACGTGAAGGATCTCTCTTTGGAGTATGCCTACGACGGCAATGATTCAGAGTGGTTCATCAGCGCCAAAAAGAGAGCGGCCCATCTGGAGAACTTTAACTACACCATAGGTAAGTCAAAACCTTTGACTGCGTGCCTTTTTGAGAAGCTTCGTTTACTGTCTTTTTCTTCCCTCTTTTTTTTTTCCAAGGTGCGATTGTTCTGTTCTGAGACTCGGTGGATGCAAAGAACATAATCCCCTTGCATCCTTTGATGGCAGGTTCTAGTCTCTCCCCATAATCTCTTGTCCGCGGTTTGGTTTAGCCTTTTATTCTATCGCAATATGGGCGCGGTGATGGAGAGACTCTATTGTCTTGTATTATATCGCCTTGGCGTTTTGGCAAGGATTTTCTGGGGATTTCCAAAATGCTTCTTCTTCTCTTCATCTTCTTTCATCTCCTCCCTCTCTCCTTCTTCTTCTACTTCTGTGTTTCATGTCGTGCCTTTAAGTTAGCTCTGCTGGTGAATTTGATGGTCCTCTGCAGGTCTGAGAGGTTCTAAAAGCTTAAATGGAATTTAGATAGTTACATGTCTTTGATGACTGTTATGAAGATGCTGCATATATGTTTGTTTTTTTCTACTCTATTCGTCTCTCAAATAAGTCTGGTGAACATATATGGCTTCTAAAGTAAGATCACTGGTTGTAATGAAGCGCATTGTATTGGAGTGATGATTAGATAAGCAACTATCACAGTCTAAAATACAAAATCAGTATCATCTGCGAAAACGCACATGGCCTAAACGCAATAGAAATGTAATGTCCCGTAACGTAACATATGGAGCGTATAGTTAAATACTATATGAAACAGCCATGTCTTTTTTCCAAGCAAATAATCCTGCAAACTGCAGTGTCTCAGTTCACCGACACATCGCGTTTAAACTGATGACAGTGACGAGAAAGGAATTTTAAAAAATAATAATAATAATAAAGCACAACTGGATAGTTCAGGACGGGCAGATGCGGGAATATAGTCCGAAAATGTTAGGAGGCAAGAGTTAGGGAAATAGATTTCATCCGGGCTTAACCCTAACCATAGTGGCAAAACCAAGGCTGCTTAGCTAAGCCTTGTTGCAGACCAATCGATGAGCAGCAAATCGCTTAAAAATCAGACATGCTTAGGGTTAAGCCTAATAATGGCGTCTCCTTGATCCATGTTTGTGTTTTGCCATATGCTCTCCATCATTTCCCGCTAAACGCCACTTTATACTGTTCAATTCCTTTGCTCTACCTGGCATGGCTCATGAAAGAGAACGGATCTACAATTTTCTATTTCCATCGGCTAATGGAATCCTGCGTCAGATATTCTTGGTATTATGATATGGATGAATTCCTACAGCATACCGGCCAAATGAAAACTTCTACTGTTAAGTTAGCTTTGCGAATCATGTTTATCTGATGTTCGAGAATGAGTAGCAAATAATATCAGTGAGCTGATCATGATAATATTTGTTTTTCATTTTTTACGACAGACGTATCCGTAGACGTATAACACGTATAAATCTTGCGAGGGAAATGTCGGTAAAGAAGAAATCTAGCCTAGGATTCTTATTTCACCAGACAGTTTGCAACGGGCGATCTCGAAAATGTTGGGTCCGTTGAATAAAATGTTACTATGAAATGCTACTTTTGCCACTTACGAGGTAAATCCAGCACAGGATGAAGAGCAAGAAATCGAAATAATAACGAGACGACAAAGAACCCTGGTCATGCACTAGCGCGACCATCTCCAGTGATGCGTCAGAATCCCTCAGTGACTACCCATCAGTCAACGCCGATGGTTGCACCGATGGGGTGAAGATTAAGACACGTCTAGCGTCTAGATCAGACCCGACTACAGACTTATGTAGCTTAGAGTAAAGACTCTTGGGGTCTATAGACTTTCTGGGTTAGGGGTAAGACATTTAAGGATTTTATTTTTTTGGTAGCAGCAGTTATTACACCACCAGCAGCACTAGACTATCACTGTTATCATTATGATCACTAGTGCCACGATCACCAGCCACTGCCGCCACCCCCCTCAGCACTACCATCGCCATCATCATCACCACCAACACTGCCACTACCACCATGATTACCATTACATCCACCACATCACCGCCAGCAACAGCCACAATAACGACATCACCAACAATAACAATAACAAAACAAACGCATGGAGAGACAGAGAGAGAGAGAGAGAGAGAGAGAGAGAGAGAGAGAGAGAGAGAGAGAGAGAAGTGTTAAAGAAAATACAACCCGTGACCTAAACCTACTATTCAGTTCTACAACGATTCTTTGTTTATTGCACATTGCTCTCACGCCTACGGATAATTTAAAGTTGGTTCCATCAAGGGACGAGCGATTAAAGGCGCTGCGAAACTTCCAATCACGACATAGCAACTGCTCTTGTCTGTTAACTGCTTCCTAACATAAACATGGCCGACCTCAATCCCTGCACACCGACTTAGCCCCTGCTCCGAAATAACCTAATTTCGATAATGACAAATGTGTACTTATTTTGCTATGAGATAAGGCTTGGCTGAAATTTTAGCCCAAGGGAGGGAAAGAGGAGTGCGAGAGATCTGGACCAAGGCTTCTGGAATGAATGTAGTCTAATGTCTTGAGCCAGAATTGCTCACGCCGGGTCGCGCCTCGGCTCAGACGCCCGAAAATCAAAGGGATTTCCCTATATGCCTGTGAGCGTGCCCAACAGGAGCTTTGCTAACCTCCAGTAGTCACGAAGGAGAGCCGGGGAAAAACCCTGACAAACAATAGGCGGCAGGACTTGCAGTATTTACTAGGCCTAAGTAACTCATGCTCCATTGTTGGGCCTATTTCTTCTGGCGTTCTTAATCCTGTTGTGGCTGAGTCGAAGTCGTTTCGGCAGCCATTGGTGGATAAGATTCTGTTATCCATCGTGATACACATAGACTCATGCTCTGTCTTAATCGAGATACGCAGCGACGACCAGCTCTTCTATTTTCGAGGAAGGGAGGGAAGGTGCTTGAACACAGCAGTCTCATCCCATTTGCAAAGAGATGAGAGGAATCGTTGAAAGCTGCGCCATCCAGTCGTAACCGCCGGAAGACCAGCACTGCCTACAAATGGCTGTGGACACAGCCTCGATTCAGATGGAGCTGCTTTAAGTGTAAAAATACAAAACAAAACAAAACAAAACACTAGGCGTTTTAAAATCAGTTTTCTTTACTATAACGTTCGGAAGAACAGTGAACAAGCAATATGCAAATTTTTTATGCAGTATGAAATGATTTACCCGGGAATGTCAGCAAAAATAACCACTCCCCGGTGTGAACCGCGCGACTGAATTGAAATTAGTGAAGCGCCCTATCCTCACCTTTTATACCCGGGGCGGGCATTTTGGTCTATACTCTCACATCCAATGCCGCTGAATTTCGGAGAGAATTCCACACTTACCTCTTCTCCCTTTTTACCTCATCCTATCTTGGCCGTTTGTGTTTGAAAAAAAAAAGAGCATCATATACGCCAGTACGTTCTTCGATATGCCTTATTAGAAAAGGGTCCCGTTTCGAGAATGTTGCAGGCCTGAGGGTTGGAAAGGCTGTCAGATGAGGAGAGTGGAGAAGGATGGAGACTGTGGCATAGGGTTTAGAATAGTCTTAAACGCAACGTAAATTTTCTGTTCAAGATAAACGATATTCAGTCCCGTTGTGATCCTAGGCTTTTCAATGAAGTCTTTCCAAAAAAGAAAAAAAAACAACATGCAGAACATTCATAACAAGCGTTGCCTCAGTATTCTTCACAGATCTCGAAAACCAATATCAAGAGAAGCTCTCCACACCCTGTCCCCATCACCCGTATTCACTCGACTCATCCTGTTTCTATTTCTTTTATCTCTCTCTCTCTTTCTCTCTTTCTCTCTCTTTCTCTCTCTCTCTCTCACACACACACACACACTATCGCGCGTGTGCTCAGAGAGAGAGAGAGAGAGAGAGAGAGAGAGAGAGAGAGAGACGAAAAGAGAGGAAGAGGGCAGTTTGGGGAAGGAGAGAGATAGCAGTTTTGGGAAGCCAAGACCGATTTAATTAAAAAAAAATAGTTTGCTGTCTCAGCATCTTAAGCGAGATACTCTCAGTCTTAAACGACCCCACAGCGGAATTCAAGTGAAAGTCGGGCGTGTTTCTAGGATAATATATTTTCTAAAGTGAGCCGTTATATTATTACTGTGCGCGCTTGCGTCTCTCCCTTTTATAGTTTGACATTTTAACGGATTAGAGCGGCCCTAGCAGTACCGCTGTTTATGAACCGTGGTTTCAGAAGAGACACTCTGTCTCGAGAAGTCCCGTCAGAGTCTAGGACCATTATATAGTTATAATCAATATTGAGATTTCTTGAGTTTTGTTTTGTTTCTGTTTTGAAAACTGTCGCTTTCGGATGAATAGTTTTAGAGAGCAAGAATATGACACTTAAAAAAAAAAATGTTATGAAAAAAGGGCTGCACTTTACGGTGGTTTGCAGGTTATCAACCCGAAACTCCTCCCTCGCCCCCTTTTTCTCCTTTCCTCCCCCCTTCCTTTATGTGTGTGTGTGTGTGTGTGTGTGTGTGTGTGTTTGTGCGTGTGTCGCTGTAGGCTGTATACGGGTTTTGAGATGCCTCGTTGACCCAAATATTTATTGATCATCCATATCATTTTGCATGAATTTTGTGCCTGAAATTTCAAGGTTGTTGGGAGTAGAGCTTGGTCCACGGAAATTTTGAGCTGAATCTTGGTTGCTATTGAACATTATATCATTTTCTGAAAGATACATGTACACGCTTTGCCTTTCGTATCAGTGTTAACTTGCAACATGAACAGCTCGTCAAACTGTTCTGGTCCCTTTATAGGGCTTAGATCTAGTCCTTTTTTTTTTTATATCAGTCATAACTGAGGAATTCGAACACCTCACAAACTCGAAATTACGATCTTGGCAACTGAAATTTCAGTTCATGAAATCCTGCTGTATTTCGCGATTACAGAAGTCTCTGCCTAACATCTTAGTGATCGGAAGATAAGAAAAGCGGGATCTTAGCCGGAGCGGGAACTTATCTAGGCTAAAGGGTAGAAATAAGTACAGCAATTATAAATGAATCGTAATCATGTAAAGACACCAATAGAAACGGCAATGTGTTATGATACATTCATGTAGTCCAGCTGTAACAGGGTTAATCTCAAGTAGATCTATATTGTGTTAATGCAAATGAGCAATCCCGTTTCAAAAGAAAGGATGAGTCATTCACCGTTGTTAGTGAGACTGGGATCTCAGGTGAAGAAAATTCTTGCAGTCAGGATGTTGATAGGATTGATTTATGGAGACATATTCCATTTCACAGATAGAGCAGGTTCTTAACCGAGACGGGATGTTAAGCCGAGGGATCTTGGTCAGGGACCAATGTAAACTGCCCCCCCCCCACCCCTTCCTCCAAAAAATGGTTTACTTAGTTTTAAGAGTTAAGAAGACACTGGAATGAAATTTCTAGATGATATGCCTTTGCTACAGCAAAGAAGTTAAAAACATTTTTTATATTAAAAAAAATGCTGTGCTGAGGCCAAAGTGTTTTATGCACACGCAGCAAGCTTTGTTAGATACAAAATGTGTGTTTGTAAAGTTTTTAGTCACAATATAATCATTGCAACTTAATATTTGAAATGTGCAGCATTAGCAGACAATATCCATCTGCTAATGTTTTTCAAATTTCAGCTTCATACGATTTGAACGGTGAAGCTATTGAACTTTGAAAGTAATTAAATTCTAACCCTTTTGGGCAACCCAATGAATCCGTTCTGTTCTGTCGATGATAGCTATTCCACTCTCAGATCTGTTGTTCTATATTCGATACACAGTGTATCACTGGTTTTTTTATATTTAGCCCAGACGATTTTCTCATTTTAGAGATTACATACCATTGTTATGGAAAATTTTACTGCCCGCTTCCCAGACAAAACGTCATTATTTTTTTTAAATCAGGAATGTTTTACCGGCTGTCTGCAAATTGTGGCTTGGAGGACGGACAATATATACCGGAAATTAAATGTGTTTGTCTACTTTCATAACTTAATGGTCTCTGTTGCAACATAAATTAACACCCGCCACAACAAATGCGACGTAAATCTATGGCGGAGGCAAGATTGGACACCATTGTCCTTTCCAGGCGGAAGTGACTGATGCGATGGCGAAGAACAACAATAGCTATAACATGGTCAAGACAAATATTCCATTAGATCGCTGATGTATTCCGTATTTTAAAAAAAAAAACACTATCTAGCACGGTATTTTTTCAATTTGTAAATTTGTCAAAATGTGGCTGATTTGAGGGATTAAATAGCCGCATTTCTAGACGTCTCATCTTGATGGATTGTTTCATTGTGATTCGTCGTAGAAACCAGTCAATTTGAAAATTCGTCTGGTGAGGTAGTTTCCGGGCTTTGGAACCCGGTGGTCTGTAGATTAGTCGATTCAGTACAGGAAAAAATTTAATCGGAGCAATCAGTAGACTGGATAAGATTACATCTGCTGTTTGTCTCTTTTTTTCTTTTAAGGAAAAACGCATTTCCTGTAGGTTTTTGTTAACCCGTCCAGCCGTTGGACCCCGGCGAGGGTGTTCATGATATTATACATTAAAATAATTATGGAAATTCCATACAATTACATCATTTTCAAAGACAAATGCAAACCATTAGCGCTTCATTTCATTTGATGGACTGAAGATGACAGAGGACAAAAGGGAAACGGAAATATCAGAATATTAGGAAACAAAATGAAGAGTCTTTCAGTTTGAAATGAAATTAAAATGAAAAAAAAAAGGACTTTATCCGCTATAAGGAAATTGTATTACAATGCCATACGGTATAATAAACAAATAACAATAAACAGTTTGCATACACACAATATTACAAATGAAATTCGGAAAGAAAATCATTGTTGGTCGCCACTTTGCAGTCCCTTGGTCCCCCCTAGCTAGGTATTAGATACTATTTACACTTCTTAAGGACACAATAGCGCACACCGTCTAACTTTGGAATTGAACCAACAAACCTTAGATTTGCAAGTCCTCGGATTATGAAAAACAACCCTAAGCCACTCGTCCACGCTCCCTTCCAATGCATCTTAATGGTCTTTAAAAAAAGTTTCAGGGAATGCAATGGAGCCAGCATGCTGCACAAACAGGAGACAAAACTTCTCACAAGCTAAAACTTTCAAGTCTGGGATTTACGAGTTCGACTCTCAGACCGGGTGGCTAAGGCGTTCATGAAGTTGGATATTAAGTTTTCATGTGAGTGACGTAGAAGATAACAGCACCACAAGAGTAAGGGGTACAGTTTTTTTTTTTTTGCTCCCATGTATTAGCCAGCGAGGAAGTGGGCGGAGCTTAGACGTTAGTTTGAAAATTTAGAACTGTCTGAGATACATCCAGCTGTCTTATAGGATATGGATATTGATGATACAGTAGAAGTGATGATCAACATTGCTAATTCTAAAGCAAATTTTAAGACATGCTTGTAAGGAATGTGATCCATTTGTCCTGCATATAACCTGTGCAAACATGCTGTAAAATAATAAATAATGAAGCTTATTGGTCTACCGCGATTTCACACCAGCGGGCCAGATCATTCTAGGACTTTCTCAGCTGGCGGGTGATGAGAATGAAATACTTTCTCAGTGCAACGTTTAACATATCCGTGGTCAGGAATCCAACCCACAGACTTAAAATCTTGAGTGCATCGCCACGTTGTCACCGTTTGGCCACGTTGCTCCACAAACTTAATTCTTCGGAAGGAATTTGAATCATCTGTGTGGCATATAAACCATGTCATCCGTTTGTAAAGTGTTATATTACCGTATTATGAAACTCACCATCGGTAACATGGTGAGTTACGTTTTCATACTGGTGATTGGTCAATATCTATAAAATGCACATCACGCGATTTCTTCGTTACTGGAGGCCCGTTTACAACGGTCGAATGCATTGGAACTGGGGCCATAGCGATGCACTGCTTAATAGAGTGCGTGCGTATTATGAACAGTCTGCTTGTTCGGGTTGGCTATAGGATGTTTGCATGTCTAGACGATGTACCCGGAAATCAGGAAATTTGTTTCCCCCTCACACTCTACATCAAACTGTGTCGTACATATAGATTACTTATGAATATATGGTCTAGGGCGAGATTGATGAACTGGCTAGTAAGAGAGCAGGGATAGTTCATTGCCTTCTCTCTCTCATCTCTCTTTCACTCTGTGTCTCCCTCTCCCCTGTCTTCTCTCTAATGTCTGTGTGTCCATCTGACTACTTGTCTATCTTATCCATCCGTCGTCTATCTGTTTCACCCTCCTCCCCCCACCTGATTTCCGTCTTCGTAGGACAGAATGTGTGCATAGCTTACCACCCTTTTCTGTCCATCTTCCATTTTTCATTAACATTATTTATGTCTGTCTTCCACCTATCTGATCTGTCTCCCCCGGCTCCTTAATTCATCACAGTTCAGTCCAATTTTTTGTGTCTTTCCCTCTCTCTCTTCCTTTTTACCCCTCTTTCACTCCATTCCAAGTGAACACTCTCTTCCTCATCAGCTGGAGTCGTTTGAGCATGCTTGCAAGCAAGGGAATATGTGACTTTATGAATCAGTCTAGTATGTTTACCACGATCATGAAGTTTGTTTATCTATAATGTATAAATGTATATGTCTAAGCTGTGTATTAGATGCGCATGCACACACACACACACACACACACACACACACACACACACACACACACACACACACGCACGCACGCACGCACGCACGCACGCACACACACACACACACAAATAAAGTAACCTTGTTATGTTTTTACATGTTAACGGGTCTTATAGTATAAAATGTTTACAGCATAAACTATGAATTATACCATGCACTATGTGATAATATATTTCTGAGCCGTTCTATTTTGTTCACGATGCTTATTATGCATCTGTAGGTTATAACATTGGTGAGTCAGGTTGGAGATCACGTTAACCACTTTCTTTTTTTATTGGTGGGATGGCAATAGGAAGAGAGAAACGCAGAAGTAGCCTGTTGTACAGACTTTGATTTTCTGAAAAAGCGAGCTCTGCAGACGCGTGCATGAATAAAATCTTCCATTTCATTTGGTAGTTCAGTTCTGCCAGAAATGTCACAGCTATAAAGAGACGGAGTTGCTTCTTCTCGGCAATTCATCTGTCATCCTGAATGCTCAAATATTAGACGTTACCCGTAGCTGTTAAACGCATTTTCCACTGATCTCGAAAAGTATTGTGTTGTTGTTGTTATCATCCTCACTGTTGTTGTTATGGTTGTTGTTGCTACTGTTGTTGTTGCTACGATGCAAATGATGTTGGCTTGGGAAGGGGATGGGCAATGTGAGAAACGTTTTACGTAAGATAAAAATAAATTCTCTCCTATATTTTTAGTGATTTAAGTTAGGAATTTAGTGCTAAAATGGCGATAAGAAAGAATCACAGGCATTGCTAGGCTGACTCATAAGGTGCCAAATTTGGTTCAGATTTTTTGGTGCTTTTCTAGGCCGTTATTCCCTAGCTAAAACAGTTGAATTTTAGCTAATTCTATACATTTTTATCCATATATGAGCAGCATTCATATTTCATTGAAACCCGTGGCCAAATCATCTTCGAATGCACCTTTTCACACTCAGATGAGATATTGTTTTGTTTCTATGTCATTTCTTGCTTTTAAAAAGCTGAATTTTTTGTTTTTGTGGCTACTTTTGGGAGCGTTGATGGCGATTTTTTGGAGGCTCTTTTTCAAGTTTTGGTTTGATTCCTTGATAAAATCTGACCTGGCAGCATCGAATTCATATTTCGGTTTATAGATCATCAGCATTAGAGTGTCAGCTCCATGCTCAGAAAAATAAAAAAAAGTCCTGAAATTTTCAGGATCATGATAAAATCAATGGTGAAGTGTAATTCATTCTTCTGTTTATCTGTGTGTGTGTGTGTGTGTGTGTGTGTTTGTTTGTTTGTGTGTGTGTGTGAGAAAGAGAGAGAGAGAGAGAGAGAGAGAGAGAGGAGAGAGAGAGAGAGAGAGAGAGAGAGAGAGAGAGAGAGAGAGAGAGATAACCATTAGTTCTCGAGAAAATATGTGTCTATTATTTCTTTGCTAGACTACAATGGTCTATTTCAACTGTGTTTCCTTATGGACGTTACATTTCTGACAGCCTGTCTATAAGCTTACCTAATCTGGTGTCAATCGGCTTGTCGCAGCTAAGCTTTTACTTTTTTATGTACTGGCATTGTTATATATATAATTTTAAGAGCAGGGACAAAGATATTTGGCTGGAAGAGCCAGACTTCCTGATGGAGAATATTTTGGCTTGACAGCCACACGGGTAGTTATCCATATACAGCCCAGCAACATTCCTCTCAGCCCTCTGTTCAAAAGAAAAAAGGAAATTATTTACAGGCTGGTTCATGACAGTAAAAATTGAGCCTTTCTCCACATTTGGAATCAGCATGTTAATTCCTTGAGCCAGAGGACAGGTTGCCTCATAGAGTGCATTTTGGCTTGACAGACGGACTATAAGATATCCATATAAAGCTCAGCAACATACTTCTCACTTGTCTTTGAAAAAAAAATAGGACATTATTAATTTATCGACTGATACATGTAAAGGTTGAGCCTTTCTTCACATTTTGAGTCAGCGTGTTAATCCCTTGAGCTAGAGAACAGTTTGCCCGTTTGGGTGAATGTAAGTATACTCACGATGAAAGACTGGCTGTCAAATAGGGAAGATAACTCGGAAAAATGTTTGACCCGATTAATAATTCGATCCGGCCACGTTAGATCTACTCTGTAACGCATATTCTTGCTATCCAGAGCTAAGACACACGTGGTCTAGGACAGTGAGTTAGAATGTATAAGCCGATATGTCTGGCTGTCGGGGTAAAATTTTTAAGGCCAGACTGAAATATCAAGAAAGTGATTTCTATCATATTTATTTTATGTTCTAAGAATCTCAGTTGCCTTCTAGTCGATGCAGGCTATAGATCACGAAACGTTATGAATTGCTCGAATCTGCCATGCAGTGATTTAAATATATCACAAAGCGATTGTATAAATGTCAAGCTTTGCTGTCTTGATGCGATTTATCAGTTATCAGATCATCTTCGAATGTAATACAGGGCCTTCCTGAGAAAAAAAAACAACCAACATAAACAAAACAGATTTTTGCTGGGTTTACAACATATCTCTTAAGATATTTCCCATGTGTAAGTAAATGCACATTGCTAGTTGTACGCACTGCTGAGATAGTTGAGATTGTCCAGAGGAATGAAATATCATCCTCTCTCTACATCTTTCAGCTTATTTCTGATAACACAATTTGCCTGAAAAAGAAAGCATTAGCTTTCACAAATTAACAATAAAGATTTAGTATCTCTTTACATCTAGATTATTCTTACAGTTTCTTAGTGCAGTTCGAAGGACTTTTAAATAGACATAATGATTAGGATTCCTTCAGGCATCCTTAGGGTCCTGCACATCCTGTGATTTTTATATTGATCATCTCCTATTACGTGTATGTACTTTTAGTGGTGTGCAGTTTACAGGAATCTTGCTGAACTATATTTCAGCCTCTTTCTGTAGTTCTTCCACTCATGCGCAGGCATGCTGCATTTCGCACACGCGCACAAAACAAAAAGAAATGCGCAAGCACACTTCTTGGACGTTTTTAATCTCAGACAGCCATGCAGAAGAGGGCAAAATACCCAGGTATAGAATAGAAGAACAAAAAGAATGTCATTTGAGATTAGGTTGCAGGACGTGACGTTTCTATTACCACGGCGATCTTGCTGCCATTGCAGACTCGCAGATAGCAGGTTTTTGTTTGAACGGATGACAGATGAGATGCTTTCTCCTTCTATATAAAGAAGAGGAGTTTGGCCTTTCTTGGCAAGCAAGTGAAATGACTACTTAACAGGAGTTTGGATGATGTAAAGAACCAGACATTCTTTCATTCAAGCCCATGTCAAAGTCACATCTAATCTACTGAATATGCGATTTGACAATGAAATCCACGCCCCTCTTTCCATGTTCATAGCACGACACGAGATAATGTAGTTGCAATCATGATTTTGGAAAAAAAAAAATCAGAACTTCGGATTCACATAAAAGTCACATTAATGTTTTTTGAAAACGATTTGTGTCTTTCAGGTGGTGTACAAACCCGGAAAAAAAGAACAGTCTGAGAAGACTGGGCCTGGTGAAAATAAAAGCAAGAACGACAACAAATGGGATAGGATTAGCTGAAATAATATGATCTGATCAAATATAGGCAATATACAGGGGTTCTCCCGAGCTCTGTCTAATTTACGCTTAGGAGGTTCTGTTGATCGCCTTGATCCAGGGCCTTGTACACCTCTCGATGAGTGCTCTTGTCACATCCCCTTCTTCAGTACTTATTGTTTGTACCGAAAAGAACGTTACCAATGTACAATCCTGGGGCCTACCCAGTCCTGTGTTTGAGCAGCCAGATGTGAGGAGCAGTCGGTGTTTTGCAATTACAAAGCTCTTGGGCTGGTTTGGTGAATTTTTAGCGTGTCAGACTAGAGTCAGATGCCTATCATAACCTTGGTGGTATTGTGGGAAGTGAGAGCCTGATGTCACAGAATGCTTTCACAACAAGTATGATCAAAAGACAAATGATCACTTAGTAAAAGAAACTCACTTTAAGGCCAGAATGCATGAATGAATTTTGAAATAGAAACATAACTTTTTTTGAGACAGTCAAAACTCAAAATGCAGTATATGAAGGAATATGACTGAATGATGCGACCTGAAATCGGCATTTGTTGACTGATATACAAGCAGCTCTTACTTCTGCATTAACCATTGGGCCACTCTGCTACACAGCAGTATCTTCTCATGTTTTTGTATGCACAGTCCCAGACTCTTTATTCATTTACTAACAATGACATTATTGTGATTATTTGAATGTTGCATTCTTATCGATTCCACTGTACCCTAATGCGCTCTAACCCTCACTCCCATCATCTATACTTCCCGAACGCACGCAGACGGACAGACAGACAGACAGACAGACAGACGCGCGCGCGCGCACACACACACACACACACACACACACATACATGATACACACAAACACATACACACACACACACAACACGCCTCTCATTGCAAATGCGTAGTTAACGACTCTGTTTATCACTAAATTACGGATGCCGGAATCTTGAACTGTAATTTCGTTATATGACCATACGTCCGTAATGGTCTTGCTTTAAGCTGCACGTCGCATTAGACGGAGTGCTCACGAGCGACTTAATTGCATTGATACATGAGACGGTTACATTAACTGGCTGGGGATCAAAGACAGCCAGGTAGACATGACTGAACAGAAATGGTCGGCTCGTCTAACAAGAATAAGGTGTGAACGGTATAATTATCACGCCTTTGCTTAGTAGGCTCTCTTCCCATCCTGCTCTCACATGGTTCTGTATCGAAACAGTGCACAACTATATAGAAATATAGAAATAGCGCAAAACACCAACTAGAACAACGCCGCGTTAATCCGAAAGGGCATACTAAAACAAGTCATTGTTTAAGAGGCATTCAAACATTCCTTTACTGACGGCCAGTATTTTCCAATGTATACTATATAATAATATGCAGTTTTCGGTCAACCACCCTTAATCGCAACGCTATCGGGAGCACTGAAAAAGTTGCGATTAAAAGGAGTCGCGCTCATCTGGTGACTTTTGTACTGAAAGATAACATTTTGTTTTGCGAAGAATTTTGCGATAAAGTTGAAGTTGGTATTATCCGGGATTGCTGATAAGCAGAATAGGCTGAATATCGGTTCTCACCTTTAACTTGCGCCCCGTTCCTGTCCGTCACCAGTGTACGTCAATAGTGCGTCCTAGCTGTAACTGTGTCTCTCCACAGTGATACCATGTGACCCTTTTGCAAGAGTTTTTGTTATTGTGGTCGTCACCATGGTCGCATGTAAAATAGAGTTTAAACATTTTGTTCGAGATATACATCAAAATTTTATGGCATCCCCTGTTTTGTAAACATATTTCAATCGGCTACATTATTAAAAGACACTGTTTTGATACAAACATGTTGCGCAGTTCCAGTAGGTGGCTTAAAGCCCCCCAAAATTGCGTTGTTTTTGGTTATAAACTTTCACACACTAGACTATGTCTCTTTCATACTATCAGTTTAAGGTCGAAAGTGGTGAAAATTAGCTGCCATAATACTAAAGGAACACCCAGAAGAGCTTCAGTCTTCGTCAAGGGAGTCCAAGTACATAATTAATGTCCATCTGCCCTTCCCAAATTACGATCAAGAGGTAGAAGTTATATCTTCTATGTTTCTTAAAATCCAGTGCTGAATGCTGGTTTATGATGCCCATTGGAACGACTTAGTGTTATGAAATTGCGTTATCATGTGACTGATTCTTGAATTATTTTGTCTCCTTATCCAGATCCTCATCAGAATTTATTGGCTTCTAGTCAAGATCAACTTCTGCCAGTCCACAAATCTGCGTTCAGACCGATTAGTAACTTTTCCAGAATTTCTTCTCTCTCTTTCTCTTTCTCTCTCTCTCACACAAACACACACACATTTTCTCTTCCTCTCTTTTTTTCTCTCTCTCTCATTCTCTCTTAACCCCCCCCCCCCCCCCNCCCCCTCCACACACACACACACACACTCTGATATAAGCACGCCTTCGTGGTGGTGGTTCTTATTGCTTCATATAAATGCCTTTCATTTCCTGGCCTTGCCAACTACACAGCCAAGTAAATTTGACATGTCTGTAGGACTGTTGTTCCAAAAGCCAAATTCCACTTTTGTTTACTTACCGATGTGTTGCATAATATTTTTGTGACTACAGTTGGCTGTTCTTCTCAGTCTCATTGGTTGTTCTTCTGTCTTTAGATCTAGATGCTGACTTCCTTGCGTTGTTTCTCTACTCTCTCGTCGTCTTTGGCTGCTGAGCAATCAGCTGTATGGGTTAAATAAAGTACATCTCTTTCTAAAGTTGAGGCAAATAGAAATGACAAGTCTATGTTAACATTCTCTAGGAGCAGTGGGTGGGCCATGTACGTATTGTCAGTAAACAAAGTGTAGTAGACACCTGTGGATAAGCATGAAGGTAACTAAATTACACGGAGGTTAAGCGTTCTCCTGTAAGCAGTGAGCACAATTTTCGAACTCGAAAATGACTCTTCGGCAAATCCGTCGAACACGAATCCAGATCTCGGATTTGGTGTTCAGGTCACAGGAACAACATATGAAATATGAGGATCTATGATCGTGATTTGAATGGATTCGAAAACGATCATTGGGATCAAAGGCAAACGGAATTTTGTTAGATTCGAATTGAAAGCTCGACTCACGGATTCGAGGAACATGGTAGATTTTTGTATTCGAACATACCAATTCCCAACTCTATTCTCTGGCAGGTGATCATTTCTGTTAATGCCACTGTACCTCTTGGCCTTAGCTGCCCAGCCCTCTGTCAGGATTTGCAGTGCCTATTCGGAGACTTACTTGATCAGTACTTAGTAAGTCAACAGGTGCCCAGGTGACTCGCCGCCCCCTACGTCCGTGGGTTGGAAGCTCACATAGGACTTGGACTTTCTTCCTTATGGGACATCCTTTTCATTCTCCCATGGGACATCCTTTTCATTCTCCCATGGCGACCTTCTCATTTTTTAGGAAAATTTGTCAAAGCCATACTCTCTTCATGAAGTACCCTTTGTCCAGTTAAGAAAAATGTTGAAATAATATATGGATAAAATATGAGCGTCCCTAATCATTAATATCAGCATTCACTTTTCAGCAGTTGTGTCTTTGACCTGTAGGATATATGTCTCAATATGTTAGAATGCGGGTATGTCTGCCCGTCTGCCTGACTGTCTATCCATTTGTCTGACTGTCGGTCCATTTGTCTGTTTATATTCTGTCTAGCGGTAGCTATATCTCCACATTATATAACACTGTTACAAAGGAAGTAAAACATCTTAGACAACATCCTTTTATCTCTTGGACAATCTTCTCTTTTCTTAGGGATCTTCCTTTTCATTCTCCCTTGGAAGATTTTCTCTCGTTTAGGGGTCGTCCGTTGTCTCTTCTTGCCGCTGATTGCACCGTTCCCTAACAAAATTCGGCCCTCCTGGAGAATGTGGCCAGGGTTAACAAGTGAGGAGACGAAAATATTCGCTGGGAGTGTCATGCCTCTACCGCTATTGTTGCAGTAACCTTTAGCAATAAGAAACTTCGATGCATACATAACGTTTTGCGGCTTGAATTCACCAGACAAAGAAATGAGCTGCACTGTTATTCACGAACTGAAACTACATCAGACCAATCCTTAATTATGTAGAATTTGTGAGATGGTTGTTTTTGGAGAGTAAAATTTTAATACAGACATTAAGGGACTTGAGACCAGAGCTGCATAATGAATAATGTAGAATAAGGTGGAAACAGAGCACTTTGTAAGATACTCCAAAATCTCCATACTCATTGTACCAGAAACGGACACAAACAAATACTCACACAGGGTAGGGTAATGTGGGAAAGTATTTAAAACATCTCGGCTTTAGCATTTCCCTCTTTACCCTATCCTATCTAAGCACATGTCTGTGCCCCCTCACTTCCCTCCTCTGGTACAATAAATATGTAGATATTGAAGTATCAGAGGTTTGAAGTTGTGGGGTCCTACTCGATTTTTTATCAGTCGCTAGCTTTCGTCCACTCGGCGGCATTTTGATACAAATAGCATGAATCTGAGATCCGTCATCCTTTGACGTTATGTTCCGGATTCACGTTTTTGACTTGCCATTCCAATATGGCGTCTCCCGGAAGACCTGTCCACGTTTGAATCGACAGCATTAAACCATAATCATACATATTACGGTCTCCTGTCAAGCAAAATGAATTTAAAGACACCTTCGCTCACATTTTCATATTTTTGGCGGCGTGGTGTCGGCACGACCCATTCCAATAATAGATAGAGTTCGGGGCTCCATGTTCCTCACTTACCCCATCCGTCTGCGCCTGACCTGGGGAGAGGAATGTCATCATGCTTTGTAGAAGTAAAATAGCTGTTTAAGCACGACAGTTATATTCGTAAGTGAGCAGCTTCTCATGTTTAAGAAACAGGTTTCGAGTGCATCACAAGAGCATTTACATTGTAAAGAAGGGAATCACAGCCTCTTCCCGTCCCCCCACCCGCACCCACGATCCTAAAAATACTCAGAATAAATATCGGACGTCTTTCTTATAGACAGGTTCCGGTAAGGAAGGACGATGCTATTCTTACCCTGCCATCATAATTATGTGTTTATATTACCACGCTAAGAATGTCATCACATTCAAGCAACAAATGCGCTAGGGCTATTTTTCACCGAGGCCTCCTTCACCTTGGTCATGAGTTTTGATCGTCCCCTTAAGCACCAGAACAATTTTTCCCCCCAAAAGCATATAAAAATGATCTCTTAGGAACTCTTCTGTTACCCCAAGGATGATGTAGGATAATGTTACATTCGCGTCAGTTCGAGTCAAGCTCTGCGGGCGAATCTCCGAAAAAATTTTAAGAGCAAGTTCTGCAAGCAGTTACTCATACATCTTCCGCGTATGTAGCTCATTTCTGTTTGATTTGAGGCTATTGCTCATGGTCATGTCTTTGATGACCCGTGCAGCCAAATGTCTTCGGCGATGAACTCGGGATTCCATGTCTCACGTCAGCTTGACATGTTACATGAAACTCTCATCAAACCATTCCCTTCGTGATTTGCGGGATGAAATCTAAGTAACCACTCATGCCATCCACATTTTAGACTTTAACCTGTTTGCCTGTTGCTGTATCGCTCAGTCTATGATTCAGTGCGCTGTAGTTGATCAGAGTTATTCTACTCACACTTTCGCCTATTTGTCGCTTGTTTCCGACAACATTTTAATAAGGACGAAGAAAAGAAGATGGCTGATGTTAATTTTAACCCCTTTGCTGTGTATGACGTTCATGTAGATCCTTGTCCTTTGTTACAAAAGTGTCTTGACATAGTTGTTCGTCCCAAAAGCCGCATTCCCTACGTGCCCCTACGTCCAAAGTACCCCCATCTCCTGTATGGTAGGCCTATATATATAATGAATGTTTCCTATGTACAGACTAATGAGCTCATGGTAATTTGGTGATATCAGCACGTAAAATATATGACACTGCGAAAGGTTTAATCATTGGAAAAAAAAAACAAAAACAAAGAAGCAAAATCACCCAGAGGGTAGGCCATATAATAATTATATTATGATGGCTCTTGCACAGCACAAGCTAAAAGGCTGTGCTTGTTGTCATACTGTTATGATTAATACGAGTATGACTCACTGTTTGTCAAAACTTTAGAGATAAAGATCAGAGCCATACGATGTGAATGTTTCACATTCTCCCTTCGGTTCCGCCTAAGTTTATCGTTGTGTTGTTACGCACAAAATAACTCACTGTTTGCCAAAGCCTTAAAGATGAACATCAGAGCTTCAGGAAGTGGACGCTTCATTTTCTCTCTTGCTACATCCCTCCCTCCCTCCCTCCCTCCGTCCCTCCCTTTCGGACGGTCTAAGCACCAAGTTTATCGTTGTGTTGTTATGAGGGAAATGACTCACTGTTTATCAGAGTCTTTGAGATGAAGAACAGGAGGATGTAAATGCTTCATATTCCCCCCTCGGCTCCGCGTGAGGAAAAAGTCTTCATCGTTCCTCCATGCAATGAAGTAACCGAGACTGAAATATTGGTTTCATGTTTTGTCTGGACTCACAGTTTACAAGAAACTTCCATCACACCGCACGATCATTAACCTCCGTCTCCTCTCCCCTACCCTTAAAATCACTTGCAGTCATTTGCAGATATTCTTCGATAGGTCTAACCCTGTGTTCTTCCAGCCCATCCCATCTATCTTCTTCTGTTCGGAGAAACAGGCTGCAGCACTTGAGAAGTCAACGTTTGGGGCAGCATGAAGCCTTTGCGGAACGCTCAAGTTTAGAGTAGGGTGTTAGAGCTTTATCTGCTCTCTTCTAAGTACCATACTACAGGTATTTAAGGCAGTCTTAGAAACTGAAACTCATGTAAAGCCCATCCAAGTGCTGAATGCACGACCATAGCGCACCACTTGCTAGCGCGTCTGATGTACATGTAAGACCACTTACCGATTTAAAGGATACCCCTTTTATGTTCTACGCGATAGCTATATTTCGGTTCAGACTCGATGACAGAATTTCAGGATTTTTCTTTATTGATCCTAAGGAGAGCAAAAATGCAGATGCTAGCGCGGATGTCGGAAGGATCTTCTAGTGAAGAACAGAAAAAAGTTTGTTTCAGAGATTTGCTGATGTGGTCTGAAGATGTATTACAAATTAATGTTAGCTGATGCTTGCACAACGGCGACCTTCCTCATGTAATGCTTACCTTTGTTCTGATGAATGTTGTAACCTACCGTATCTTTATGTTGCAGTGATGATGTAAGCAAGAATACAGTACACGGAGCCTTGGAAATTTTAGTAGATCTGATTAAGAATGCATATGAGATAAAAATGTGTATAACACGACAGGCATTTAATAAAAAAAATGATGTTTATAGGGCGGCTTAAGGGACTATTTACTTCACTCCATATTTGATTCATCTATAAAGTTCGGTTTACGTGTAAAGTCGAGCAACAGTCCAGTTAGCTGTCTGTGTATAGGATATTTCCCGTATAGGATGTTGAGAAAATTAGTTGTCAAATTCAAAATGGATTTCTACCGATTCATTCTGGACTCCCACGACAGAGGGGAAAGTCTTCAGGTGCTGTGAGCCCGGCTGATACACGAGTTTCCCCGGCAATCTGGGACGCTCAGTGGTCATTACCTAACGTCCCCAGTATGATCTGATACTGCATTCTTCAGGGAGGTCTTCTCATCATGAAGTCGGTGGGAACAGGATGAACTCCGAGAGAGAATGGCGTTGCGTGGAACTCCGCAGGGTCTTGACGAAAATATGTTATTGGTCCAGCCTATGAATGTTGGTCTGTGGGTTTCTTTCGCAATAGTTACATCTATGATACAAGGCATTTTCACACAGAATTGTTGCCTTAGCACAAATAGTAATTCAGATGGGACGAGAATTGACCAGTGCTTCACAGTATAAATTTGTGGCTTCGTGTTTTTGATGACTTATCCGATGACCTAATTCTATACAATTTTTGTGCTTCCCTGTGCAATGTATACACTTAAAGAGATAAAATTACATTTAGGTATGCTATTGGTTGCTTAATTACTATGCCAAAGAAAATAATATTATATTGAATTAATGAATGAAATGCATGACTGGGCGACAAGGAGACAAATGTGTTATGTGCCACATTCAGCTAAATCATATGTTGGATTTCACTGCAGCTGCGGGTAATAGTAGTAGTGGTGGTAGTAGTAGCAGGAGGAGGAGTAGAAGGAGGAGGAGGCGGAGGAGTAGTTGTGGTGATAGTAGTAGTAGTAGAAGGAGGAGTAGGAGTAGTAGTAGTAGTAGTAATAGTAGTAGTGGTGGTAGTAGTAGTAGGAGGAGGAGGAGGAGGAGGAGTCGGAGAAGGAGGAGGAGGAGTAGTTGTAGTGGTAGTAGTAGTAGGAGGAGGAGCAGGAGTAGTAATAGTAGTAGTGGTGGTAGTAGTAGTAGTAGGAGGAGGAGGAGGAGTAGTCGGAGGAGGAGGAGGAGTAGTTGTAGTGGTAGTAGTAGTAGGAGGAGGAGTAGGAGTAGTAGTAGTAGTAATAGTAGTAGTAGTAGTAGTAGTAGTAGTAGTAGCAGCAGCAGCAGCAGCAGCAAAGGTTATTTAAAGTCTGCTCGGGCGGGGTGGCTCTGTGGATGCAGGTAGTGTGACCGAAACGTATTGGTATAACAGACTCAGTAATCCAAGTGGGGCAATTTACTTTTGTCTTCTTTATTTACACATTATGTAATTCAACCCGAGATGATTATAAATGTTGAATAGTATTGTCCTTCCCGGTGATAGATAGCTCGACTCAAAGCATAATATCAGTTTTTCGGAGTGTCATAGGCTTGTGGGAGGATCTATTTCCGCTACAAGGTTTTCAGTAGAAAACTAAAGCACCTCTGCAATGCGGACACCTTTTTCTTTCGTTCAGTTTCTCCTCTCAAGGGACACGGCAAGTNGGTAGTAGTAGTAGTAGGAGTAGTAGTAGTGGTGGTGGTGGTAGTAGTAGTAGTAGTAGTAGTAGTAGTAGTAGTAGTAGTAGTAGCAGCAGCAACAGCAGCAGCAGCAGCAGCAGCAGCAACAGCAGCAGCAGCAGTAATGGTCTTGGTGGGTAATTTTATTTAAAGTCTGCTCGGGCGAGGTGGCTCTGTGGGTGCAAGTAGTGTGACCGAAACGTATTGGTATAACAGACTCAGTAATCTAAGTGGGGCAAATTACTTTTGCCTTCTTTATTTACACATTATGTAATTCAACCCGAGATGATTATAAATGTCGAATAGTATTGTCCTTCCCGGTGACAGATAGTTCGACTCAAAGCATAATATCAGTTTTTGGGAGTGTCATAGACTTGTGGGAGGATCTATTTCCGCTACATGGTTTTCAGTAGAAAACTAAAGCACCTCTGCAATGCGGACACCTTTTTCTTTCGTTTAGTTTCTCCTCTCAAGGGACATGGCAAGTGACAGATACCATACTGGCAAAAGATGTATCACTCAGTCACCACACCACACCAACACTCTGAAATTTGATTTGAGGATTGAGTAACGCAATAGCATTACCAAGGACGCCCTCTGGTGGCGTTTGTTCATTTCCGCTATTCACTCCTGAGACGGTGGGTCACTCATTGATGTATGTCGCGTGGAAGGTCAAGGCCATTCGTGGCGTAACCTTGCGCTGCTTTTCACTTTTATTTTCAGCGCCGAAGGCGAATTTTGCTGAAAGAGAAGATATTTTGCTTGGGAATTTAATGTATGAATTTAGAAATGAATCTTTCCTATTCTGTTTCATCATGTTTGGGCCAACTAGCCATTAAATCATGGAGGTCCCAGGGGGTCAAGGCTGTGCAGGGCTTTTGAATGACACAGCAATTCTTTGCATTATTAATATTTTATAACCAAGGGCAAAGAAGTCTGTATGCATCTCTTCCTGATGGTCATGTGACCAGGGTATTACGTCCCCGTAAAATGTGTGATTTTGCACTCTAACGTGAGCTTAAACAAAAGTGCACACCAAAGCATGCCAATGTAAAAGGATTTTAAAAAAAAACTCTTTATGATAAATAATACAAAGTAAAAAAATAAAAAGGCCACGATTTTAGAGCTTTTTTGCCTAATGCAAGTAATGGTTCATCTGCCTGTGCTTATTTGGAAGGGATTCCCAATGAGACTTACGCCCCTAACCGGATCTCATTCTTACTAAAACAACCCATACCTCATCCTGAACCAAACCCCTGGCTCAAACCCTGCCCTACTCCTACCCCTCTTGCCCATTGAAACAGGAGCGTCAGTCGAGGCAGTTGCCTGCCTGACCTAAATGTCCGTCGAGGCAGGTATAAGGTGTGAATCTCAGTCGGAATTCCTCCCTCTTATTTTGGAGTTCTTCATTTCCCCGAGATAAATCGATTCAACATTGTAGGCGTTGATTCAGAGCACTCACCACTTTGTTAGAGAAGAGCATGAAGGAAAAATATTAATCATGGCAGTCTGCTCGCCATTTTGTCAGAAGAGTAAGTATGCTGAAAACAGTTAATGACGTCATCAAGGTTTGAGCTCATCACCATAAATATGCATGGCATTTTTCTTTCGCCCTAGGATGGTTTCCAACCAGGAATATCTACGCTGTGAAAAACACCACGGTTTCAAGGCTTCTCTCTCCCTCTCTTTTTCTCTCTTCTGTTTCTACATCTTGTTCGTTTCCGTATACTTCATTCATTCTCAGAGAAAGAGTACTTGACCGAAATCGTTTACATGCTGATAAACAGGCATTTTCTCATCATAATAATCGGAAACAGCCGTAACCGTAAAAGTGCAAATGAAAATGAATAAATATGCTCCGGGTCCACCGGATTACAAGCGAGAAGAAGACTCGCAAATGTTACGTGAGGCCCAACGTCCGTCTCTTGGATTTGATTAATAGCAGGATAAGATTCCGAGTTTGTTTTTTTATTTTTTTTTTGGACAGGGTTTTGGGATGATGAGCAGCTCGTACTTTTGTGACGATTATCCGGAAAACCCGAGGGAAAAGCCCTGCTAAAAACACAAAGCTTATGGCTAGTAAGGAATCCACGTAATTGCAACTCCAGCAAAGTGTCTGAAAAAGTTCCGACTGAGTGGATGGCGCGTTGAAGAGCCGCCATTTCTTTGTAGTTATTATATCGTCCGTTTTGTCTTCATGTCGTAATCCACAAAAATGAGCCTCAAAGAAGAATGGATTCAGCCCCCCCTTTTTTTTTTTGCGTGAAAAGACTTAATACCTTACAAAATTGCTCCGTCCTTAAGTTTTTGAACACTTAAGAACAAATCCAATGCTGTTATTAGAACCGGCCTAAAAAATTTGAACAAAATGATGGCTTAATTTGCATATTATTATTCAAGCCAATTTGTGGGATAAGAATTTAAACGTCAACATGAATGCAACAGAAGCTGTCTTCCGAAGACAAAACAAGATGACATAAGCCGTAAATGAGGTTTGCAGTAAGCGGAGCGCATTATGTAATACAAGAGCCGGATAATTTGGACTTGTTTTTTAGTGGGGCAGCACGAAGGAGAAGAGGGGAAAATTTGTAAGGGAAAGGTGTGAGGCGGGNGGGGGGGGGGGGGGGGGGGGGGGGGGGGGGGGGGGGACACCAGGAAAAGGATGAGAAATGTCAGTTGCACTTATAAGATCTGGTCACTATGACAGAAATTTGAAGTCTAGGAAAAACAATTGATATAATGGCCTTTTCTTTATGGTTCATGGGGTGTTTTTCCTTGGGCGCTCTTTCCCCACCGGCACCGGTTGGAAGTAACTAAAAAAAAAAAAATCCCACGAGACTGCCCGGTTGACGAGCTCTGTCGTGTCTCTTATTCTGTTTGTGAAAGCTGTCTGTCGTTATGTTATGCATAAGATAGTAATAATGAAAAAGAAAAAAACAACAACTTGAAAGTCAGAGTGAAATCCAGAAAACGGCACTTAAGGAATTTGACCGATTTTTATTATCTGAATTACTGGTTGTTACAAATGGTTTACTTCCGGGTTTTGGGAGAAATGAACGCAGTTTTCGACAGACAATCAAGATCAAAATAGTACTTAACGAGAATTCCGATTGCCTGTATGATTTGAAACATTGGCTTTCATTGGCTGGCTCAAGTCTTAACTTTGGGGTTTCCTTGTGACTCATCATTCCAGTGATGACCGACAGCGAGACAGTAGTTTCATAATGAGCTTGAAAAGGTCATATAATTT
>JAWQUT010000362.1:397873-415191 GCA_033807755.1 Ellobium chinense | reverse complement strand
GGGGGGGGGGGGGACATGATTCTAGTCCATCTCAGAAGATGATAGCATTGAAACAAATTTCGGGGACAGAGGAGGATTTTTTTTCTTTTGCTGGAACTGGAGGCTCGTAAAGAGCCGAGCTTTGAGGAAGAAAGGTAGACAAAGTGAAGGATGGATGAGGAATTCTGAGACAGATGTGACTGTGTGTATTTAACTAGGCTCCCTGGGATGGCAGATTGGCTGGGAAGGAGGCAGGCGTTTGATTATACGTCACCAGGAATCCTGGATTGTGGGCAGGAGTTAGGGAGGTCCCCAGGGGCGGAGGAGGGGGAAGGGAGGAGGAACCATCGGGTGCTCTTGGATTTGTTGACGACAGCTGGAAGACAGGACGGGCAATCAATCATAGAAGGCGCCTGCGCACTGCGACCCCGGAGTGTCAACAAGTCTCTAAAGTAAAAGCAGTTTGGTTTGGAGGAATAGAGTGAGTGAGTGAGAATAGGGAGGAGAGAATGAGGAATTAAGACATTCAGGAGTGATCAAAGTATAGGGTACTTCACGGATGTCATTCCCATTGACGAGCAGCTCGAGATCTGTCCTTCACCTTGATGAGCAGCACTGACCTTCCATCTTTTAAGGCACCAACAGCACCTATTCTTTACTCTGATTGCTTTGGTTCATGGGAATGGAGTGAGTGAGAGAGGGTAGGGAAGCCGCAGCCTTTAGTTTTCCTCAATTCAAGCTGTGGTATAGCTCATTTTATGATTTGTCAGATTTGTCATCGCCTTACAATCCTTCAATCAAGACGTATTTTTGTTGGCTCAGTATACACTTTTAGAACCGAAAACAACAGGAACAACAATAACAACACCCTAGCATGCGCTTCAGAAATAATCGAGGTCATTATAAAAGTTATCAGCTTGTTGTCTCGGGTGACCATCGTGCATTGTGGCTTTATCGTTGTTTTTGAGTTTTTGCCTGTTTGCTTGTTTTGTTTCGGTGTTGTGATGCAAATAGGTCTCACAAAACTGAAAAGTGGAGAAAGCATTGTGCACCGCAGAAAATTAGATTACAGGTAAAACATGTAGACTGTGAAATAAGATTTGGATTCTTGTCTCAGGAACAATTACGGTTCAAATTCATACGTGAAATGATAATGCTACTCGAAACGAACCCTCAAGAAACTGAGTTTGATGGAGCAAGTGGGGCCGAGCGGGTAAGCATAGTGGCTCTGTGGGAAACAGTCGTAATGTGATGATATTAATGTCCGTCATTGCGTGGGCAGCCGCAGGACTCAGAAGTGTGTATATGTGTGTGTGTGTGATTGTGTGTTTGGATGGGTGGGTGAGTAGGTGGGTGGGTGGCAGAGGACTCAGCCCCTCATATCATTTGCGCTATTGAATGGCTGTGGGGGAGATGGTGAAGAGACGACTGAAGAATCTTGCCATGACGTTTCATTTAGTCGGTCAGGGAAAGTCGTGTACCGGACAGCACTGCTCAAGAGAGAGATAGGAATGGCTAGACGGGGACGTGATCTCACGGAAATTTGTAGCCACAGACAGATGGTCTACAAGAATTATACAGTAGAATCTTACGACCTCGAATCCTTGCAATCTCGAATTACCCACTGTCTCGTTGCAACCGGCCGGGTCCAATACTCTTCGGGGCGGCCTTAGGGTCCGTAGGGTCTTGGGCAAGAGAATGATGCGGAATTCCCATCCCCACCGAAAGAAATTCTTGATTGGGGCAAAATCTATATACGCGCAAGTTAAATAACAAAAATGAAAATTGGTCTGACGCCATCCTACTCTCCTCCCTCTTGCGTTCTCTCTCTCTGTTCTTCTCTTTTCATCTCCATTTTTTTCGCATTCTCCGGTGCAGGATCCCCTAGCAGAGCAGGGTCCTGGGCACGTGCCTAAATCCTACATCTGTCATTGCATGCTCTGGATATCTATATTAAAATTACCCCACGATCTAGAAATTTGGAGCGGTCTCTGGAATTTTAGATGAAAGGTTCATAAGATTGTATGTCATAATGTCTAGTACTCTTAAGAAACGGAGTCGATATAAATATCCCTTTTCTCCCAGCAAAGTGCCAGAATACACCCTCTGGAGTATTCTGGCCGGATTGTATTTTTGACGGAGTCAGACGATTTCTGGTATAAGCTCCCCTTTCTGATGTCCATTTGAGTAAAGTGAGTTTAGCACTAAAATTAACTCGTTCTAGCAAAAATATCCTTGTCCAGACAAATACAAATAAAAATTCGAAAGGGCGTAGAATAAAGTAGAACGGAGAGACAATAGGTGCTGACCTAGAGATCATGTGCTCAAGTATCACTACATCTTCATCTATCCTTCCTTGCCTATTCTCTGATATGTCTTTCAATCACGGCCCCCGCTTCGCTTTCCCACCTTGAGTCTGCTTGTTTCTTAACAACTAACACTATTTTCCGCCATCTCTCGGTAATCTGATGAAGCACACCACAATATGTGCAAATCGAATGAGAGGACGCCATTTTGAGCCTCTCCCTTTCCTCTTTTCCTCCTTCCCCTGACGGAAAAAAATTACCCAGTACTTCCAGTACTTCCAGTACTTCCATTACAGGTACGATAACAATAATTGATCTTTTTTTTTTCTTTTCCTCCTCCTTCCAACCTTCCTCTCCCTCTTCTCCCACCCTTCACCCTGAAAGCAATAGGCTTGGTGGCTGGTTTTGCCAGTATTTATTATCCTCAAGAGAGGTTGTCATATTCGGAACCCCCCACCCCCACCCCCTATCCCAACCCCAAATGAAAAAAATATCCATACAATAACGACATAGGGAATGAACTCTTGAGCCATATTAGACCCCCCCTCCTCTCTCTTTTCCCTCCTTTCTCTCCCCCTTCCCCACTTCCCACCCCACCTCAGGAAGGGTTACATACTATTGGTACATATCGAAAATAAGAGGGTAACTTTTTTAAAAAACTTTGGCCGATTCCGTTCTTATACACACTCATGCTTGCGCTCTGTCAGAAGGAGAGAAGAGAAGAGAAATATCAAGAAAGGTCCAGAGTGAGACGTTACGAGGGAGAAATAGAAAAAGCACAGGAGACAAATAGATGGGAGGGCAGGCAGGGTGAATGATAAATGAGACAACGATGAGAAAGATGACCAGCTATATCAATACTAACATTCGGGCATCACTAAATGAGCTTTAAAGTTTGGGCACTTTGAAAAAATAATGCATCAACAACGATGTTGATGGATGATGGGTCAAGCGGCACAAACGAAAAAAAAATATCTAGTTAAAAAGCCAAAGACAGACTAAGAAAAAGTCTTAGAAGAAAAAGTGTCCATCGAGTTTTAATTTAGCACAGCATGTGTCGTTAGCTGTCAGTCTGGTTGAATAGGAAATCTAGAATAGACGAAGGTACATGAACGTCAGTGCGAGTCAATGTTTGGAGAAGGGGGCACTTCGTACAATCACAGGAATGTCAATATGCATTCTGTGAATTCGTAGTAGAATTGTGATTTGACTCACAGATAGTATTCAATTCACAGCTTTTCCAGGCCGGCCCTCATTTCTTTTTCTTCAGTTTAAAAAATTCATTTGTTTGGTACAAGAGGAAGAAGACGCTGGAAGAATAAAAATAAAATATGTTGTTTTAACTCCCCCTACTCGTTCCCACCCCTCACAAGGATTGTTAGGCCTCTCACCTTTGATAAGACATCAACTATCCTCCCCATTCAATCTCCCCTTTCCCACTATCTTCCCTCAACAAAAAAAATATGGTCCGGCATGCACTTTGGCTCAAAGCAATACTCCACGAATTCTAGATCAGTTGTAGGTTTGGTTTTCTGTGGGGATATGCTTATAATGCTACTTTGCATGATGTTCAAAGGCATTTCTCGCATTACCAGAGTTGAAATAAGCTGCTGTGTTTTAGGATGATAGGAGTTTAGAGAAGGAATTTGGCAAGTTGGGGGAAGGGGGCCAGTGGAAGAGCACGAAAGAAATAACTTTTGAGTTTGAAATAATTGGATATTTGGGCCAGCTGAGGATTAGTATAAGGAATCGTGTAGACCCAACATTGAAGGGTAGCCCTGTACGTTCCTTCTCTGTGCAAGGGCAGTGCAGAATATCGCAGGAGCGGTCGATAACGTCCACCAGATATTGGTGTTTACCGTCTTGAAATGACGATTTTTTCAAAGAGTTTGTTGCGCTGTTATATCTTTTTTGTTTAATACTGAGATCGTAGCCTAGATCAAGTAATCTTTCTGTTTTTAGAAACGATGAGCAAGATATTAGACTACATCTCTTTAATTTGTTAATGACCATTTGTTTGGACTGACCTCGGCGGTATCGAGTCGAGACAATTCATCTCTGGTTGTCCGTCGAACCAGACTAAGAATCTGTCTACACTATAGGAGGACTATCAAAAACACAGCTCGGGATTTAAGAGACATTTTCAAACGAAAATCGAACAGGGGACACAGAGAAGGAGGAAGGTAGTGCCAACACACACACACACACACACACACACACACACTAGTGTCATGAGTGTAAAGGCGTGCCGTCAACTAATTGTCACAAGTAATCGATTATTACTCGATTACCTGTCGCTGGAGTAATCACTCATCGCGATTACTAGGCATCATGACATCGCCCAGCATTAGAAAAAGGGAAGATGCTGCGACTTCTGGCTGTTGCTTGGTGCCGATTTCGCCCTGAACTACTGGGTACCCTATTAAGAAACGGTTTGAAAAGAAATCGGGAACTGGATAAAGAAAAATAGGAAAGAGAAGAGAGAGAGGGAAAAGTGGGACATAATGGCAGAGGGCGGCATCGGCTACTCGTTTTCGCTAAACGTCCATTTGACCTGATCGTTAAGCTGAACAATGAGCTCGAGGGCGGCTTCGGTCACCGGCTCTTGGCAAGCGTCGATTTGGCCCGGACGTCAGGGCAAACACATATCTGGGCTTCCGGTATAGGTCAAGAGGCGGGAAATAGCTAGAAGAATGCGATTTACATTGGTATTATTGCCAGACGATTGGAAACCATTTCATCATGCTGGAATGCTGCGGCGCTGTCAAACTGGAGAATGCCCCAAGTGCTTCACCAGCCGGAAAAACACTGATCTTTCGTTTTTCCGGAAAAAAAAATCTGCGATGTTTTTTTACTTCCGGCGTTTGAATAGGGAAGGCATGCGCGAACATTTTCGAATAATGCAGGCTTATTACACGAAACATATTGTTCATTGTCACTCTGCTCATTTTTTGAATGAACCATTGCCTGCTGTTCATAATAGAAGAATAAATTCAGTAGGTTATCAAAATATTATCGAAAGGATCTTCGGATAAGGAATAACCTGTTGTAAGGTAAGCCAAGTAGACTTTCCTCTAAGCACGAGCTAAGCGAGCCATTGTTTTATCTCACGTGGCTGAGCACTTTCACCTGTTCCTGATCGCACCTAACACGCAATTATGGCGTAAGTGGTTATTCGGCTGAACCTGGGTTGAGCCCTGAGAGCACCCTGTGGTTCAAGGAAGTGTCTTAATTAGATGAGATTAGTAAGCCCCATCTCCAACATCCTCCCCTCTACCCCTACCCCTTTCTTCTCTGCCCCCCCCCCCAATCCTTTGTTCGGGCCAAACATAAAAAATGAAACCAGGAACTTCCCAACTTCAGAATATTTTAGGAGCTACAGTTTTGGCGTTTTTGGGCACTCATGGAATCGCCGTAGCATTATAAATGGATTGTTCATTCCGATTCTCTGTTTCAGCTGTCATGATAGTCTACTGGGCGCAGTTCGAGGATGACAAGCGAGTGAAAGATGATGCGAGCGTAAACTAGGGCGGAATGGGTTGGACTGAGATGGGACGGGTTGGAATGGAGTGGGACGAGACGGGTTGGACTGAGATGCGGTAATTGTAAACGGGTGGGACGCAAAGTTTGGACAGAGTGGGACAGGTTGTGAAGGAGAGGTACGCGGTAGGTTGGGCTGAAATGGGATGGGTTGGAATGGAGTTGGATGGAATGGGCTGGACTGAGGTGGGGCTGGTTGGAATGGAATGTACGGAGTGGGTTGGATTGAGATGGGGCTGGTTGTGATGGGAGAAAGGGGACGGAGTGGGCCAAACTGAGTGAGATGGGATGGGGTGTAATGGAGTGGAATGGGACGGGTAGGACTGAATGGGGGCTGTATTGGAATGGGACAAGACGAGATAAAATGAAAATGAATGGATTACATGGAACTGAACAGGTTGGATTGGGATGGGTCGGTTTAGAATGGGATCGGACGGGTTGGATTGGAAGAACACGAGTTGGGATAAGAGGAGACGTGGGAACATTGAGTTGGAATGGGATTTGTTCAGTTGGGTTGGGTTGAGATAGGACGGAATGGATAGTGACAGGATGGGTTGGACGGAGGCGAAAAGGAATGGGATGAAAGAGAAGGTAATAGAATAATGCGGAGTGGAGTGCAGTAGGATTGGAGTTACGTGGGATGGGTTGAACTCGGAAGGTGGGGTTGAACGGGGCATGATGGAATGGAATAGAGCAGGTTGCAGTGGAATGTATCAGGATGGGAGGAGAGGAAACAGGTTGGAATGGAGTAGAATGGGTTGGACTGTGAAGGAACGGGATGGACGGGAACGAGATAGAACGGATGAAACGGACTGCATAGGAATCTGTGAAGATAGGATGGGTCGGGCTGAAGGTGAATATAATGGGTTGGACTGAAACGGGACGGGTTGGTTGGGGATGGGATGGGATGGATTGCTGTGGACTATATCGGGATGTGATATGACAGGTTAAAGTGGAGTGGAATGGGTTGGACTGAAACCCGACGGGTTGGATGGGGCTGGAATGGGATGGAACGGTTGCAACGGAATGTATTGGGAATGGAATGGGACGTTTGGAGTCGGGTAGGATGGGGTAGCCTGCGACAGGAGGGTTGGACGGGGACGGGATTAACTGGGACGAATTAGAATGGGATGAAACAGGTTGCAGTGGAATGTACCTGGACGGGTTGGGACGAGTTGAAATTGAGTGGAATGGGTTGGACTGGGACGGAATGGAATGGGATGAAGTGGAATATATTGGGATGGGATGAGTTGGGCTGGGTTCGAATATGATGGGCTGGACTGTCACTGAACGGGTGAGAATGAATTGGATGCACTGGAATAGACTGAGATGGGACTTGTGTGATGGAAACGGATCGTGTTAGAATGCAGTGAGACGGGATGACGGCAAAAGTGCAACTGAAGAGAAATTATACGGATACTGCAATAATGGAATCGATACTATATTTTATGTGAAAGACATATATAGAGTAAAGGGAAACTCACTGTTACTCTCTAGTATCGATTTCTCAGTTTTATATTACGACCTCGTTCAAGCTTCGCTGACAGCTTTGGCGTTGTGATGGAATGATGTCTGATGGGATAATATGATGAACTTTGGTTTGTCTCCAAAATAGTGAAGGAGAGAGACGCGATTTTGGTTTGTTTCGTACTGCGTGGGCCGAGAGGGCCACGATCAAAATAGCAGTTATGGTTTCTTCTTTAAGTCTCTTCAGGCTAAATGCATCAGAAACTACGAGGGCTCTTCATTAAGTTCTTACAGTGAGTTAAAAACTCATGAACGAATAATGCTAAGACCTTGACATGTTCAGGCATTCTCAGGTACATGCCGCCATTCGTAGTTAATTCTGCAACTGATGGGTAGATCTAATGAGAAAGGAACGGGAATTAATCATTGTTGAATTACTTTATCCAGTCAGCCTTTAGAGATAAAAGATTAAGCCACCTTGCATACCCACTGGAAGTTAGTGACACGCAAGGGAAGTTATTCATTTTATAGGATAGCTCAATGATTACCTTGACTCACTTCAATAAAAGTCAGATTACAGTCAATGTGGCATTAGCTTGCTGTCACGATCCAAGCACTAGATCTTATTAAGATTAATAAATAGTCTGACAGTGACCTCATCTTAGTAACACTGTCTTGTATTAATGAGAAACAGGAAGACTGTTTCATGACGATTAAAATGCAATAGATTTGACATAATATAAACGCTAATCATGATTTCGAGAGACAGCGGCTGTCAGGATGCCCTTACAACAAAAGATGTCTCTCATGGAAAATGCCAGTAATTTTGCTAGAAATAAGAAGTGTTCTTTGATATTTTACACACACCTACAGAAATCTGTTACTTTACACAAAAGAATCGTATACATCAGATTAAGTCAAATTCACTTTTGAAACCTTATAGAGCTAGCATAAATATTCATTCTGTAGACGCGACATTACGTTACTAATATAAGATTGTCTGCGGCATTAAGAACCTTGCATTATCACGGGGACGCACACGCAATACAGTAAACCAGTGTGCACTTCCGCTCAGTGAGCTGGACACTACTGGATGGCTACATTATGGAATAACCCTTTGATACGGTGATTGAATCGACGGTTTCACGTTCAATGGCGTCATCAGTGAACAAAACGCAGAATTCGAAATTTTAACCTCATCTGTGAAAAGGGGGAAATAGGGCAAGCAGCACAAACTTTCCAATACATTATTAATGGAATCGTGCACCTTCGATAAACAGATATTGACGCTAAACTCCTCTAGCGAATGTGCAGGTTGACCTGCACTTTATCTATAGCGGTTTCAGAGTTGACCGCGTTTGAAAACAGCAAGCCACTCCCCCTCCCGCCTTTTCAATTCTGTTAATACAGACGCTGTTCTCTACCTTTTCTTTTGGCTTGTTCTCTCGTAGCTTTTATAGTCTGCGAGATAACCAACTGCATGCACTATTGATTAGTAATTAATAAAGAACGGGGCAACGGCTGTGAAGGCATGATTTGTGGTGCATAGGGTCGTTTCCCTATGAAATGGGATATACTTTAATGCATGTACTTTAATAAGTGCATCAACTTTCACTTTATTCGACAATAAAAATGTCAGTCGGAAGCTTGGGTCCAGAAGACATTACAAAGAAAATGCAAAAGTGAGTAGTCCAGAGATAGATTATCGTCCATGTAGCGACCACCACATGGCCTTAATATCGTTATCTTTGTGGCTGAGTAAACGTCGTGACGGATTTGACATGCATAAAACACAAGCCAAGCCTGTGTCTTAGCAGTTGGGCCTAAATACTTGTAATTGTGTCAGCTATTGAAGGTCGGCTTCATTTATTTAGAGTCCGCTCAATAGCATATTCTCAATGACACCTTATGCTTTAATATGAAAATGATATGAAGAATTGCAACTTCTTCTATTAGCATAAATTTACTTTTCCTGGGGTGTTGTGATTAAATGGAATTGACTGTATTTGCTCTTCTTCATGTAAACCTGCCAAGCTACTCCGACATGCACTCTCAGAGGGAGGGCGAGAAGAACATAATACTGGTTTACTGGTGTATCGTAATGTTCCCGGCGAGAGTCATCTGTCTGTGCATCACAAACAGCATACGTGTATCAAGGCTCTCGCCGAACACAGAGCAGTTAAAAAAAAGACATGTTTCAAAAGGGTGGAGGGAGGGGGAACTGGCTCTACAGCCTAGGAGACAACTACATTTAGTTTTGAAAACAAGAATGTACGAACACAGAACTTTCTAAGCCAGCTGGAGGATACGTAGATTACCTTAAATATGGCAACGATGTCTCCGTTTGTTTTGCCTATGAAGTATATCCTTTTTTTTTTCATCTGTATAGCAGTACATGTGTACAAAGTGTAGTATGCTAGGGTGTGTGAGCTGAATATTATATAATCTTATTTACTTCTCTATGTAAAGCGCTCAGAGCCTGTATCTACAGGGATGAGCGCTATATAAATGCTATGTATTATTATTGTTATATAATAACTTATCGGGGCCAAGTGACTAGTTTAAGCACACCAATCAACCCAAGACAGCCAAGTGATGGAAGTACAATGCGAATCAAAATGCCTGGCGTAACTACTGAATAGAAGCAGAAATATTGCTTTCAGTTATAGTGCCATGTATTTTGCTCCTGGCTCTGGCTGACATCACCATTCAAACGTTCTACCAAAAAAAAAAGTGCAAAAATGGGCTACAAATTTTGGTTTCCTACGCGTGAAATAAAGAAATATAAGTCATGATAGACGTCTTCTTTTTGTCCTCGTTTTCTTCTTCAGGACTTCTTTCTTTCAGAAAACAAAAATAAAATTATATGCAAAGTCACGAAACCGCACCAACATAATAGGGAAACAAATAAATACGGCAAAGAATAGCACTACAATCTTAAACATAATTTCGTTTATGATGCTTATCTAGATGCAAGCAATATACATCAAAGAAGCGAAAGAGGACAAACAGTGTGGTGGGATTAGAAAAGAAGTAAAGAGTAAAAGAAATAGTTACTAAATCTATATATCGTGCAAAATAGATTAAAATCAGAGTCATCTATTAGCTGACACCTGATGCGTTCGTTTAGGCCACCATTAACCCTCATCCAGCCGCAACTATTTTTTTGCCCACTATCCTTTATTTCCACCGATATTTTTCATGGGTCGTTATCCATTGGACGAAGCGTGTCGTGACGTTTCGAATTGCTTCATTTGTTTAAGGTAATGGCTATTTCCTGGAACTAATTAATGTTTATCGTGCCGATAGACCATCTTAGTGATGTCACGTTCGATGATACTCGATGAGTTTCACGACGTGTACAGTCAGTCCTCGGTAATCCTCCTTGCACATGTTAAAGCGTGCTTACTAATGAGATATGCTTACTGGCGAGGTCCACCTGAATAATAAATTGATGGAATCATTGCATTTCATACTTAATAAAGAAGTCTACTTAGTATCGGGTTTCTTAACAGCGACTTTCCACAGCATATTCATCATAATTGTGTATCCTTAAGGGGTCCTTTAAGGCTGAAGCGTAATCTGACAATGGATGGTAATAAAAATGCGGGGTATAAATCTCGGATCCAGCCTAATGCTCGCTCACGCGATTTCACACTTGATAACCCCACCAGGCTTTATTACTCAACAACTTGCTTAATTCCCTTGGGAGCATACATTGTAGCAGCCATTTACAGATGCTGATCGCTAGCATTGTGACAATATATTCCAGTGCTTATGGCCAGAAATCCATTTCACAGACGGTGGGCTGATAAAAAGTGATTGAAATGCTTTCCGAAAGTGCTAACACTATGACTGTAGCCGGGAATCGAAGCCCACTCCCTCTTGATCTTAAGTCCAACGCCGAAATCATTCGGCCACGCTGCTCCACATTTGATCTGCCTTGGATTTGCACATGGACAAAATCCGAATTCCCACATGGTCTGAACGTTTGAGGGAAACATATGGATACCACTCAGACTGTATAGGTAACATCTGAGAAACATATGGGAAATCCGGGGTCCTGAATAAAGATGAGCAGGCAATCCCGGGTTCATGCAAGCATCAGGCTGGTAAACCCGTGACCAGAAACAGTAGTGGAGAAACCCTTGTGGGTCTCACATGAATCCCTGGAGCTGTGTTTGTTGGGCAGTAGGACACATGAAGCTCCGTCAGGGACGTATGATGAACATGGTCTAGTCTAGGTGAGGATGACTTTATATAAATAATTTATAAGCGAAATAAACGTTGCCCTAGAGCAGAGCAGTTTGAGTTACTGTAGAGTCCCCCAGCCTTTTCCAGTTACAGACTGGAGCATAATCAAATGGTGGTGGTCGTAGTATGCGGTGTAAAGGAGCCAGGGGAGAGGGGGTCCAGATTGTTTTTCAAAATGGCTAGTGTACATACATAATATTATACTGTAACCGTCGGTGTACTGATATAGAAAGAACACGCAGTCGCAAAACCTGGAAAATTTTGATCGGACATTCCCGTTGCCGTTGTTATTTTTTTACATGCTATCGTGAAAAGACATGTGCGTGATCAAAGAGAGAGAGAAAGGGCGGAAGGAAATAAACTTCCGGGACAGCAATCAATCTTTGCCACTCCATTTCTCCTCTTGTTTGAATTAACACCTCACCTGCTATCTTTACAACGTTGAAAAAAACTCAAAGATCAGCTCTCCGTCAAGTACCTGTAGCGAAAATCGCTCGCAAAAGACAGCTAGCACAAGACCTCAGACTAAATATTTCTCAGATCGACACCGTGTCACAAAAATGGCCTAAGTGATTTTTCACACTCCTCATAGAACGCGGGGGAGACATTTCTGTGCAACCAAAAAAAAAAACATTCAGTGTGTATCAGTGCGTAATTTTGACCACAAAACATTGGCGATTTTTTTTTTGAACATGTCAACATTGGCCTTGATTTCATAACCAATATGGTACTTTTAATGAAAAATGACCGAAGTCTGACTTACGTCCTTTTCGTAGTGACGTGATGTTATTTTAATGCTTCGAGGGGTTTATTATACACGAGTGTTCAGGAGTGAAAGAGCCTGCCTGTGGTGCCGGAGCCACTCACTTAAGTCTCAAATGTTTGATGCATTTTGTAAGGTCACTCCACTTCACGTTTAAGATTTCATTTTGTTCAGGGAAGCTGCCGTTTTTGTAAAGGCTCGGGAAGAACTGGCATGCCTACATCAGATGAGGAAGATGCTCCCACGTGCTTCTTTGAAAAAAATGATTTTCTTGAATTTCAGCACTGACTTCTCCCAATAAAAATATACAAATTTCTCAGTGTTTTGCTGAATGCACATATACCTTTATTAATCCTCACATCTCCCTGTCGATGAGCCTGAAAGCAAATTACTTTATAAGTAAGCAGACTGGTTTTTATTCGCTTATATGCGACCTATACTTTCAAAAAGGTACGGATGTTAATTAAAGTTTCAAACTTAGGTGATACATGTATATTTTCTATTAAGGGAAGATAAGGGAGGTTTACACCTATAACCAAGGATATGGGTAAATACTAGGGAAAAAATTCAACCATCATGTAGTTAGCTATTCGATGCCCTTTGTCAGCCTAAATACGACAAAGCTTTAAAAATAGGTATTCGATGCTTCATGTAAACCGAAATACGACAAAGATGATAAGTTCAACACTAAATCAACGTACTGATAAAAATTCAAAAGATTCGTTCTAGTGAGATTCATTTTTGTGCCAGTGTGTTTTTATTATGGACAAATTAAGCTGAAGACTAAAGTGCAGAAGACTAAAGTGCAGAGGATTACAGACAGACCGGACGGTACATGCCTGTGCTTTCACATCAAGTTCTTTTTTAGTGAACCCCTCAGACGGTAAAATGTAGTGATGGAGCTACCGTGCCCAGTGGTTCTTGTAATGATAGCATTGTTTGAAAGATGTTTCTCTCATTCCACCTTTTAATTGTCCTATGTCCGAACTTTTCGTCCCGGCTTCAAACTGAAAATGGAGCTCGCAGTAGCCTAAAGGATTTCCCAGTACATGCCAATAAAGTCCTCATCATGCGCTGAGTCTCCTGTAACCAGTGCTGCAGTGTTCATGGTTCTGTACTGGTCGCTGGTGAGGACAGTGACCGAGGGTGAAATGTGTACTTTATTCGAGCCGACACCACAGCATTAGGACCTGTAGGAGGACATGGCAAAAGGCCATCGGGTACGGGAATAATACTGCTCACAAAAAAGAGAATATCACCTGCTGGGATTGACTTGGGACTACGGGATATTTAGCTTCGCTATTTAGAGATGTGATGGTGTGCCTGTTTTCTTTTTGAAACACAGTGACACCTAACAAATAAGAGCCTTGTTTTCCTATTTGAAAATTGTCACAGAACATCGACAGCTGATAATGGCACCCTTCGTAAATAGGAGCAGTGCAATACATATACAGCAGAACCTTGATAATATTAATGCCATTGATCAAACGTCTACTTATTATCGAGGAATACTCAACATCCGCGTCTACGTGAGTAATGAAATGATTGAATGAAATTTAATTCATGCATGTTAGTTTAATAAAATAACAATGCGTTCTAATTAAAAGAATAATATTAGAGGTTGTAGCCTACTGTGTTCATTTGCCTAAGTGTACTTTATGTTTAGTATGTAAAGCTGTTTTTATCATACGGCTTTTATTGAATGGAAGTAAGCTTAAAATGGTAGAAAGCATTTTTAACAGCGATGCAGTTGTGTTTACCTTTGACTGTCGATATTTGATTAATGTCTTCAGATATGAAAACGTTTAGTGGTGCATATTTCACCAGACGTATAGAGCCCTGGCGATGTTTGAATACAACGCAAAATGGGCCATTAAGTTCGTCCTGTTAGTAAACAGGTCAAGAATTATAGGAGGGGGACTCTGGATGGCATAGGCCACCTTGTTTTTCCGGAAAATCTACCTCGCAGTCATTTTCCTTCCCTTTTCTAGCTTTCATTCTCTCCTTCTTTCTTTGTTTCTTTGTTTCTTTCTTTATTTTGCACAGCCAGGCACGACGGAAATTGGAGCGTGGGTGACATCCGAATATGAATACTCAAAGTGAGCGGGCGTAATTGCATTTCAAAACAGATCCCCACATCAGAGACTGTAGAGATAGTTTTGTCCCTTGCCTTTTGTTATGTAAATTTGGGTTATCACTTTTTTTCATGGCAGATTCTGTGGCACAATAATGCTCACACGTGCGTATGTTTGGTTGAGCGCCTCGCCGTACAATAACACACTCGCGGTACTAATAAAAATATACAAATTGAAGAGATGAGAGTGACCTCTCCAATATAAAGCGAAATCCCAGACGGACGAGGGAAATTTGTATAACGAAGAGAAGCAATCCAAATATGAGTGTACGAGTGAGCCAGTCTATTGGGATTTTTTTCTAACAACGATCATACTGTTGCGGAATTCTGATTAACAGAGGCCGATTTGCTCGAATATTCGCTTTTTGAACATCTCCAAAGTTGAACGGACCACTCCCTCTCATTCATCAAGTATAGTTGCTATGCATTTACCACCGTGTGACTGTCTTGGCTGCCCATTATCACTTAAATCGAGATTATGAACGACTTCCCACGTATACATTCTTATAGCCTGGCCTGGTTCGCTTTATAGAAAAATGGGCATAGTTATAGGGTGACTATGAACTCCATATGGCCATGCTGTCTACGGTAAACCTTTAAGGATTGATTGTTTCAGGTGCAATAATTATATTTCACTTGGCGACATCTGCACTCACTTTGCCTTTGTCCATTCGTTTTGTGTTGGTTTAGTGTCTCAAAATAGACCTCCTTCCCATTTCTTCATTAGTTTGTCTCTGTCTCTCTCACTCAGATCTCTCTTCCTTCTTTTCCTTCCTCCGAGCCTTCAGTTCAAATAATGGCGGCAGTTGTCAAGGGATTTCAAAGAGTGGCAGAGAACCCCTTCCTTCTTCTCCCCCTAAAATAGCCCAAAGTGAAAGTCGTGGAAGATGTACGAATTCCTATGCACATTTAGAAGAGATTTCTCCTCGCTATTGCATCCGCAATGACGTCTACAAAGACACGTGTACTTGCCCTTTGCCTTTAATGATGAGTCTGGTTTATGCCATTCCTTTTGGCCAAGAATTGATAAACGTGAGCTCATGCTTCTCCCATAACATTGGTTTCAGTCCATTGAGAAAATACGACGTATCGATACGGCCATTAACAGGCCGGAAAGGGGCACAATGACGCAGAAATAAAGAGCTGCATTTTCTGTCTAATTCTAGATTTAGTACTTGGTCTTAAATACCAAAACATTTGTGTGGGCGCATGGAAAAATCCTTCACATCTTTCCAAGTATGAAAATTGAGTTATTGATAAAATATTAATCCCTATTCATTTCTAAACATTTTGCATTTTATATGAGGTCAATATCTTTATTATTTCCAACGTAATGGACATATTTGTGAACGTATCATTGCCATATATAGATTTTGAGAATATCGAGATTTTATTTTTAACCACGTCTTTGAGCCAAGGTTACTTCATTAAAACACTGAAAAAAAAATTAAAATCTCATTTTTAATACAATTCACACGAAAGATAAATGAATGAACTGATTCCGCAGAAATTTCGATTTGGCCCAGGAAGTCGAAATTCGACTTTTCAAGGCCCTAGCTCAAAATTACCCATTGCGAGATCCGACGGGTTTTCCCATGCGGTCACACATTTTTTCTCCACAGCGGTTAAGTAAAGTTCCACAATGACCAGAACTTTTCATATCATTCAGTGCATATTTTTAGTTCAGTTCAGTAGTATTTATTTGAAGGATCTGACACTGACCTTTGGAGATCATAACCCGCAGTGTCAATGAAGAGGAATGTTTTTCACTGACGGCAGCAGCAAAGGTAGTGTCTTCAGAAAGGGTCTTAAATTTTATTTATTTTACTTATTGTTCAGTTAGAGAAATGGACACACTAATTTTCACGGCCTTACCCGTTCCTCGCAATATGTCCAAAGGACAAATGAGCTGCATTGTTGTTAATGGCCCTCATAATGCCAAAGTTATTGTCCAGTGAGAAACTCCTCGGAAGCTTGGTTAAAAACTGAGGTTGCGAAAAATGTTTTTAAAAAGTTGCGATTATTCAGTGAATTTACATATTACAACTTTTTTTGTAATGCGGAAATCATTGTATTTTAGCAGTGATTGCTATTATCCGGATTGCGATTAAGCAGAACGCATTTTATCCATATTTTGCCTGACTTCAGGCTGGTCAGTTTGCTCACTGGAGTAAAAGAGAAAGTACAATCAACTTCACTTAACGCAAACCGCTTAATAGACCAGCATTTTTTTTTTTTCTGAAAACTAAACACTGCATTTTCCACATAAAAATCCGGTTATTGCTTAAACGCAAGTCGTTGTGTTCGCAACTTGTCCATACCCTTTATGAGGTTCTGTTTAAACGGGAGCCGACAGTATCTGTTTAAGGCCAGTGAGCAGCTCAGCTCCTCAGACATTTAATTTAAGGAAATAATGATCAACAGGCACGGCAGTCTGTCATGAGTCGAGATGACGGAATGGGAAGACAGAGACGAAGTAGGTCACTCATGTCTCGGTCATGTTGGCTGACACCCTTTCAAAACAAAACCAAAACTAATTTACTTTGCTCAGTCTCGAGTTAAGATTAAAACTAACAGTGACTCTGCACAGACTAAACACAAATTTTTAAATTCTTTTTTTGAAAGACATACAATGCCTATATTAAATATGATCAACAGTTCGTGTATAAACACTTCATCAGGATTGATAAATAAAATTTAAAAAAAAAAACCAAAACATTTTTTTTAAAAAAGACAGGGGAAACAGGATTCTGAGGGCTAACAGAAATAGAAAATAGAAACAGAACAATAGCGAGACAAAGTAAAGGAGCGTGTTGGAGTTATCGTTGGAACAGTAATTCATATTTCTCTCTCTCTCTCTCTCTCTCTCTCTCTC
>JAWQUT010000362.1:378961-393355 GCA_033807755.1 Ellobium chinense | reverse complement strand
GTCTGTCTGTCTGTCTGTCTGTCTGTCTGTCTGTCTGTCTGTCTATCTATCTATCTATCTATCTATCTGCCTGCCTGCCTGCCTGCCCGCCTGACCGCCCCGTCCCATCCATCCATCCATCCATCCATCTCGCTCTTTCTCTCTCTTCCTTCCACCTCCTCTCTTTCCAAAGGCGTGGCATAGGGTTACGGCATATTGAACGGAGCACTTTAACATGAATTGTTTAAAGAGAGGACATCTAACTGTCACAACAGGGCAGCAATCGGATGGTATCTACTGGATTTTCGAAGGGGGAGGAGGTGGAGGTCAAAAGGCGCCTCTTATCAACACCCGTGATTTCACCGTCCAATATCTCCTCCATCTCTAGGCCTGCTAATGTCTTTTCATCTCCCAACATTCCACCGTTGCCCATCGCCTCTCAAACACTGTCCCATCCCCTATCAAAATATGAAACCGGAAATGGAAAGCAAAATATCATTTGATCTGTCAATCTATCCTCGCTATGATGATCTCAACCGCTCTGTTACTCCAATCCGTCCATATTCCAATCCATGTGCGTTTTTTTTTCTTTTTTTGGTTTCTTTTTCATTGTTTTGTTTGTCTGTCTGAAAGCTTACAATTCCTTCTTCATCATGATTACCAAGAAAAATAAAAATGTACCCCATTCGCTTTTGCTGTTATTTTCATTCGTTTAAAAAACTGTGATTGTAAATTTAATGCCCTGTTGTTCTTTACTTTTTTTTAAATCGTTGCTATGTTAGATTGCCATTTTGGGGTCTTTGTTTGTTTAAGTTGGCATTTCCTTTCCTGGACTGTACTTACGAACCTTTTGGCACTTCATTAAACTTACGGATTCTTTTGGAGAATTTCGCTGAGCGGTAACTAATGAAGCCTGGTATTTTCTCTTGCTAAACACATAGTAAAGCAGACTGTGGAATCTCCTCTATCTCCCCGCCTCACTTGTACACAAGAAAATGGACTCGAGGAAAGTAAATTTATTTAGAGAATTACGCCATGGCGCGTTTCTTTTTCCGGGGCTGCTGAAGGTTCTTGCTGAGTGGCGCCTGGCGTGAGGTGGTCAATACATCTCGTTAGAAAAATGTACTCACTTTTTGGTTTTTCCTCTGTTACGTGTCGCCGAATGCTCCAAGCAGAGCGCATGCCTTTTTAATCCATAATAGCTTTTGGAGATGAGAGAGGGAGGGAGGGGGAGAGAGAGACAGAGGGAGGAAGAGAGAGGGGGAGTGGGAGAGAGAGAGAGAGGAAAAAAAAGAGATGTTTCATAAGAAAGACCGTCTTTGCGCGGTGTTAGACATGAGAAAATCGCAGAGTTTCGCGCACAGTTTAGTCATTTAGTGCCAGTTCAAGCTGAGGAATGGAACAGCACAATTATTATTCATCTTCAGATGGGACATTCTTAAGTATATCCTACTCATCCTCCAGTGCTGGTTACAGGCAAAGAGTGAACTGGATAAGGAGATATTGTTTCTCTATTCAAATTGGCAAGAGAGGGATGGAGAGGAAGTGGGAGAGCGAGAAAGAGAGAGAGAGAGAGAGAGAGAGAGAGAGAGAGAGAGAGAGAGAGCGAGAGCGAGAGCGAGACACACAGAGAGAGGAGAGAGATATTGGAAATGGATCTAATTATGACTTTTTATATGCAAGTGTCTGGACGAAAGAGATGAGTGGTTAATTAAAAAAAATAATTTAAAAAAAAAAAGTTTCTAAAGCTTTTAGTTCCTTGTGTCTGGGTTCTGATGCACTCTTAGAATGTGGAAGCAAGCGAAGTGAGCAATAAGAAGAGGAATTTAACTTCATTGGTTAGCCTGTATGTGTATGACCGAATAAAAATGCCCAGACTTTCTGTATCATAACCCATCCTTCTCTTTATCCCCCCAGATAATCGTAGGGTTGAAGTTATACAGTGGAACTCGATTTAAGGTATGCCTCAGTGCATGGTAAAACTATACTTAATGTTTAAATAATGAAATGCAGAATAAGAATGAATCGAGAATATGAAATCTATACTTAATAACAAGGTGTACTTGATAAATGAGTACTTAATGTTGAGACTTTACTCTAGCCTGTACACTGCAAGTGATATGTTAAATCACTAATCACTAATCTGCCGAACATATCGGGTGACTATTAAAAGACTTAAAATCTTAAGACTTTAACATTTTCAAAAAAAATTATGCAATTGACATTTAGCACATGTGGAAGACGGATAATATCTGACTCTGTCATTACTAAACATTTCAAACATCAAAAAATGACGTAGGTGGTAATGGTTATGTTACAGCGAGAAAAAATTTAAAAAACGGGTCAATCAACAGCATCCTATGTGTGCCGTAGGCACATTGGCTCCCGCACGTGATTCTTTACTCTGGCAGAACAATGGAATCTACGTCAATTAAACTTGCAACAATTCAGAGCTTGCGCATTATCAATAGGATATGCTAAAATCGTAAGAATTACATGAGTGCATCGGTGCTGAATGCACCCTCAGTAGCGTTCAACATGAAGAATTAATGTAACTCTTATGACGGTAAAAGATCCCACCGTTAATGCGCAAGTTCTCAGATAATAGGTAACGTCTGCTGTAAAGGGTATGAAGATGCTAATGTTTTTCCTCACTGTTGGCCTGTGAGTTTTACACCCCTCATCAGCTTATCATAGGAGTCCCAAACCAAAATACATTTCACACATATAAACCCTTTTTATATAAAATTTTGACATATAGACTAGTAAAACTGTTGCAAGGTCAATTAGATTTTGAGAATGTTGGCAGCACATCAGGATACCTAATATTTTAGGCCTTTGTACATAGTAAATAGGGTAAACTTTGCCACCTAGTAACAGCCACCTTGGCGTGGCAAAATCCCACCAACTCTTCGCTTACAAAAGTATAGACCATTTATCTAACTCTTTGAAATTCAAATCAAACTTCTTCTCTATTTCTCCCCCCCCCCTCTCCCNTCCCTCCTCCCTCCTTCCCTCCCTCCCTTCCGTCCCTCCGTCCCTCCCTCCCTTTTTCCCCTTTGCCAACTTTCTGTTTTTAGAGGGATTATTTAAAATTACATACCATCATGCTGGGTACTGTTGGCATCTGCAAGCCTAAAATTTCATTTCCATTTCTTTGAAACGTTTAAAGTCATTGGACTTTGAATTAATTGTGGTAAATGTTTTGGCCACTCGACATAATATTTCATGCATATAGCCCAATTCATCATAAGGTTAACCAAGAGACGATGTGTACTTTGTATGAGAGTTCCATTTTTCCACTGAAGTATAAAAAAATCCTGAAAGGTCTCAGACGCTACTTGGTCGTTTTGCAAGGCCTGGTGTTGACGTATCCTGCCATGATGTAATCTCCACTAATGTTTGACCATCCATTGGAATGCCATTAGACTTGACGACCTACATTGCCACATACTTCAGAGAAAGGGTAAAAAGAGTAAGAGTAAGAAATATAATATTGATATTGATATGAAATTAGTGCTTGCGTTTTCCATCATCAGTCAGAGGTGTAGCGAATGTGGTTTTGAGTGGTGGTTGAGAAGGGGGAGCGACGTAAAGAGGCTAAATGCTTATCAAGGGGGCCGGACAATTAGGCGCTGGAAACATCATTTCGTGCAGACCTACCAAAAGCCTGCATACTTTTTGTAATGAACTGGTTATTAAGTTTTATTTTAACATTTGTGCGAAAGGTTGCTCACAAATTTGAACTGCTCATACAAAGTGATTTTTCCGAAAAGCTTAAACAAAACTTTCAACTTGGCTAAACTAGGCCAGCCGACGCCCACTTTTTATTCACTTTGCAGCTCTGTTTTTCAATCACAACGCCTATTATGCAGGAACTGTTAGAATTCTGTCTTTCATACTTTGGTGTTTCATTCTCAGAACATGGCAAATGCGGGATTGTTTGTCCTGAGTGGCTGATTCGGGAAACTGAATTTAAAAAGTACGGACTTATCACTTGGAGTTCGGCCTGGTAGGTTCCAGCTGTGATATATAAGATATTGGAACCGTTGGGACTGGGGATTTGGATTCTCTTTTATGTCTTTGTGTGTTTTTAGGGGTGGGGAGGAGAGGGGATGAGGCGCCTAGAAACCTTTGCTAATCTACGCAAGTGAGGGAAGAGAGAGAGAGAGAGAGAGAGAGAGAGAGAGAGAGAGAGTAAAAAAAAAATGTGAAATTATTTCCATCTTTCATCACTCGCCGCCACTCGTCATCCCAAGTCTACACCGATCGAGACTCTGGTTGAGGCTGTGAAATGACCGAATATACAAATCGATGCTGAGTTAATTTCGCCAATCGTGTGTGCGCGGGTGCGACTGGCAGTCGGTAATTACCGCAGTCTGGAACAGTTGATTAAAACGTCATCAATTCCTCTGTCAAGGCCTGCCGGCCCGCCGTCCCGCCGGTCCGCCGATCCGCCGATCCGCCGGGCCGTTCCTGCACAAAGGTTTGTTTGGTTTTTAAAAATTTTTTGGAGGACTCGAGTCAAGTTTCAAGTCCTGCAGGTTTGGTTAGGTTTAAGGTACCTATATAGCTACCCTGAAATCTGAAGAATTTGTATAGTAATACCTCATAATTAGAAATTCAGGTGACCCATTGGTGTTCGGGAGCATACTGTAAGAATGGACCGGGGCATGGCACGATAGTTTCGGTAGAGATCAACTCCGAAAACGCTGGTTGAAAAATTCAGTTGTAACTGTCAACCTGCATGACATTGAAAGAGGAGGTTTGGCCTCAATGTTTGCTCACCAAAGGTGCAAAGTTCCATTAGTAATATATGGGCAAGTTTGTGCCGCTTCCCACATTTCATTCGTTTCACATACAGATAGGATTAAAATTTCGAATTCTGCTTTCCGTTCATTGATGACGTCTTGCAGTGTGAAGTCGTTGAACATCTCATCAACCGGTAAACCCGTAAGTGTAATCAACGATAGTTCGTTGAGCGGGAGTGCACGTTAAGGTCATTATATTACTACCGCACTAATAGTGATGATGCAAGGATTTCCATGTACCAGACAAACTTAGCCTCCTAATGCCCCATTTATAGAATGTCCATAATATTTTCATTATTATCCAAACTTCTTCTTTTATTCTTACTTTATTAAATGAAACGATTTTATTATGGAGGCATAATAAACGCAAGGCACTATAGAGTAGATAGCAGAATTGCATCCCAGAACTGCTACCTACAGCAGGTGATCTATACACCTTTCCAGTCTCATCACCGCAGGACTTGGGTAATTTTCCTTTGTTCGGCACTAACGGTGACACTTTCGATTTAGAGAGAGTCTTTGAGCCCGATCCTACATCAGTAGTACTACGTAGCAAACCGTAGCCTATTACTTCACTAATACTTGTTCACTTGAGTGGTGGACTGACTGTTGCACATAAATCTCCTGATACTACCACACTGTCTTTAATGAGTCCCTTTCTAATTTTCTCTATCACCTGTCTTTCAGTGGTATCAGTAGAGAAGAGAAAACGGATGAAGTGGAGATCATCGGTTGATTAGTGGCTGAAAGGGAGGAGGCAGAGGAGTACAATGGTTGTTAAAAAGAAAAAAGCGAGGAGGGNGAAGGCAGAGCTGGGCAAGTTCGCCGAAAAAGTTCAGATCAAATTCAGTTCACTTACTGAATAAAGGCCTTAGATCAAGTTCAGATCAGTTCCAGAAAAAAACTGGGTAGTTTCGACATCAGATCTTTTCAGTTTTTGAAATTGGCATTCGGGTTTGGTCTTCGAGGTAGATGTGAATTGAACTGAATCTGAAGTAGAAAATTAAAGTTCGGTTCAAATACCCACAATACCTACAGTTCAGCGCCAGATCGTTTCCTCCAAAATAGTTATCAAGCTCAGTTTAACTCACTTGAACTGAAGTTAAGCTCACGAACTGTGTTTATGTGAACTCAGTTCTTCCCAAACTGGAAAAAGGGGTGCTTTTTTGTATCCTTCTACAAGTATAAATTACGTCTTTTGAGTATGATCTAATATGGGCGATACAGATAATGAGCGGAGTCCGCTGTCCGAGAAACGGCACCTTCATACTCAAAATGACGTCAAAGATTACCTAAGCAACACAGTCAAAGTAGGGAAGGGGGCGGGGAGAGAAGAAAAGGAGGGAACACAATCAGTGACGGTGGTATAGTTTTGAGTCGGATAATGAGTCCCAGGAGGGACAGAAGTGAGAATGAGCACTCCAAATTCACAGAAGTAAGTTTGCGGCCGGGATGTTGTCGGNGGGGGGGGGGGGGGGGGGGGGGGGAGCACAGCGTATATAACCAAATAATCTCAGATTACCATATGAAATAGGAGCACAAATTGAACCTCGAGGCAGGACTCTTCTTAAAATACTCTTTCAGTCCTCTGAGAGAATGACGACATCAGTTTATGCCTTCTTTTTCTCTCCCCCACCAGACTAGTACAAGTCTGACGACAACCAGGCGGGCGCCACATTTCATTCTGTCTTGTGCCAACCACATAACAAACGTTCCTCACACATTTATATCTGTCTTTATCATCTGGGCTGATAGTTCTCTTTGCCATTTCTTTTCTCCATCATAGTGCACAGTTTTGACATGACCTCGCATCCATATATTCATGAATCTTCGCACTACGCCAAAAGGAAACAACTCTTCAGATAGAAGGGGCGATCATCACGTTCAGTCGTTACCTGATTTATTGCTGATATCGGGGGAGCTTCTGTTACCAGTGGGTAAAAGCGATTTCTCAATTATTACGATGCACCAGGAGGCCCGCAAACGGTATACTGGTCTACTTGTTTGTTATGTGCTATCTCTCCCAGCTTTATTCCTTCCCCTTCCCCCAAACATACGTCCACCAAACAATAAATACAGTCGAACTTGGTCTGATGATCACTTGTAGGTGATGACCGCCAGCTGCCGAGGCGACCTGGTTTCAGGGATGACTAATGGTATCTCTTGTATATATTTAACCCCTATATCACGACGATCTATATATAACATGGCCGTCACCGCCCTTTTTCATTTCCCAAATACTATAAAACATAAGGGAGGACATTGTGTACGATGATCGCCAGATGCTCACCTGAAATCTCATAGGGGTTTTTCAAGAGCTTTACGACATAGATTTACTACTCTGAGTTTACTTTTTGCTTTACTAATGTGCCGCAATGCAGCCTCGCGGCCGCGGTAAAGATATTAACTCTTCAAAAAATATTAGGAGACTGTTTTTTCTTCATATTCAGACCTAATAAAGTCAATCTGGGTAGAACGACCTCCTGTTCAAGGCGACTGCTGGTATGCATGAAGAACGAATGATGGTGGCCATATATATATATATATATATATATATATNAGAGAGAGAGAGAGAGATAAGTTCCACCGTATTGCATAGTCTGCACAAAGCTATGTTTTAGTAATCTGACAAGGTCTGTCTTTCTGATTCCATTTCCTGTGACCTTTATGATGTCATGTGATGATTTCTGGGAGACTTCGACATACAGAGCTTGTAGTATAAGCCCGTACGTATATTGCACCTGGCTAACTTAGCAGATCGACTGGCCTGCCTGCTTACCTACCTACCTACTTACCTGCCTGCCTACCTACCTACCTACCTACCTACCTACCTACCTACCTACCTACCTGTTCCTTCCGTCCGTCTGCCTGCCTGCCTGCTTGCTTGGCCTGTCCGTCTGTCATTTCCTTCGTCCGTTCGTCACATGACGCCCTGCATGCAATCTTGACACAGATAACGACCAGTGTTTATCAATGGAATCTTTCATAAAGCCTCAAACTGACGTCGAAAGAGCCCGTTGAACCACGAGGATGTGGACAATATTATCAAATCTATGGGTTCGTTGGATTATATTTACCCTTTTTCGTGATCTTTTGCATCTTAAATTTGACCAAATATTGGCAGGGGTGGAGGAGGAGGGAAGTAAATAGCGTCGTGCGACCTGACAGTTAACGTTTTCTTATTTAGACCGTGACTTGACCCCCTTTAACTTTTACCACTTGTGAAGAAAGTCTCGAAGAACATCCTCTGAAATCACAAGGGTTCTAGATACATCAGGGACATTTGCGGGATTTTACCATTCTTATCTGAGGATGTGTTGACTATCTGCATAATGTCATGAAGACTTGTCCGCCTACAAAGGGTCCATTGGGACTTATAATGGCCGTGAACGAGATGCAGGGCCTCAAATTTCAAGCTCCACTTTCTTGACATGTAATGTGCGTTACCTTTCAACACATCAGCATCTTAATCTTAAAGCGTCCACAAAGTTTGGCGTCCCAATGTCTTTAAAGAAAAGTATTGGAGAGTGTCAGAGAGATGAAGTGATCTTACTTTACTAACACCATGTGAGTTGCCTCGCTTTGCATCAACGCCCTCCCATTGAGACCCTTAGGGATATTGAAGATTTATGTTTCACTTTCTTCATGTTTATTTACGAGATGCGGTGACCTCTGGTACTTTTAGTACCGAACTTAATACCTTTTACATCCGCATTCGATTTCGATTCCTTGGAAGCTGACAGAAATGTGTTGCAAGTTGATCACCATCCCATGTTTTTGCTTCAAATTTGAAATATTTTGAGGACAGTTAGGGAAATAATATGACTCTTCCGTACTAAGTGCTAGGATAAGCACGGGCCAAGGACAAAACCGGGTGTAAAGTTCTTCAAACCGTTAAGACTGAGAGGAAATGTCGGTTAAGATGTCATTATAGCGTAAGCAATGTAAAGGACACAATCATAGTCACGTGACGAGTGGGAGAGTCTTGGAAGTGTTACTGTCATTGATCGCCTATCGATAATATACTGAGGTTAATTACACTTCATCAGCTCTGTCGGTATCTTTTCTTTCTTTCTTTCTTTCTTTCTTTCTTTCTTTCTTTCTTTCTTTCCTTTCTTTCTTTCTTTCTTTCTTTCTTTCTTTCTTTCTTTGCCATCATTGTCATCTGCATGGTAAGGACCAAAGACAAAAAGACAAACGGTTTGTAGATTGATGTGGAAGTATGAGCTTCCAGTGATGTTTCCATCAAACATTTCTCTCACACCTGCATATCTTCTTACCACTTCCATAGAACATGTACCAGATGCCCAGACATGTAACGATGTACCGCCTGTAACCTTTTACAAATCAGGAGTAGAAAAACATTGCATTAAATGTATTGAGTTGTGAACCTAGATCAGCGCATATTTTTAACGAATCAATTCAAAATTACAAAGTTGTTATTCTTTGCTGTGTTTTTGAGTAGTTATGTTCTATGGTGTATAATAAACTTGTTACAGAAACGTCAAGCTCAGTATGTTCCATATTTGGCACAATTGATCTTAGAGTAGTAAGAAAAAGCAGTATGTTGACTTCACTCTCTGTTCTGGCAGATAGCTGTTTTGAAGACACTACTAAAAATGTGTGCCTTCAGAAATGCTGGGAAAATCGGGGTGTCAGGGACAATGAAGACAGGGCCGTATAATCCAGCATGTCGAGCTGGTCTATTGAATTACGAATGGATACATATCTAAGTGATATTTCTCCACATTACATTCACCTGATTTCTTTTCTTTTGGTAAAATGTGAATTTAACCCCAAAGACCTTTGAAATGAATCCGTATTTATAAAACAGCAGATTCTTCATCTGCATCGCCATGCTTGTCATGGGTCAAATCGTCATTGAAATGAGAAGATGTGAATAGGCTTCGTCAATATTATGGGAAAAACCGAAGACGACCCAGACATTGTGCAGTTTGAGGACAGGCAAGTAAATTCTACGTGTTTCGTAAATAAACAGCCAGCATCCGGTAAATTTTCCAGTCAGCTCAGATTTGTTTGTCTCAATGTGAACAGGGTGTGCGACAACTGACTAGCCCAATATTGCCCAATATTCACATGGATGATTCATGTTTGCCTCACTCATTGCTAACAGCTGACCTATTTTGGATGGAAAATACGCTGGACTTTCGGAAGTCATATTTTTTTCCCAAACTATACTAACATAATATAACCCATGCATTCATCTACGCGACAAACAGCCCCGTGAACCGCATAGTTACGAGAAGCACATAATTAGATTTCCATATCCGGAGAAACAGGAAGAAATCCCTCCGCATTTGGGACACGTAATACCTAACGACTGCACGGAGTCATCTTTTCAAAACATAACCAATTCGGGGCACGAACGGTAACCCTGTATAAAGGCCAATAACCTTTCAGCCTCGCGCCTGGGCGTCTTCGCTGTCTTGTTTTTGAACTGCGGGGCGGAACGTTACGAAAGAAGGATCCGCGTAACGTTAGTGACCCAGAGTCCTGAGTTATAGGATTAGAGTCCCTCCTAAAAACTGGGTGGACCTTACGGTGCGTCATGAGCAATTGCGGTTTATGATGTTACAGCTGCTGCTACAGCCTAATTTGATCGAAAGTAGCAACAGTGGCGGCGATGAAATGGGGACCATGACAGTCAGGGTCAAAATGGTTCCCAGGACAGTAAACAACAGGGGCATATTGAGAATAAGCGGTAAGGGCGTAGCTGCAGAGAAGGATATCGTGTGTGGAGCATGTCCCTTTTTTAAAAAATAGGGGTCAGTATTAATATCGCCACATGGAAATAATACCGTTGAAATTCCTTACGAGAATATTATAGACCGTTCTTAATAATTAGCCAGCCCCACTTCCAGTTTCAGTATATAATAGTGTGACTGCGTCATCAAATCTCGCTCCTGGAAGAAAGAGATGCATCAGTTAATAAAAGCCAATATAACAGACCATTTCAGCCATTTATATTTCTCTGCAATGGAACAGCTGCTAGAATTGAGGCATTCGATGCAGGGTTGACAATGCGTGCATAATCTTAAAAAGCGATCGGTTCACTGTACCTGTGTGGCTGGCAGTAATAGCAAAAATATTTTTTTTGGCATAGACGTTTGAAGAATGAGTATCTGGTTATGGGCAGCGGAGGCTATTTTGCAAGTGTTTAACCAGAGCCTGACACTATAGTTCTGTAGTAATGCTGAAAGCCTGTTGTATTGTTCCCAGTAATGATATAATTTGTGAAGCCGAAAATGTAGTATCAGATGAACATCTGCATGAACGATATTCTGAGTTAAATATGTGCAATTTATGGGCCCATACATGAACCTGATAACCATAACGTTTCAAACTGAGAAGAGTGGATCTTTAAAACATATATATACAATACGAACAGAGTACCAAGCCAAAATGACAGGTTTTATGGCTCCCTAAAGGGAAATGTGCACGACGAAAACTGTTGAACGATGAATCCAGATGGTCTCTTTAGAGGAGGATGCACAATATGGGGTATGTGATGTGTGATAATGGTGGGCAGTATCGTGTTTGAGTATCGGTACTTTCGATTCTTAGGAATTCCGATTCAGTATCGAAAGTTTTGGAAGTGTCGAAAAATATCGAAAGTGCTGAAGTCAGTTTCGATCCTACTCCAATTCCCAGTACCAAATTAGCTTCCTGACACCTCACTGACAAGCCATGTCCTATCAGAATGTATCAAAAGGATTGAAAGGACTTTCCTTTCTATTTGGATCGTCAATTCTAAACTAACTACCGGTCTGCTCAGTCAGACCCGAGCGGTATCCAAAAGTTCGAAAGTATCAAAATTATAGGGAGTTTCGCAGGTTTCGGAAATGTGGAAAGAATAGGAAATGTTGTAGGAGTCGAAAGTATCGAAAAATATCGGACTTACACAAAAGCGTACCGGACACTAAGTCTTAGAACGGAAATAAATTCGATATTTAAGATGCTCAGATTTTGAGTCTGAATATCACGATACCTAAAAATTCTGGAATCGTTCCACCACTAATATGTGATCTATAATAAAACCGAGGCTTTTATTCGTTCAGTAATTATGGAAATGCATATTTGAGCAGACACAACTAACAACGCACCCCATTATGTATCAACAAACAGCTTCACTTGTTATCACTGCAGCTGCTAGGCATTGCTTATCTTTTTAAATAATACAGTTAATGCATTGACGCACAGTGTACATGCACTCAGGCAGGCAGGCAGGCAGGCAGGCACGCACGCACGCACGCACGTACACACACACACACACACACACACACACACTCTCTCTCTCTCTCTCTCTCTCTCTCTCTCTCTCTCTCTCTCTCTCTCACCCTCACCCACCAAATTACTGTATGTTTACATAATTGAGAACTTCAGCATTAACGATGGGATCTCTTATCATTGTGAGAATTAAATCAACGCTGTTTGTTGAACGCTACCAAAAGTGCATTAAGCACCGATGCTCCAATGTATTATTTATGATTGCAGGAGATCCAATCGTAAATCCACAAGCTCACAAATGACCTGTTCACCTCCCGAATTCTTCACGAATTGTACTAAGCTCCGTGAATACTCTAGCAAGTGTACCCAGGTTTCCGAACGAACTGCATCAAGCTCTCCGAAATTTCTCGGATTGTGCAGGGCGTCGTGTGTTTGATCTCCGCGGGTGCGCGAAAGGGTCGGTCTTTTTATTCTGTGGGTGGTCCCAAGCAAAGGACGTATAAGTCTCTAGACAGGCCAAGATGGCTGCGACCGAAGTGGAAGAGCCAGAAAATAATGCACCGACTTACGAGTGGAGTTTTCTAGATCATATCTTTGCCTCATGCATTAGCACACATACCACCGTTGACTCTTGCCACATCCTCCTTAGACACAGGCCATGTACAGAAAGTGTCACTGACAAATTTGAAATCGTAGATGGTAATCGCCACTTTGCGAAGCTCTACGCAAAAGATGACATTTCTAACAGACGTGTAGAAGATGCGCACACTTCGCCGACGCAACAAGCACTTTGCAACCCAAAGAGCTCTCTGAACGTGTTCTGCACCAAGCTGTCAGAATGCTTCATAATTTGGACCTTGCAGAGGTAGCTGTTAAAGGATGTTTGGACCAAACATGAGACTGATGGGAATTCAGCGATATTTTGATACTTTAAATTGCGGACAAGAGAACAGTGCCGGGACAAAAATAATTTTCGGGTAAATCGGCGTATTCTTTCGTTGTCTTACATAGATCTTATGGAATCCTTTTGAAACGGCTTAATTAAACCTGAACGGGCTTGCAGATTTGACATTAATTATTAAGGTTTGTTTATAACCAGGTAAATTACGTGCTGTAAGAGTGGAATCTGGTGAGTGAAAAATCCACAGAACTTTATTCATAAAGCAGAAATAAGACGTTCTCTCGGGCAGTGCTTTGGCATTCATCAGCAAGAAAATTTAATCCTCGGTATGCATTCTTGTGCATATCAATTTGCTGTCATCGTTTGCTTCTAAGCGTCCGAACACTTTATAAAAAACAACAACAATTATATTGAGCCTCATTTTGTGATAATTAAATGTTGTTTGCGATCTTTTAATGTTCATTCGCCGTCTTATTCACATCCCTCTGGTTGCCACGTCATCTATTTTTTTCTTATTTCGTTATTTATTTATCCTCTGGTATTTGCTGCAGTTTATCTTACATCTAGGCGCGCACCCGTGTCTGTGTATGCCCATCTTCACTTCTGCATTTCGGCCATTGCCATTACATTCACCCCAGCTGCTGTTTCATTTTTTTCATCTTGTTTGCTTCATTTTATGCTTTTGGCATAAATTCATTTTGGTTACATGTTTAATAACCCACTTTCATCAAATTATGTGTGACCAGTGTTTAGTTTTCTTTCTAAGGTCAGACCATGTATCTGACTTGTCACCATCAATCTTACAACATTTTTACGGCAAACTTGCTCACTTTTTTTGCTAATCCCTATAGAACTTTCATGTTATGACAAATAAAATCTAATATAATAATAATATAAAAGGACTCTTAAAGACTTTAGATCATTCAAACTATGTGCTTTTATAATCAGTTGCAATCACGCATGTACAATACATTATTCACAACCCAAATTTTGACTCATGTATCTTTTTTGTTGGTTGGCAAGGCCACTTTGTATGACGTGACCGTTTTTTACTTGTATGGCAGTTTAACTAAATATTTATCAACATTCAACACTGCATTGGACGTTTAAAATCACACGCATAACTGGCTACACTTCTGATCATATGCCTTACACCTAGATCTACCTTAAATGTAATTTTATCATCTGATAAAATTCGTACTTGGGACAGTTCTCAGAATTATGGATTTTATGTTATTATTATCCACAGCGTAAGTTGGTATGTTACTCACTCAACTAAATATAGTGGGTGTAGATGACAAGCTCCCTATGAGTGCCCTCACTTTGTCATGCTATTACAATTATCTCCCTTCGGTCGCTGCAACGTTGTCATTGTTATACTCGCCACAGACTTACACGTTTATTGACGTATAACTCACTTTTCTCTAATTAGTTTATGTACGTGTCAAACTTCCT
>JAWQUT010000362.1:349339-376438 GCA_033807755.1 Ellobium chinense | reverse complement strand
AAAAAAAAAAAAACAACACCGTTCGGGTGGGGAAATAGTAGTTAAGTGTCTTCCTCAAGGACACCGCAACGCAAACCGTCCGACCCGGGTGTCGAATCCACAAACCCAAGACCTTCCGCTCTTCAGTTTATGGGAACAATTCACAAGCCACACGGCCACGCTGTCACTAATTTTTTTTCACTTTGTGTTTGTACGTTTCATAGATCCTGATTGATTTGTGAACATGTTCACATTTTCTTTTCCAAAATTGAGTGGATTCAACGTCTTAATGCACTTTAGCCCATTTTATAATTAAGAGACATCGGTTATCATAATTAGAAACTGTCGAGGCAGATCACGCTGCATACAGGGAGAGGATCGAAGCTTCGAGGAGGATTCCTATTTTCATAAAAGGGCATTAAATCTAAACAGCTTGATTACAGACCTTGAGATAGGAGAAGGGGAGAGAATCAGGTCAGCCAAAGAAAGAAAATAAAAATGATAGGTAGGGGAGATAAGAACATGTAAACAAGAGTAGCATAGGCGAAGGGAGTCCTCCATCTTGTCTGAGAAATTAAGGGGACTTAAAAAAAAAAAAACAAGCCGAAGGCATCACTAGTCTATGCCTGCCATCTTGTCAGAGAAATACGTTGAAATATTCATGCCGGAGGACCGAAGACGACGACATTCAAATTCTGCCGAAAATAGAAGAGAGGACAAATTAATTTGGCATGCCTCTTTTTTAACGTTCCTGTGTCGTTTAAACTCAATTCTGCTGTTCTTCATCTAGGAAAATATTGTTGGGTTGTGGAAATCTCCGAATATGTCAACCGCTGTGAGAGACTATAACTACCACCAAATAACCAACCAACCAAAGTCCAAGAAAAAGAGACATCATTAATACCTACGATATCCTGGAAATAGCTGCCTACGGCGTGAGGAAATGAGAAAATGAGCTTACTTGTAATATAGCCCAGTTTTGCCCCTTAGGTTCAACATGGTGGAAATGGAGGGTTCAGTTAGTTACTTTGCGTAGTGATGGCGGTGTCTGTTGCAGCTTCCAACATCGCTTTTGTTGTCAGCGTCGTCGTCGTCGTCGTTATTGTTGTTGTTGTTGTTGTCGCCGTCGGTATGACAGCTTTTGCTACGCTTTTTCAGGACAGTGCTAAGTATTGTCAACATCCTGAGAAGGAGATTGCTAGGTATATCGCCCATGGCGAATACGAAATACATCACCTACAGTCGTTTATGTCCAACGTCTTGCTATCAGGGAAACAATACCTGTATTGACAAGATAGTTGCCATAACAAGTCTAAGTCAGTATCATTCTTTGCTTTACAACCTGCCCGCATTGCCACTCATGATGTGCCCTTCATCCGAAACGAGAGTGGTTATTTACCCTACAATTCCCTGCACACTATGCTGAAGCAAATTGGGTGAGCAACATCCTATGATTTTACCGTGAAAATGACTAAACCCGGGCACTTTTTACCCCATTTTAACCTACTTTTCATGATTTTTTTTTCAACCTGCGAAAAGCGATTTTCCCCTCAGTATGGGAAAATGTTTTTTTTTTCGCAAAGTCTTTCTACCCTACCTTAGGAGAAAATCCCTACAAACGGCAACACTGCCTGAGCCAGGCTTTATAAACCAGTATCGATCTTAGAAACCGTAGCGGAAACTGGAAATGTTACAGCAGTTATTTAGTTTTTTGTTGTTGTGGTCCTTCTTGTCATTGCTTTTGGAGAGGTATCCCCTTTCATGGATGATTGCGAATAATAATATGTTGAGTACGACTTTTTACAAAACAGAAGGAGACATTGCCATGAAAATAGTATCGACATGATAACTAATATAATAAATTACAATTAAATAGTTTTTTTCCTGTTATAACAATGTCTCGGTTAATCTCCTCATATTCTAAGGGGACAATCACAAACTCAGGGTGATGAGGTCATCCAGCAGTGTTGATGTATTATGATAAATGAGGGTGACAATAAATTACTGAGGTGAAGCCTGTCGTTTTCATTGTGGTCTTTATAACATTTTTTCTCTCTGTGGTTAGCCGCATCGACCACTGGAGACATGTAAATTGCTACGCCCTGTTCCATTTAAGAGTGTTTCTCACTCCCATTTGCGGCAGACATTTAACGGAGCTTAACAGCTTCGACCTGATAAATCGTGTTATAAACAAAGATCAAACACATGTCCTCTTTTTCACGGTCTAAGCAGACCTTTTCAGACCATTGTCTGTACCAGACACCAGAATAGAAGACATAATAGTGATAATTCAGCTCTATTCGAAGGCATTTTTCAACCCATTGGACTTATCCGCTGCTGAAGTACCAGTCAAACCAATATCTTTCATCACTCAGAATTTTTTTTTTTCACTTTTAAACAAGTCAGAGTGACAAGAGGCCCATTCCACGACAGGTGCTCAGTCAGTTACCATGAAATACAAACAAACAAATTCTGCAACACATTGTAACACTGTTCCTTAGCCTTCATTCCATATACTGTAGTTACTATTTTCTGTTAGAGCCGTAAACGTCATAATGATATTGGGATCCTGTAACGTTTAATGTAAATATAGTAAGCCGATGCCTTGCTTGCAGGGAATTAACAAGCAAGTGAGAGAGGGAGAGAGAGAGATAGAGATAGAGAGAGAGAGAGAGAGAGAGAGAGAGAGAAAGAAAGAGACGGTGCGGACATAAGCGGGGCATTAGAAAGCAATCCTATGGACTGTTTAGACATGACAGAAGTTTATTCTCCAAGATTTCTAGCGGCAACAGTATTTATAATTGCTCTGTTCACTGTTTCCCTCTGACTTTCTCGCCTTTGCCCCGTTCTAGCGACCCCATGTCTCGTTTGGTTGAGTGGGCAAATCGGACTTCTGTGTTGCTGTTACTTTCAGTATCAATCCTTTCTCCTAGTATGACGTACATGTACATCCTTACTCTTTGTTATATTATTATACAGTGCATAGACGTACTAGTACACTCCGGAGTAGCATATCCGTGTTGTATCAGACATACCTGAACGTCCCATTTCCTGTATAATGACCTATACCTGTGTTCATGCTGATGAACACCTTGTAATTTGGTGACATCAGGACCTGAAAAAAAACCTGACGGTGCAGAGAGGTGACAGTGTTAAAGTCAACTGAGTATTTAGGATAACAGTCAAGAACGGTTTTCGGGGCGTGGACCAATAGGCAAATAGGACATAAATCGAAATCGTAGAGAATTTGCTCATCAACAATGGGATCTCTTACCATCATAAAAATGATCGTAACTGCCTTTTAAATGCCACTAAGGATGCATTCAGCACCGATGCATTAATATAATTCTTACGATGGTAAATGAAGCCGTCATAATGCGCAAGCTCAGGAATAGCAACCAGGACTTTAAAATAATTCAGCTGAGTGTTACAAGGAGAAGTACGCATCACTGAAGTTGGTGATTTAGTTTTTGGCAAACTGATGCTGGTATATTGTTGTGGCATATCCAACAGAACTACAATCAGACTCGTCCTTGATGTTGGCTGTTTTTAAGATCTTTTCAGCCAGAATAAATTTTAAGCTTCGATGGACGAACACAACACATTCGTAAATCTCAAGCCACTCTGTCACACTGTCCAACAATGTAGAATCATTTTGAACCATGGCACAAGAAAACGGCACTACAAATCGTAACGAAATATTATGTCTTATGAGCCATCTATAACTGGGTCACGTTGTCAAGATTCTCCATTTGTGTTTGATAATGTTCTGTTGGAACACTCGGCGCAGGAAAAAAACCCTGTCTGCTCTATAAGAAAATCAAAGTATGGCTGTTACTCTTCTACAGTATGGAAGCTAAGTTACTAGTGGTCGTATGCATTATCCACACTTAGTTAACGCACTGCTGTAACCACGGGAAATTCCCCAAACACTACTCTTCACTGTGGTCCACGCAATACGTTAACTAACGTATGGATTATATATGCGGCCACACATTCTGAAGTATGTGCTACTGCAAACTCTCTATTTGTGTTTCACTGTTTAAACTCTTTAATGTGACAATTAATTATTTTCATGATGTTGACGTTTGCAGTGCATTTAATGTTTGTTCCATTTTTCCGATACGCTGGGATATGACATAGAAATGGTTTCTTTTGTTTCTGACTATTATAAGATCGTGAGTTTAAAGTGAGAACAAGGTGTGTTTTCACTGTAGTCAGGGGCGGATTTAGGTTCTACGAGGCCTTGGGCACGAGAAGGATGCCAGCCGTCCCCCTCCTGTTTCCTTTTATACCGTAAGTAGTGCATAACTGGGCCAAACTGTGTAACAGTAGCAACTTTACCCCTAAAAATGAACATTGCTTCCATTTTTTTTTCTCCCTTCATCAACCTTCTCTCTGCCTTTCTCTGTCTTTCCTCCCATGTTTTTATCTCCACATTTTTTCTCGTCCCCTAGGGCGGAGCCCCATACAAAGACGGGCCCTGGATACGTATCCGTTGTGTCCACGCCTGAACCTGTCTCTGCTTGTTGTTGTTATAATTATGATTACGGACCATTAATGAGACGTCCATGTGGCGCTGGGCCGAACGGAGAGCCACCACGGTAGAGTACCCTTTTCAGGCGACGGAACTCACATGGAATTGCATAGACCGTTCGTCGTAAGGTCCCTGTGATCAAACCCACATCCGTAGCTTGACTTGCACTGAGACCCCAATATATCTCTTGACAAGATCCAATTACGATCCCTAACAAAAATCGTTTTCAGTATATTTCCCTGACGGTCGATCGACTAGCTATGCGTCTTTCTTTCTAGCACAGCCTCCGCCCAGGGACGGGAAAAAAAGGAAATTACACCTTTTCTAGGAGGCGAATGTGGCCCATCTGGGCACAGCACAAAGCGGGATGATGGCATCATTTTTTGTGTACTCGTATGGAACTTTATTTGTTGCTGTGGACGACGGGTACTGTAGGACTATAGAGACCTGAATTTGAAAACACTTTCATCAAGACGATTGGTTCGGCCATATCAAGGGGAGTAACTGCTGTAGAGATAGTGGCAATTCTTCCCTGTGGCTTCACATTCTGAGATTTCTGACACAGTTGCATAATGTAATACATTTCTTTCTTTCCCCTCTTACTCTATGCGTTCAGCTACTTTTATGATTTGTGTTTGCAGTCTTTGGAGGAGTATTCAGTTTTTATCGACTGTGAATTTATTGTGTTCCAGATACTTCCAGTCTTAGTTTTATAAAAACCCTTTTCGTGTGTTCAGTATTTGGTTATTAGTCCGTTCATTTCATTTTTTCAAATGTCGTTTAACTCGGTATTTATATAATATATCTTTATTACTTTTTTCTTATAAAGGCATATTACGGTATTTAATAAAACTCGGTACCTGATACACTACAGAGCATCATCTTCTCACATAGCAAATAGGGTTAAAGCAAAGAATTCCAAAATGGCGGAGTCCTTATCAGAAAAAAGAAGAAAAGGGTGATACGGTTGGTCTCCCGACAATTGTTCTTCACCACCAAAGGCGAGTCAATCAAGAAGTTACTGGTCTCGTTGAGAAAACGTGTGAATTTGACAAGATGAAAATATCACCATGTTGTATAATATCCCTCATAACCCCACAACAACTCATATAAATTACACACTGATGCCTATTTGCAGAAAATCCATTACCGTCGTCAAGGACCTCAATACAAAAAAAAACCACCAAAAAACTCTGAAAATGTTAACGGAATTATACTGTTTATCATGTAGGGATAACCCCCTTTCTTATTAAGCTGTTTCAAAAGGGACCAATCACCGCCCATAAATTCTTGGGAATGTCAGCTTCACGACTTCGTTTACGAAAGTTGCCGAACTTCCAAGGTTTGATCCCAGTCCCTAGCTATCAGCATTATGTGATCCTGAGAGAGTTCCATGATATTGCCCGTAAGTCCTGCATAAACCTAAATCTTGAAATATCCTAAGGCTGCCTGATAATGGAACTGCGTACTTCCGACTGTTTGACTTCCTTCGTGCGTAGTATTATAGGATACCCCTGCTTAGAACTTGGTTTAGGATTAGGGGCACGATTTTAAAAAAAAAAAGAAAGCACACATTAGAGAGTTCCTGGACTATGGTAATGTCTAAGCACTGCCTCAAGTTTAATTTTTCTTCCTTACCCCTACCTTTAACCATGTTTTTACCCCTACCCCTAAACCAAGCTCTAAGCGGGAGTAACCTGACATATTGTCTACGAAATTTGCCAGTGTTTCGGATTCAGCATGAGTTAAATGCAGTGCCGTGTGCAAAAACACAACGCTCTATTAACTCTCAACTTAGCCCTGTCCCTTGGGGCCCACTCTCTTCCGGAGTTAACTATCAGAATCCTAATCCTCTGTTGATGTATCAGTCTCATTCCCTCTGCGCTGCATTAGAAATGATCACTATAATTATCGCTGCAAATGACCCTGCTCTTTTCATCAAATCACCACTAACCTTAGATGCAGGGTCACAGGGGTTACAGACCATTAATTTCGTAGCCTTTCCCCGTCCCTCCCCCTCACCCATCCTATTCCGCCCCGTTCTTGGTGAGGCTGTGGACGATGTCTGCTCATGAATCTGCTATGTACACTAATGTACAGCACACTTGGGTTTTTAATGCTTTCATGAAGAAGTCTTCATGTAATGAGGTCTAAATAAGAGAAGATAAGTATGGGTGATATTTAAAAGATTCTGGATTGACCATATCATTATGTTCCTCATTCATTGAAGAGACATCCCCCCTCCCCCACAAAAAAAATAAAAATGGCCGCAATGAGGATTGAGCACGCAACCCTTGGTTCTGACCACTGTGCTACGAAGGTGCTGGCAATCAGAGCGCTAGCATACTATACAGAATTGCATGACAAATATGAGCAACGTTACAGCTGTTGTTTCGTTCCTGTCACAAATGACAAACTAGTGGGCATTCTAGTTCAATTAACGGTCCTTAACAGCGCTTACTTTTACATGGTCCTGGGGCTCCCTTATCTACAGTCTTGGCAGTTTCTGGGGATGAAGAAATTAGGGGGTGAGAATGACAGATATTTTCAAAGGTCTTTTTTTTCTTCCCTTTCTGTTTACTTATAATACATGTAACAATTGCTCTGATGTTGTTATAAACTAGAGCTGGATAAACTATTGTTATTGTTGTTCTTCGTGAAAACCGCGGCTTTGCCTACATAGATGACAAAATACGGGTGCTCTGATCTTTGATGCGTGTTCGATAATGACCTGCAAACGTAACTCCGCACAACAAATCAAGTTTATGTTCCCGCACTGGCGTATTCGGGAATGTTGACATCATGTTACCAATAATTCACGCAGTCGGAGGAGAAGGTGGGCGGCAGTTATCTGGCTTGAGCTAGATTAAGATTAATGCCACCCTTTGATCTGACGAGTTCGAACGAGGCAGGGCCTTGCACCGCTTAATGCTTAGTTTACTTAAACTCCTGGCAACCTTTCCCTTCGGGGTCCTTTCTGTGTCGCCCAACCCTTCAAACAGAAACGGCCCCTAAATCCGTCACACGCTCCCAAAACTGCAATTTTCCAAATTCCGAAACAGTGCGATGTTGAGCCTGTCAACAACAATCAGTGTCAGGAATTCAATAAATCGTTTCACGTTTTTTTATTGCTTTTTTTGTAACCCGCTTTGGGAACCAACGGTAATTCCCTGGTACATTTCACCATGATGACACTTATTTCCAGGTCTCACAGTTTGTAATGTTAAGCTTGTCATAAACAGTCGAGGTGTATTAAATCTTTTGACGCTTTGTGTTTTATCTCCTTCCTTCGCGCGTTAGTAGCCAAAGACAATTCCCTGGTACATTTCACCATGATGACACCTATTTTTCCAGTTCTCAGAGATTGCTTTGTTGAGCTTGTCATTAATAAACTCTGTCGGAATTCATTAAATCGTTTCACACTTTGTTTTTTTATTGTCCTTTTTTTTGCGCTTTAATCACCAAATACAATTCCCTAACATACTTCATACTGATGACACTAGGGCTACGTTTGTTTACCCAGCGGGTCAAGGAAAGTGGCGGTGGGCGGTCCTCGAAGATTTTAAGAAATGGAAGTACATGTATCAGTCTCTAAACAAGTCAACATGACTGCTACTGATGTGGAAAAGCTAGACAAGAGTATGCTGACTTGCAAGCGGTGTCTTCCATGCATATATCACCCCCCTTTGATTCTAGCCACATCCGCCCCCTACATTAGACCGTGGATAAAATGTGCTACTAACAAATTTGAAATCGTAGAAGGTACCGCTGTTTTGCAGCGCTCTCATTTTGAATGTTCTGCAGAAGACTCCGGATTTTCTAACGTCTAGAAGCTTCGCTCATTTCCCTGCATGGCTAATGAGTAGAAGCAAAATAAAAGGTAAAGAAGGACACCCTGTTTATCTGCAGATTTGTTCCGTCTAGAGAGGGGAACTTATCCCTCACGTTGTTAATGTCCATAAAATTGATTTTAAAAATGCCCTAAAATCCGGACACCAGGGCAGCTGAAGCTAGTGCACGCTCCATGGAATTCTCCATAGGCCACAAGAACTGAGCCATGCGCACGAAAGGTACACAACTCTATTGATTACGTGCACATGTTCTCGCACCGCGTGAAAAAGATACCTCTAGGCCAAGATAGGGAGCCGAATACGAGCATGATATTGGCAGGGAAACCCCCGCTTTAAACTAATATTTCTTTCAGATCACACATTTCAAGGGTTAGTTTCATTTCCGACGATGCACAAAGGCTGTTGGGAGTGTTTTGCATTATATATATATTGATAGTTGTCCTTGTTGCTTGTAGTTTACCTTTATCAAGCCCTGGACACTTTCACCCGTAACTTATTCAATATTAATATTTGTTTAAAACTATGAACACTCTCCGTTGATTCATTCTTTTTTAATTAAAATGCATCCATATAATTTGTTCAGTCTTTTTTTTTAAACTTTTTTTTTTTTAAAAAAGGGGCAACTTGTATGCAAACATTCCCCTTCGGATGGTCCAAGAAAATTTAATTTTTTCATGAAACGCAAAATTAACTCTCTTTTCCTCGAGTTCATTATTCCGAATTTTACAAAGTGTAGATTGAATGAATTTTTCCGAACAAGAGCATTTCAGTCAGAAACGAAAAAGTGAATGATCAGTGTCATTCCGCTTATATTTGAAATGCATGAAGATTTTTTTTATTGTATTTGAGGGTTCCTGAAACCGACCTCTTTCTCTGATATTAGCGCCATTGTACAATACTCTGCTATGTCATCGTATGTAACTACTGAATACTCTGTATATATTCTACAATAAACAAGAGATATACTGCTGCTGCTGACCAAGAAAGGACAATCTACACTAAAATTGTGATTCACACGGCAAATTGAGGCGAAATATGTGAAGAGATAAACTCACATGGCATGAGACAGACAAAAACAAACTTTATTTTTTAATATTTATATCATATTTATATGTGACGGCACATTTAGATTGATCCACGAGAAGCTTAGGGCCCTTTTGACGTGACAAGACTTATTTGCCACAAGAAGGGAAAAAATGGGCTTCTAGCCGTTACGCTATTGAGTAAATCGCACGTGTCAATGGGAACCATAACATGAAAATCAAATGACACAATGTTTATTCTAGCGCCTGATGTTTACTTGAGTTCCCTAAGCAGGGGGGCATCGGGGATCCACCGCACAACAATTTGTTGACAATCTAGTTTGTTGGCGATCTAATCGCCGACAATCCAATTTGCAACGCCTGAAAATGTGCCCAGAATGGTATGGTGAAGTTTTCAATTTGACAACAATTTGTGCACAATTTATTTCCCAAGCAATTTTAAATGTTGTATGTCAGATTAAGAGGCATGCTGAGACTTGGCCTGCATAAAAAAATCACGCAGCTTTGTAATGCCATGAAGATACTCTTGTCTTGTCGTATTTCATGCGTTGGCATCGGTTCAGAAACAGCAGGAACCTTTTGTACATTAATGATATTCGACATGTGACATGCACATTTTCTGTTGGGCTTATCTGTGGTGGTAACTTACAATATGTGCGTGTCCCCTTTTCCCTGTACTTCGTTAAACGAATCCGTACCTTTTACGTAAACCACGCAATGTTAATATGCAAAGTTTCGGTCGGGAACTTATTTGTAGTGGTAACTTACATTACATGCTTGTCCCCTACCGTCTGTTCTTCGTTAACATGCCCATGTCTGCTACACATCCTATGCAATATTACTGTCGTGCAGACATACAATTAACCTTTATCGCAGTCATTAGCTACAAAAAGTCTACATGTCCAGATCTTGTAACGTCATTCCAGAGCAATGTCACGCAATGCTAGGACTGTGTGGCATGCTTTTCTCATTGATTGTATTGTTCTGAGATAAGAATAACATAGCCTGTCTTTCTGACAGCATACTTTGTCATTTAGACAGCATAGTCATTTTGGAATCATTATTCCTTAATTTTGTACACTTTAAGTATCTCGCATGGTAGCAACAGTCGGTTTCCAGCTACATCCCTTGGCGAATGGTATTATAATGCAATAGACATTTAAACTTCAGTCAACAAAAGGACACTTGGAAGTCATGACCAAAGTGTAACACAGCCTCTTTTAAAGTGTCAGCAAGTCCAAGGGCCGAATCTGGCTAGATGAGGGTATCATTCTCTGAAGATCTTCGATTGCCTAGCTTTCCGAGTAAGGGTTTCCTGTGTGTGAATATTGTAATTATATACATACCTTGTTTTTAAGTCTCGGAACAGCTGGTTTGTCTGTGAACTCATAATATAGAACTTGCGGTGACTATGTTTATATCCGAGACTCCTGATTTTAATGATGGACATTTACTGTTAGCGGTAAAAAGATGACGCTATGATATCAGTGTTTCTTCGTAGGTACATTGTTGATCTTTATATTATATGTAGGTAATATAAAATCAGCGTTCCATTATCTCAACTAACTTTTCGGCACTCCATTATTCACAGAGCTACAATCATGAATTCACTACAAGTTGAGGAGGTTGGGTTTTGAGAAACACTCATTATTGTCATGCTTCGAGTGCGCAAAATCCTATTTCTCGGCTGTGTTGCTCCCACATAACTAGTCAATAATTTCCGGGAAAGTGCGTGGGATCAAGAAACTTCTAGGGTTGAGGGAAAACTTATTTACACAGACCACTCATATATGAGATGATGGGAACGTCGGTCAGAGTTTGGCATCCTTTACGTCAGCTTTATAAACTTACGTGGGAGGAATGCAGTCAAACTGACGTTTTTCATGTAAACGCTGCCTTGATGTCTTTGTAATGAGTTTCTGCAAAAAAGCCAAAAAAAAGCCACCCACAAATTTTGGTCACCATGACCATCAACGTCGAGATCTCTTGGTAAGAGAAATCTGAATGTCAGTACTATAGCAACACCGACATTACTCATAATAACGTCATTACTCTGTTACCTTACATCATTTTTCGTGGCTTTGATGTCGCTTTGTTCGCACTGACGGATGTCTTTGTTTCCAAAGTACGCCTCTTCGTTCATCCAAACAAATTATTTATGTCCTCTCATTGTTACATGAACCCGAAAATAAAAGACACTATTGAAGTCCTTACGGTGACGCACTCCGACCTCGATGGCGTTCTTACAGTGACGTTCTTTATCTAAGGGCGCTAACGAGCGGAAAGTTCTAAAGCAAACATTGTCCATCTTCCCCATCAAGGCTAGGCAGGAAACATTCCATTATCTGTTCCCCAGAATCTGAAGGGCACGTTTTGACAAATGGTACTGAAAATACAAAAGCCTTCAGGGGCCCCAAATCGAAAGTCATTATCTTTCTCTCGCTAGATCATCACTAGAAGGTCCCACTGTGTAGACTCGACAGTACCCAAGAAGGATCAGAGGCAAAAACCTGCAATTGTCCGCGCTCCATAAATACCATCCACTGACCCTCGGTGTTTTTCAAACTTGGCTTTCAGAGATGGCCAGGATAGTCACGATCTGGGCTCGCTTTAGGAAGCGGGGGGGAAACTGCCCATTGGCACTGACCTACACACGGTGGAGGGAATGAAAACAGAAAATAACAATGGCTAGACTTGTGAGGGAAACAAAGATCTTTAGTCTCTGGCAATGACAGCCGCATGATGGAAGACCTAGTAACATATAACTGTCGGGAATGGTTAAGTACACACTGGCTGCTCGTAGGCCTATCTTTTATAAATGAGAAGACTTAACGTAAACGCTGTAGAAGTTTCAAGCAAATCATTATTACATAACTTTACGTTCTCTTTCAAACAGGCTTCTTTCTGGTTCGTTTCGACCTCTCCGGCAAATTTTTTGTTCCAATTAAAGCCATAGCCAGTTTCTTGTTCTAGGCTGGCATTGCTGCAATTATAGTATATTCCAAAACAGAATCTTAATGCTATTCGGATGTACTGTAGATCTAAATTAATTGTTGACAGCATAATATGAAAGCAAGAGTAATGGCTCGGTGCAAGCATTGGTGGAAAATGAAGAGTTGCGTTTTTGTGCAGAATGTAGACTAATCTAGCCGAGCCCAAACCCACAGACATGCATTTCTGATTTACGTTTAGTTCAGCACAAGATTGCACAAATGCAGCCTTGATTTAAGTGAAGTTCAATACAAGAAGAGCTACAAGTGCAACCCTGGTTCAGGGCCAGAATGCGAAAATTGCTATTCTGATTTAAGTGCCCCTGGGTGAAGTAGGTTATCGCTTTACACCCATGTGTTTGAGTACAACGGTAATGCCGCAAAGTGGCGCTGACCCGCGCATTTGCCATTGATGACCGCTTGTTAACGCTCTTTCTCCTCAAATCATAGCTGGCCCTTTTCTGCGGAGGCAGGCGGGCTGATGAGGTGCCGAGCCCTCGGATTAGTCGGCCCTGGCAGTCGGAAAGGAAGGATATGAATTAGATCATCCAGGACATTTGCAAAGGGATGACGCGCTCGAACAGCCGAGATGGAAAAATTGGCATCTGAATTTCAGTAATAAGATGGCCACAATAGGCGGTGGCTAGTCAATTATGGCCAACCCACTCGGCGAACTGGTGCCAGATCTAGATCAAGAACTCTGTAGGATGGTACAGTCAGTACCGTCTATTCTCACGTTTCAATTCAACATTATTCAGATTTGTCGTCCGATGCTTTCCGACAGAAAATTCCCCACTAAATCCTGGCCAGCACAAGACAAAACCGTTTCCGATTAAAGCCAGGACACAAGTGTTTTGGCTGAAGACTTAAAGACGAGGTCTCTGTGACGGTAATGTGGCAAGTCTTGATTGGTCGATAGTCCATCAAACCTAACTTGGCGAGTCCCTCGCAGATTAGCTCAGCCCTGATGTTCTCATTCCAAGAGTTTTCGAGGCGTTGTTCCCAAAGGACGAGAAGAATAGGTGTGGGCCATGATTTTGCGATAGTGGTCACTGGTGAATGCTGGTGGCCAATGAAACATGAAGTCGCCAGTACTTTGTTTTTCTTCTTCTTCTTTTTTGATCTGACTACGTATTACCGTTAAGAAAGCCATCATAGTCACCATCCACCGTCATCGTGTTATGGTCGTAATTCAGAAATGAATACATGAAAGTTACCTAAGCTTGTAGCATAGAAATTGACCTTTCCGGCAATTTCATGTTCCCTAGCAACCGCGACGTCATCGTTCAAGCCGTGAACAAAATGGTGGCAGATCTTTGAGAGTGGCCGTATCATTAAACCTCAAGATGACGACATCGCGATTGCAAGGGAACACCAACGACATTTTCGGAGTGGCATCAAGAGGAAAGGTTTGAGAGCGGATAGAGGGCGGTGAATTAGAAAGCTTATCTAAGTAAAGTGATAATTAATGGTTGAAGCGTTGGACTCAAGATCTAAAGGTCGGGGTTCGATTCCCGACCACGGCCATGTTGTAAGTGCCTTGGAAAAGCATTTCAATCACATTTTCATCAGTTCACCCGTCTGTAAAATGGGTACCTGGCTATAGACAGCGGAAGATATTGTCAGAATGCTAGTGATCAGCACCTGTCAATGGCAGCGGCACTGTATGCTCCCCAGGGAGCTGAGAAAGTCCTATCTTCCTGGGGAAGTCCTATAGTGATCAGGCATGCTGGGGTAATGATAGTGTGAAGTCGCTTGAGCGGGCATCAGTCTGGATACGAGACTTATAAACCGCATTATTATTATTATTATTATTATCATTAATAATAATATTATTATTATTACTTTTATTATTATTATTTAGGAGAAAACCGCAAAACGCATAAACTGGTTTGAACTTCAGGCCTCAGTCTAGAAGATTCATTCTCGATGGATTGAGAATATTATACTTTCTTAAAAAGAAGGATTACACAGTGGGATATTCAGCAGTGCTATAAAATGTATAACTGAGTGTTGTTGATTTTGAAACTTGGTCGCTTTTAGCTCTAAACTGTTAAATAGCATGCATGATCATTCTGAAGCCCACACGAGTTTATATCTGTTTCGCGTAAGGGGCCGATGCTGTATCTCTCATCGATAACTCCATAGCTTATTATGGCAAATTGGAAAGAAGGATAAAAAACTTCACGTCTAGCCAAGATAAGGCATGGGTTTTGGCAAAATGATTTAGACTGAGGTGTATATTTTCAGAAAATTGCCGAAAGTCATATCCTGCAAGTTGGAGTGGTCAAATCTATTCATTACGCATTCAAATTTCTCCCCCATGTCCCTAGTTCTGTTGTTGTGACTCTGGCTAACTTTTGTAGTTTTTTTAAATTGAAAGAATACATGCGTGAAATAATTTCTGATGCAAACAGCGAAGTACTCAATTTTCTGAAAATGCGCACCCCTGCCATATTTAGAATTATGTCATTTGCCAAAGAAGAACGGTATCATACTAAACTTGGATGTTGTGTCACAAGGGACTTGCTGAATAATCCGATTTATTAATTTTGTCCAAATTCATTCTCCCCTAGGTGAGGCCACGTACTCTTTAATCCACTCTCGTAGATAGATCTTAAGTGGCAAGACATAACCCATACTCTCAATGTTCAATTAAATTACTTTCGCCTCGGTTTTTTAGATGTTGAAGAAGCCACTGTTGTCCATATTTTCATTTTGATCAATTGGCTTTTTGGAAAACTGTAAGCACAACGCTAACTGAATCTATAATCTAGGCAAAAATCATAAAGGGCTGAAATGTATTCACTTAATCAACAGTAATAGGGACAGAAGTCTAACCATATAGCTAGTCATGCCCTTTAAACATAATATCTTGCTCTGTATAAACAAAGGGCGAGTGGAGTAAAGCAAACCGATCGACTTTCACTTACTTCAGCTCTGATATTGATACTCCATTTCGGCCAACAGCTATCTATGAATCTAGCCAGGGACAAGACTAATGCTTCATTGATCCCCGCATTCGCTGGAGAGAATTAACTTAAAGGTACTGGTGATTTCAGACCGAGAATCGCGACAAAAAGTGGTTAAAATCAAGCGGAGCCGTTGGGCTCAATGTCTCACATAAAAAGCGAGTAAATAGTTTAATTGAACTACTGAATAGTTTGTTGACTTTTCTGTCCTACTGTTTACTCACGGACTGCTGATGGCTGAGTGCTCACTAAGAGCGACCGCACGTCCAAGTGTTAAACTCTGTACATCTTCCAGTATTTTGGTCTTTCATGAAATTGCAGCGCAAAAAAATGTGTTTGCATTTCAGTTAGTTATTTTAAATGCTCTGGTAAATTTATTTGTATTTTTTTTTGACAGGAGATGTTAAATTGAACAGTGGTTTACAGAGTAATTTTAGTTCTATAGAATAAAATTTAAATACCGTTGTCAAGAGGAACCAAAAAAGAAAAAATAATGTTTATTTTACTGGACTGCGATCAATAACCAACCCAGTGAACTTGGAGGAGGTTATTTTGTAAGGCCTTGAACCTTGAGTACTATCAAACATTCTCACAAACATATTTCTTCCGTGTTGCGAAATATACCTTTTTCGTTAGTTTATGACCTTATACGTCAAAACTAACCATATAAATTGTGCGCAGTGGTGAACTACAAAGAAACCCTATTAACACGTTCTTGGCTTAACTCAGTCCTCTCTTAGGTCAAAAGTTCCAGCTGCTTTGTTCCTGCAAAAAATATTGTGGATAACAGTTGACGTCTGGTAACACACCCTCAGTAGTCTGATCCAAAGAGTGGGTGTAGTGTTAGGGTTCCGCTGTATTTTGGTCTTATATAATTTAAGATTTTCAGTGTTGGTATTCTTGTGAAAATCATATTCAGTGTTTGTGTCTCAGTATAATATGATGATTCTGAGGAATCAGGATCACGGAGTAAATAGTACTGGACTACTGCACCTAATAGAGAACTTGCGTTGTAACGATGGGATCTCTTACCATCGTAGAAATTGCAGTAGCGTAACAGTAATGAATACACCCTTAGTAGCGTTCACCATGCAGAGTTCATGTAATTTTTAGGATAATGAGAAATCCCATTGTTAATGCCAAGTTCTTAACCCTCTAATACCCACTGTGCCGTATTATTATGGCACATGAGCTTGGTGTTTCCATAACAAGTGATGTGTGGAAATGATTCCTCAAAGAACTTATGTATAAAACTACATATTACTACATGACAATAAATCGTCTAGACAGTATATGATTTACAGTAAGTTGAAGAGATCTAAAACATTTACTCAAAATATCTACAAGAACCAGCTTTGTGACCATATAAATATACTTTCTACTGGGACTTAGAGGGTTAATCGGTAGAAACCAAGGAAAAGTATAGAACATGGTCTAAGCACCCTCAAGGGAACACATAAAAATTTACAAGGGAGAATTGTATAGCCCTGATATGATATTTTTGGACAAAGTAGATCACAAAGGGTAAGTCAGTTAGTCAGTCAGTCAGTCAGTCAGTCAGAGTGAGCGAATATGTTAAGCCCTACCATGAGCGAGTGTAATGAAGTCTAGCCTTGGTTCACGACCATTTTGCGACGGCGGACATCAAAGGGCGGTAACTTGTTCCGGCGTGTCACATTAGTACACTCTCCATGACTTAGGGATGTAATCTAGCGTACACAGTGGGTGCTGTGGATAAAATGACAATGTATGGTCTGAGAACCCATTTCTTTTTGTCAGTAAGAGGGTGGCTGGCACCGGAAGGGAACCAAGTTCAGACGTTCAGAATTAATCACGCACTAAAGAAACCCGATGTCATAGTGTTACTCCAGTTATGGGTACTTTTATTACAGAGTACTTTTATTATAGAACAGAAGTAGACTGAAATAAACGCCCCCTCAGGTTTTGAAAAGAAAGAACTTGCGCGCCAACGATGGGATCTCTCAGTAAGAAATACACTAACTCTGCCGGTTGAATGCTGCTAAGGGTGTGTTCAGCACCGATGCACTTATGTAATTCTTACGATAGTAAAAGATCCCATCGTCAATCCGCAAGCTGTCATGTATCCCAAATGAAATTATGATGATGATTTTTATTAATATTATTATCATCATCAGCAGCAGCAGCTATGAATTATCCTAAATTGGGTAGTCTCAACCAATGCCTTATAATTACTAATGCGTGGCTTATCGGTTATAGATTAAATAGACAAACTGAGACTTCTAACAGTTTTGAAAATTATTTTCATCATCCTATATTTCTCCTTAATTAACCCGGCGAAATGAATCATTAGGACTGTCGCCTTGATCACACATATACATGTACTGCCACAGTGTGGAATTCTGTTTTCAAAATTACTGAGTCTCAAATCTCGATCGCCATCAGCCTGGGTTGGAAATTGGATTTTTGCGGTTCAAAGATGTATCAGTTTGTCAGTCCCCCCAGGGTAAAACTAGACTCCGTTTATCTTTCAAATGTCCTGGTCGCCCCCCAGATGTGTTCAGAAGGGGAAATCATATCCATTCACATGAAGACATTGCTGCTCACCATTTCCGCCAACTAGCTCAACAGTGGCTCAGCAAACAGGGGCACTTTCGGAAGAGTATCTGAGGAGGGCACAATGGCTGCTGGCAGGGGCAAGCTGGTGGGTGGGTGGGTGAGGATGGGGGAGGGAGGGGAGTAATTCGCACTGTAACCGTCCTATTCTTATCAACCCTGGGAGGGAGGCATCTGTTCTCAACTGTTCTTCAGTGGGAAAGAAGAGACTTTGGGATATGAACTTTGTGGACGCAACTCTTCTCCCCGTCCCCTTCCTCTTGTTTTTATTTGATTGAACTCGCCCTCCACTTTAAGCTAATACCACCATAACGTTAGCGCCACCAGGCAATCTTTTCCGCGTCAGCTCCCGCCAGACCACTTATGGGCTGGGCAATTCCGCGGAGCATGCCCTATCAATTTTCCGGCGAACAAATGGTACGATTTGTCAAGTGCTATTCTTGTGCACTTTACCAGACAAAGATGAGGAAACAAAATTAAGATGAAAAGAGTGAACGAGGGCCAACCCTAATTTTCAGACACAGTACATAAGTCTTTCACTGCAAACAGAACTGCTGAGTAGGTAGGGTGCCTGTTACAGTGAGAGCGGGTCCACAAAAATTGGAAAGTGTGTATTTAGCATTACATCTTATAAAGAAAAACGTTTGTTAAACGGAAATTAAGCAGCAGTATAGTAGATCTCTATATGTAAGTGGTTATTATTCTAAAGTGTTGGAATTTTATTGCTATTCTGACGTTTCGCTGGAAGCCTCGACAAGTAAAATCACCATTTTAAAAGGATAGTGTTTCAAATAAATTCTTCTTCTCCTTACTTTATTTTCCTTCTACTGCTACTGCACCTCCTACTACTACTACTACTACTACTACTACTACCAAATAACGATAAGTAATGTTGGGTGCAGCGTTACATTACACTGACATTTAAAATCAGTGCTGAATACCCATACCGCAGATTTGTGTTTATTTTTTCCTCTTCAATAATGAAGTCGCCAAAGGAATCAGATGGTCGATTACTATCATACTGTACTACAAAAGCCATATTATTACTCGAAGGCGCCTAGGTCTAGAGCGTCTCGAGCGGTGACTTCGGTCAAGCAGCACACGAGAATCCGAATATATCAGGCTGAATCAGGTAATGATAGTGGTGGACAGTGATATCATTTGAATCTATGCAAGTTCATTGATATTTAAGTCTTTAGTTATCAATGGGAATGGCTTACTTGATATAACAAGGAGGCTTATGGCTATTATACATGGATAACCTCTCGGTTCAAGAACCTTTCCGTTGTAATGGTATTTTGAGCTGTTTCTTTTTTGTGTAAAGCAGAATTCGTTCATCGTGAATGAAGAAAAACTTCGTTGACCAATTTTCGGGGACATTTTTTTTTTCGTTTGTAAAATAACCGCTTTTAGTTTTACCTCTCCCTTTGTACTGAGACATTTTCATATGGGTTTAGAGCATGAGTCTGTTCATGGAATGGTCCAGCCTGAAGCCCCTATCCGTAGAGGCACTGCTGAGTAGTGATGGGCAGAATCGATTCTTTGTTTCTATATATCCAATACTCGGTACTTTTGATGTCGGCATTGAAACTAAAGCTCCTGGAAATGTGTTACTAGCACAATCCCATTCTTTTCAGTATCAACATGTTTCGAAACTTTCGATGTAAGTGACAATGGAAGAAAAAAAAAACAACGAACATAAATATAGACAAGTGGCAAACAAAAAATGCTTTCACTGATCTTATCATTCTGCATGCTGCATCTCGCCAAAACACGTGTAATGTAATGACAAACCTACCTGAAGTGTTTGGAAATTTCGACTCCCTTCTGAATTTAGAACCTGGTCAAATGCATATCGAAAATTCTTCAATATCGCATCAAAAGTGCTATTACCTTGTAATGAATATCAGGATCCAATCAAAATACATGTGATGCTTTCGATATTTGGAGCATGAAGAGTGAGTTTCTCCGTTCGATACTTAAAACTCAAGTAGGGCCTGTCTGCCCACCCCTGCTGTTGAGTCAAATTCTCCTTATGAAAAGATTGCTTCACATGCCGCCACATAATCTTGTTGCCGACCAATAGCGGACATTGATTTCTTGTTAAAATCTGAAATACAGCCGAAGACTGAAATGCTTGGGGTAAAGAAGAGAAAAAAAAACACCTTTTTCACCAGTCTGAAGGGAAACGAGAAATGAGTGGAAAAGAAAGCGGAGGGAAGTGGTGGAAGAGCCAAACCTCAAACAAGCTTTTCATAAGGGTTCGCCGCCGGCCTGCGCTTATTCAGCCAAAATTCAAGCCGTTCCGATGTGTTATAAATTGGGATTTTAAAGTGGTTTGCAGCGTTCCTCAATCAGTTTCTGGAGAAGCGAAAGGCAATGATTTCCATTGCGCGGAGTGAACGGGTATCTTTCTCCTGATGCCAATTTGGTGTTACAGTGTCTGTCGCCATTCTTTCAAATTCTCATTTTGGCGGCTGATGCTGGGAAAACTCCGGGACTGGGGAAACTATGTGAGGATATTTCCTCTTGTAAATCGTGATAAGGGCTTTTAGTATGATAACTGACTCTACTTGTACAGAAGTATTCAACGAGGCAATTCTTATGAAATAGAGAGGGACGGGTAGAATTGGTGGAAGGGGAGGAGGTGGCTGTTTGGAAAATTTCATCAGAATGCTGCGTCAGTAATTTTTGAACAATTTTGACTTTATAGTAACCCGCTTCGGTTTATATAGTTAAAGAATAAGTTAACTCCTGTTTGAAACAACCAGAACTAATGGCTGTAAACTCCAAGTTTTTCGGAAATGTGGGGAACTGACGTGGTATTTTGCTGGAATTTCCAAGTTAGTCTGGTTAGTGGGTGCTTAAGAACGGGGTTTTGATTTGTAAGGAATGAGGTTTGAGAGTGTAAGTCTATACTTTTCGGAGAGAAGAGAGGTCCATTATTATTTTTTTTAAAATTGGTTTGTGTCAAAATGATAAAAGGTCAGTTTTTTGAAAGAGATTGACGAAGCAATGCAAGATTTGAGAGGTTAGGCCCCGAATTCGCCGTGCCCGAACAGGGCATGATGTGGGCAGACTTCGATTACCCTAGTAGGATGATCTTAAAGTCATGTCGTGACATGTTAAATCAGATGGATTTGGCTTCGTCCGATCTACAATGAGAACAGAAGGGACATAAGAGAGCTTGCGCATTAACGATGGGATCTGTCACCATCGTAAGAACTACTTTAGCGAATCTGTGCTGAATACATCCGTAATAGCGCTCAGCATGCGGATTTCACGACATCCCATCGATAATGCGCAGGTTCTGAATTCAGTATCCCGGGAATGTAACATGCCATGTCCAGAAATGGTAGGTTTAGTTCAGTTTATTTGGAAACTGCCCCTTAACTGCAGGGATGCAGCCAAAACGGACGATTCAGCTCCGCATCATCATAACATTTTAATGTGATCAAAACTCAGCGATTCAGTGCACAGTCAAAAAGCACTGCCACTGCTAGCAGTCATAAACAGGCTGAAGATAAAGACATTGTGGTTCACAGGGCTACCTTGTAAGGGGTTTTGGGGGAGGGGGGGTTGTGTCCACTGTCAGTGACGTCACTTATAAAAATTAATGCTTCAGTATATTTTTATTCTATGATGCACATGTATGCAGTGATGAGTAATGGTGGCGCATATCTTGTTCTGTTACCCTCAATCCTTTTTCTCCGTTTTTTTCTCTTCTCTCAGTTTCACTTTCTGTCTCTCTCACACACACGCTCTCTCGCCCCCCTCCTACAAATAACTGAAATAACTGTCTAGACGAACTCATCCACATCAAAGCCACAGGAGGAAAACATTTTCAGATTCATCTTCTTGTATTGACCGCGGCAAAGGCCCTCTGTATGAAATGCGCGCTGCATATAGCGCTGTTCTCAACACACGGTGAGCCTACCCGAATACACTTTTGCGTAAGGTCCTTACGTGCGTGTCTCATTCGGCCTGTTCATCATTATTTAATAACTAAAGAGCCAACTCTGTGACTGAATTTATTTGCTTGTTGTTTGCTTTTTTATTTATTTTTTCGGCATACCAAGCCACATCGTGTTGCGAACAGCTCCCAGATTTGGCAAGATAACTTAAAACGGTTATTAAAGGATAATGTCGTTGGAACGGTTAAGCACTAGAGGCCGCGAGGGTTTTAGAGGGACTCTTCTGTGCCTTAAATTGGGGGATGGGATTATCAGAAGCTTTTTCTCACCCGTCCATCTTCTGATCAGAAGTGAGCTGCAGTGCAGCGTGACTCAGCACAAGCAGTGACATACAGGAATGAGTTGCACAATCTGTTGCGTTTCAGTGCAACATGTTGCAGTGTAACGTTTGGTTTTGGTTCTCAAATGATTGTAGTCTGAACACATCCAAAATTCTTAAAACTTCCGACCTAGGCAGGATAATCAAAACTTCGGAACTTGTTAAATTTCATGCCACCAACTTTATCTATCGGAATAGGAGGAGAAAGCGCGGACAAAACAAAACAAAACAAAATAAATGTTTGGATGCCTCCTCTCCTCCTCCTCCTCTCTCTCTCTCTCTCTCCCTCTCTCTCTCTCTCTCTCTCCCCCCCCACCACCCCACCACCTACCCCCTTTACCTTCTATACCTCAACTGGTAAGGAAAAAATGCAATACCATCTCATCATTTCTTTATCAGATGTTTTTTGTTTTTTTTTAATATACTAGTTCGGATCTCTTCGAAACCGATTATGGTAACGGCGGACCCAGGAACCGATGAAGATCCCAGACATCAAATTATGAGAGTATTTGACCTTGGGACAAGCGACGAAGAAACTAAAGCTATTGTCAGTTTACAGGGTTCACTGCATACCAGACACAAACCATAAATAGCACTACTATTCCTGTATCAATTCATTCACTACCGTCTGTGGACGGTTCCTTTTGCAAAGTGATAGTACTTGGCTCATAACAACATCATCAAGTGGCACTTGAGCGCAGCACTGTCTAAATCGTTCGATTCTAAGTTGGAGGGGTTTGAAGAGCGCACTTTGGCTGTTATCGCCTTGATGGTGATGGGTAATGGTGATGGTTGAAAAATATGTGAAGAGGATGCTGAAACCGGAAGAGGTAGAACACGAAGGAAAAAAAGGATAACGATTGGTTGGTTCTTCTACAGTACTTCTGCCCCTTAAGGACAAACGATCTAATTCGGAGTGTCTTCCAAACAATCGAGAAGTATATTTTGCCTCTAAATGCCAAACTTCATGGGATAGATATATCAGCATAGAATGGAATGTCATTAGTATGAAGAGATGAAATGTGGTGGTGGTGACGGTTTCATATCCAAGTTGGAACACTAAAATTAGAATGACTAAGCCTTTCGCTACGTTTTACGTACATGTACGTATGTCTCTTCACTTGTAGGGCAAATTTTATAAGGGATATTGCATGTCTCCTCACTTGTAGGGCAACTTTTATAAGGGATATATCTATGCGATCGTGTATCAACGGGACAAGTGCAGCAATCTTGGTGGCGACTGTGCAGAAATATAGAAGAGTAATGTCGGTAACCTATGCACAATATTTCATTTGGTTCATAAAAAATACTTTACATTAGTAAACTTTAGTACCTTTCTTTTCGGACACTCCTCGTAAGAACATGTGTCCTCATGTTAATGCTTAAATGTACTTATTTGTACCTACGCTGTTTAATAAACTTGTTAAAGTTGTTACAGTAAGCCGTTAGACGTTCCGGCACGTTCTGGAAGTGGCGATCCCGTGTGTTATCCGACGTACCTGTTCGTCATATTTCCTAAATGATATAATCCACACAGGCTGATGAATATATGGTAATTTGGTGACATCAGCACTTTTAAAGTATGACGTAGGGAAGGGTTAACATTTCTTAGTTGTGTGCGTGATAATTTCCTGGATACGAAACAGAGAAACCAAATTGATATACAGTATCACAGCACCACGGCTGTGGAGAAAACCCGGCTTTATCGGGGGGGAAAAGTAGCCGTCAGTGAAAATTCTGAATAATATATACATCCTCTGATCTGATATAACAAGGCACTGATATAACGAGAAAATTTCCAAAGCCCAAACTCTCTCGTTACATCTTTTCTCCGCAGTATAAAGCTGAATGCGGTTAAAGCGACGTAATGTATTTTACATTGTCTACTCATAAGAGAACTACGCATTATTTCTTCAAGACTCCTCGAGTGGCTCAGAGATGTTGTGGAAGGCGACAGACAACAGTCTTAAAATCGTGACACAAGACAAACGAGCAGGCGGGTAGACACTTAAGAACTACTTTGAACTCCAAGAGAAAGCGGAGCTTTTTTAAAAAAAAAAAACAACAGAGACCCAGAGGTCACCAAATGAAAGTAGATTTGCTCGAAAGTGAGTGGGGTTAGAAAACATCACCCGATGGTGTTTGCTGTCTTCTGTCCACCAGAGGCGGATGAAAGAACTGAGGGGTGGGGATAGGGGTTCTTGAGGTCGACACTTTTGTTAAGTTATTCAAGTCATGGGCCGTGAGTGAGACTCATAAATGCAAACCCCCCACATAGGATGACGGGCACATACTTTTCATGAGGAGCTGGGGAAAGGAGGAGGACTGGGTGGAAGGGGGAAAGCCCATCTTTGTCTACGCTTCTGCTTTAAACAGGTGTCAGAGAGAAGTGTGAACGCCGGTATGGGGAATTGATCAGCTTGCATGGATGACAAGGAAACTTGTCTTGGTTGTGTCTAATCGTATTTAGTGACTAGGCCAACAACACCTTCCTCTCGACATTAGACGGGGGCTTAGACGTTAATGATCTTAGCCAAGCAATAACGCATTATACTGGTGGTACTCTTCCTTCCTGTCTTCTAAGTGCACCTCGCTCGCCATAGACACTTCAATACTGTCACTTCACAAAGGTTTGTGATGGTGACAAATGACTGCAAAGTTCCTTTCATCTTTTTTACCTTTCTTTTTTCTTCAACTTCTGTTTTCATCTTCCGATTTCTGGTTTTTATTTTCTTTCTCAAACATCTCATTTTCACTAGGGCTGCAGCAGCGTAAGTGCAATATTAAATAATAATAAGAAGAATAATGATATGATAATATTGAATTTTTTTAAGAGACTGCTCTGCTACAACGCGGTATGGGAAAGGTATGAGGTCAGGCAGGTTGAGGTAACCTGCATATTGTGTTTTCTATACAATAGTACGTTATACATACTTCATATCTATCAGGCTGTAAAGCGCAACATATAGCAATTACGTACAAAAAATTCTTAGTTAAATTACCTATTTTCCGGCTAAAAGTATTGGTGGAAGGGTTCTCACCATAACAAACTCAAAAGTATGGAGCCCCATTATGAAGATAACATTTTATTACCACCTATACACTCAGGAAAGTACACATAATGACGTTATTATATACTGATAATTGCCATTCAAAGGAGCGATTAACAAAATACCTAATGATTTCGTGCAAGAACATAGCAGACATGCAGAAAACCCAGCACATGGAAAATAGAGGTAAACAGTATTTTTTTCCTCCTGTGTCTGATGGACTGAACGTGAAAACAGTCTTTAAACCCTTCCGTGGGATCCAGCAAGATTTTTCAGCAATACCGCACCAACCGCCACTTGCATCCAAATAAGGCTTACGGGGCAAGCAATCGCTTTCTTTTTCTTTTGTATAAATGCGCTTTGCCCGTGGTTGTTGCACCCCAACCGTCACATTACAGGGCGTCCAGGTGACGGATTGTTACCCGAAATAGGCTGGTTTAGACTCCATGTTTAGATTCACCTGCGAAAGGCATTAGTCTGGTTTCACAGCGTAGCGTGCAAGCGGTGATCTTTTCATTCTACAGAGCACCTTGTCTGCAAAAACTGCACCAAAACTGTTAGAACTGCTTAAATTCGAAGTGACAGAGGGATGTACTATGCACCAAAATGGGCTGATTGAGAGCTTAGGTTATCGTGCGACAAGAGCTCAGAATAATTCCTCAGCATGGCGTGCAAAACACTGGTCTTCACTTTTTATAGACCACCTCAACGATAAATAGCTGCATTTAGATCGTCGAGTCACAAAACTTCGCCGACAGAATGACAGTAGACTGAAGAAACAAAAAACAACCTCATTTGAATTTATAACTTTACCGATAGAGGCGGCCCTGCTGTTCATTTTTGAACTTAAAGTATAGAAGGCTTGGTCGGTTCTATTTAAGTTTCTTCTAATTTGATCTTCTGGTCCAGAATAATCTTGAAAATAAACTCCTGGGCTCCATTTTTACGTCCGGGGAGGGGGTAGGAGTGTAGAAAAAGGCAATACGATACCTAAACTATATTATACTCGGTCGATAGATCTGTTATTTGATAAAACATATTTTCCTAAAGTTTAACCGGGCATATTTTAAGAGACAGATTATGGAAGTATTGACGAAAAAAAGTAAATTGGTTTATAATTTCTTAGATTTTCTGTGCAGGCGACAGGTGCAGATCATTCTCATGCCAGAAGAAATCCGAAGTGAGTGGGTACCAAGTGATGCTCGAACAGGGTGATGTAAAGGAGGAGGTGCACGAGAAGACAAATGCAGAGAGAAAATGGAAGGGTGTAAGTGATGTGGTGGAATAGAACTCGCGTATCTTGCGTCGGCACCCACAGCCTCGGTGTTTTATTATAAAATCAAAACAAAACAAAAAAAACAAAGCAGATATCACACACACACACACACACACACACACACACACACACACACACACACACACACACCGCCCGTAAGTGTGGTTTATATCAAGCATTTTATAAATAATGCATTATAATCTACAATGGAGGGGTAATAGATCCCGTTAAATGTGTATCCTGAGTGTCGTTGCACGCGGGCAGTAATAATGAACCTTATTCTATATTAAGATAGGTGCTTCTGTAATTGAGAACTTGCGCATAAGCGATACTTACCATCGTATGGGTTATTACAGCTATGCATGTTGAACCGCATTAGCGGTGCATTCAGCACTGATGCACTTGTGTAATTCTTACGATGGTAAGAGCTCCTATCGTTAATGTGCAAGCTCTCAATTGTTGGCCACTGTGTCCTCACTATCATTTATATTTTGTGATTTTTTTTTTTTTTTT
>JAWQUT010000362.1:335973-349134 GCA_033807755.1 Ellobium chinense | reverse complement strand
CACACACACACACACACACACACACACACACACACACACACACACACACACACACACACACACACCGTAAGTATGGTTTATATTAAGCATTTTATAAATAATGCATTATAATCTACAATGGAGGGGTAATAGATCCCGTTAAATTTGTATCCTGAGTGTCGTTGCACGCAGGCAGTAATAATGAACCTTATTCTATATTAAAATAGGTGCTTCTATAATTGAGAACTTGCGCATATGCGATACTTACCATCATATGAGTTATTACAACTATGCATGTTGAACGGCATTAGCGGTGCATTCAGCACTGATGCACTTGTGTAATTCTTACGATGGTAAGAGCTCCCGTCGTTAATGTGCAAGCTCTCAATTGTTGGCCACTGTGTCCTCACTATCATTTATATTTTGTGATTATTTTTTTTTTTTTGGAAAACGAATCGTCACGTGTCCGGGCCATCTGGGCCTGGCCCGAGAATGGGCGTTAAAAATTGGACCTCTCTACCGCAGGAAATTGAATTCCTAACTTTCCCATTTGTTGGAAACATTAGAGCCACAATGCTCGTTTAGCGGTGGGCGATTTTCGGAAATGAGGATTCGAATATGAGTTTGGGTCATCGTTGACCTGAATTTGTTAATTCTTTGTGCCAAGAGGAAGTTACTGTTGTTGTTACTGTAGTTATTGTAGTTGTTTTGATTAATATTGTTGTTGTTTTGTCATTGTTGTTGTTGTTGCTGCTGTTAGTGATTATTGTTGCTGGTGTTGTTGTTATCGTAGTTGTAGTTGTCCTCTTCGTTGCTGTTATTATCGGTATTATTATTGTTATCGTTGTTATAGTTGTTGTGATGTTGATGCTGGTGGTGGTGATGGTGGTGTTGACGTTGGCGATTATGATGGCAGTGTTACTGCCACTGTTGTAGAGAGGTAAAATCGAAAGCAAGAAAACCCCACTCTTGAGGGAGGACATAAAATACAAATGCTCTAATACTGAATCCATAGAAAATCGAATTCGATTTGGGGATTAAATTCGAGTCCTACATCTTACCGTACTCGACTTCCGCCAATGGCCAGGACCTGTGTGGAATATATCGATTCCTGAGTGGACTCGCTTTGATCTGATGAGACGCGATGTATGATGATGCGCCCGCCCCGGGCAATAACTCATCCGTAATCACATTTAAATCACCGCTTTAAGTGACAAAACATGTTCACGGACCGGCACAGATAGATGCGTAGAGGACTGTCCCTTCGGTGACAGAATAATTTTATTACGTTTTCATATAAACGAGATTAATTTCATAACGCTTTCAGGGGAAAATGTTTTCCATGAATTTTTCCCTGGAAAAATACAGGCTTGATTGTATGTCGTGGGGGTGGTTTTTAAGAGGTCAATACGGAAGAGATATGAAAAGGCTATGAAGCGTTTAGGCCACGTGTCATTCAGAATTATCTAGAAGTTTGGCTTATGAGATGATACTGTCGCTAACGTGGCAGCAGGTGTCCGCTTATGCGTCTCAGATTTATCTGACAATGGGACGTCGTACCCATACAAAGGCGTATCATGATATTTATCTTGAGCCTGAGGTTGATCTTGATGATCCAGTGTGACGGGTCTGAGCTGTCCTCTTTCCCTACTAACCCCAAACCAGCCGTCTTCCTTTTATGTCTCTTCCCTTTTCAATTTCTTGCTTTTCTTTGGTCCTTATTTCGTTTCCATTCTTCTCTTTCCTCTCTATCCTTCCCAATCTGTCTAAATATCTAACTCTTTAGACAGTCAAGCCTGCGGAGTGACCGAAAAGTAGCGAGCTTGTCTCATGGTGTAAAAGATTTGCGGTTCAATTCCCACACGTGGCATATCCACAATGGTATTTTTTGCTTGTATAAAAGGAACCCCTTTGTTGACAGCCTGACGAGGCTATAAGCTTCATCTCTCGTAAAGCAGGCACAGTTAAAACCTAACACTAACAAACCACCCTCATTCAAAATCACATCCGAATTATTTCCGCAGGATCGAAACAAGTTCAACCTACCGTTCAAAAACACGTCAGCCTTAACCCTTTTTCCAACCTTTCATACTCACACATACCCCCTGAACAATTTTTCGCGCCTCTTTAAGAAAACTAGGAGACCACATCAGACCTAAGTTGTTTTTCATACGCTGACGTCGGCAAATGCCACTCGCGGGAGATTGCGACATAACGCCTGCCCGTTTGTTATGATTTATGGTATTGAACAGCAAAGAAGTAGAACTGATGATGTGGGACTGAAAATCTTCTTCGATCTTCGTAGTAATATAAAACGCGAAGACAGTGGAAAAAGCGTAGTTTGCTCTTAGACCTCCAGAGGTTACTTTCAAGTCGTTCTTGTACAGGACTAGTGCTCTGTAGTCGTTGGTAACCCTGCTATTTCTGGCTACGTAAGATAGTGTGGGATTATATTTAAAAGATATCTTGACTTTTCATGAGAATTGTATTTCTCCTACCTATGCTTCTACAACCCTCTTTCTTTTAAATAGCCATGCTCCTTCTAAGAAAACAAGATAAAAAAATACTGAATGTGCCACGAATAGCCCATCAGGCAAAAAAAAAAACCCGATACTTTTAAAATGATGCTTTCTAAACCATTTGACCACCCAGTTCTTGGCTCACATTAATTTTGCCGGCTGACCTGGTTTGCAAAAAAAGAAGAGGAGGAGAGGAGGAATAAGAAGAAAAGGAGGAAGAAGGGGGAATAGAAGAAGTCTAAGCCACCATGAATACGTAAAAGAAGACATCGTTATTTCTTTATTCATACCGGATTGGTCTTCCATGTGACCGGAACAGTTCAAAACTCAAGCCTTGAAGTTTCGTTTGTCGATGTCTTGGGTACAGTACAGTGGCTTTGCGGCATAACGACATTTCCTCGATTAGGCCTTATAAGAGTTAGGCTAGCCTTAAGACAACCATTTTGGCCTGTTTGGAGTGATTCATAGATCCATCCACACATACAACATCTTGCAATGCACTTATTGTGTGGCTTGTGGTCTCTATACATTCTGCCTCTTCTGCCAGTATTTCTATCGAGCTCTCCTTATGGTTTGCTTGAAAGAGCTTGGAATTACGTACAAGTGCGATCAAGCTTCGATTGCAATTTGCTTTTTAAAAAAATTGACCATCCAAACACGTAAAATCTTACAGTAGTAGATTCTGGCCTTGGTCTTCCACTTTCCCCCCTTTCTACCAACACTGCCTGAGATCAAGTTCCGATTATCGCATATTAAGAGAATGATCACCCATACAACTAAGATCTCACAGTAGTACATTCTGACCTTCGCTATTGAGAATCTTTACCTTTTTCTCCCCTACCAACAACGCGAGTAATGAATCTCCGATTACGGTGTGCTTTTAAAGAAAGACTTCGTTCACCCACACAACTAAGGTCTCACAGTAATACATTCAGGCCATGGTCTTTGAGAATCTTTACATTTTTCTTTTCTTCTACCAACAACGCGTGTGATCGAGCTCTGATATCCTGGTTTGGTAACATCCTCTCCTTATCGCTGGACTGATCTGGGATGAACACTCCGCCTGCATGGAATCTACCCCGGGACGGATGAGTCCTGGCGAGGACAGTGATCGAGTGTCGGCCATGATCGGTCAAATATCGGTCACGTCCATTAGTCGATATGAGCACAGATAACGCAGGGATGGACAGTTTCATCCGATAGACTTTGTCACACTCGCAACCGCTTGCTCGAACCACAATGCTACAAGTATGTCTTCGGTCCGAGTTATGATAACATTTTTGAGGCTAATTTCGTCGGCACCCTGGTCTACATCTGGTCTACATATATGTGCAGTATCACTGGAAGTTCGATCGAATATCCCATTTGGTAGGAAGGAGAGAAGATGCTGGTATCACTTTGCCCACGTTTCATAAAATGAGTGGGCAAATAGGAAGACTCTTACAGGAAGACCAAACATAACGTCATTTTTTCTGCCAGTCATTTGGGGATGTCGGCTTCACCACTTTGTTAACAAAATTTGACTTATGGGGCTGGATCCCTGTCCTTAATCATCAGCATAGGTGCGTGGGACAATCATGTATAAATCTAAGTATGAACTTGAAGCATACGTAGGCTGCCTGACACTAACACCGTATGCATCAGCTGATTGTTTGATTTCCGTCTCATGTAGTTTTCAAGGACGTCCGGTCTAGGGCTTGGTTTAGAATTAGGAGTTGGGTTATAAAATATAAGGCACATATGAGAGAGTTCTTTGACAATGATAATGTATAGGGACCGTCTCAAGTCCGCTTTTTCTTTCTTACCCCTTCCCATAACCTTTCCTGTAAACCTAAACCCAAACTTTAAGTGGGAGTGTCCCAGGATGTCTATGAAATTTGCTAGGCTTCCGGTTTTCTTTAAACAACAAGAGTTGAAAGCAGTGCCATTGTGCGAAAGCGTAATCCATCCTAATGGCGACACTGGACGTGATTATACATTGTATCTAAACATTGAAAGAAAAAAAAAACATGAAAGCGAGATCTATATGCCAAAATAGTTCCCAAATTTTCAAGAAATGATTTGTTGAATTTCCCCCAACACCTGCATCGCTCAAAGTGTCACTTAGATAAAGTATATCATTATCTGATGGTTTTTAAATTCCGGGTAGATCTTGTTCCAAGCTAAACCCATAATAAAGTTGTTAAGACATATCTTTTTGAGACTGAAAATTCCTCCTTCTTTGGATATAAATGCGACATTTGAGGATGGTCATGGCCCTACACTTCTGATTGGAAGCTGTCCAAATCAACAAAGTTTGCCCAATGCTCTGCACATCCACTCTTCTATTCACTTCAACTTCCTTGGAAACCTCGAGCAGACCATATGACATAATTATGTGTATGTAACCCACTGGCGTCCTGAATTTTGATGACACGGCGGCAGTACGCTACATTAGAAAGCAGCTGATTATTTAAAAATATAAGTACACACATGAGCACAAAAGCAAGCCCGTTATGATTGAGGGTTAGATCAGATCTCACGAACTATTTTTGCAGTCTCATTCTAAATAGAGCAGAAGACATCAAGCCCCCAAATTAGTGGCTCATCCTGAATCAAAGAGTACAAATTTAACTCACTGCTCATTTTCTCTGAGGGAGTCTTTAGTTGTCCAAGAATCCGTTCAGACTCAGACATTAATAGCCTTATCCCGCCCCTTCCTTCTTCCCTCAAGGCCCGTTCAAAAACATGTGACATCCATTCAGCATGTTTACCTCAGTTCACAGTGCAAAGCTTCCTATTTCTTCTATAAACTGGACGCGAGCGATAATGGTACTTCCTTTGCTGTAAGCAGCAATTTATCAAGACCGATCTTTGAGCAAAACATTGGGTAACTTAACTGTGATCTTAGACGACAGATTCAGTGACCAACTCTAAGACTGGAGTCAGTGGCGTAAGCAAGGAAGGTACTTAGTTGAGAGGATCGGGAGGGGACACAGCGGTTGTCGGGAGACACTTAAATGACACTAAATCTATCGTGGGAGGTATCTGGAGCTTGGTGGAGATGGGTGCATATATTTTTTTTCCAGGAACAGACTTCTTACAAGAACTTTTCTTCACTTCTCACACGCTTCACTTTTCCATGCCACTGGGCAAAAAGCCAAGTTAGAGTGGGGACAGTATCGTTTTTGAGTATCGATACTCAGCAAGTTTGTTATCTGTTTCAGCTATCTTGCACTGAATGACAAACTCGAGAAAGCGTGAATACTTTCAATACGCGGAGCTCAGTATCGCGAAACCTTAAAATTCGGGTTCCCCCAACCACTGCCATGCGTGGGAATCGGAAACCAAACACTGCTATCTGATGACAGCTTAGATTCATTTGATGGAAAAGTACACCAATCTGATGGTACTTTACACCAACACGCGCAACATTATAATAACAAATGTTCAATTCTTATCGTAGGAAGATGATGCCGAACAAAAACAAAAAAAAAATGTGTCTAAAAACAGATTCGGCAGACGGACGAAAACATGATCAGCCCGGGCGCTGTTTATCGTCTAGATCAGAATGGTCCTGTTTGGAAATGAGACGGGCTGGACTTAAAATCATCTCAATTTACTGGTCGTGTTTAAGAGGGGTAATCAGCATTTTAGTGTTGTCCGTGAGGCGACATGTTATAGATCATAATTTTAAACAGAAGGAACTTTCGACGGCTGTTATTTCCAAGACTAATTGGAAACCAGAGAAACTTTTGCTGACGATACGCAATGACGGATATTTTGGTAGAAATGACTCCAGAGAGAGGAAATTATTAATTGTCTGAAAAACTTCTTGTCCCTACACTATAGTCTGATTAGATTTATGTTGCGTTACTAAAATAAATAGGCATGTGATTGCGATATGCTTCTGCTTGCGATAGGGGTCACCGATTCCGCTTCTGGTTAGCCTGATGCCCATTTTGAAAGTATGTTTTGTATGCATATGCAAAACTAGTATAAGACTATTGCAAAATGAGTGACCACTTTCGCAAGCAGAAGCCTTTGGCAGCGATATTAGTAATATCTGCAGCTGTCGGAACCACCTGAAACACATTTTTTGGTACAGATTTTCGCTGCTCCATTCGACGAAGAAACGACATGAACGTGAAATGTTTCATTCAGATTCTCAAAATTAGGGAACTCACACTAGCGAAAGATTATAAACAAAGGCATTTAATTAATATCTCTAATAATCTTGTATAACATAAGTATGTACTACTACAGCCCATTGTTACATGTTTTTTTTTCAATGGTTGTTTTAAAGGGTTTCCTACGCAGTCCAAATGTAGACATGCAATGGCCTTATTCCAAAATTAGATCACCTCCGTATCTTCGAACCTCAAGCAGGTTATGGTGACAGTATCGCTATTTACCTTTCCTGATCAGCCAGCCAGGACAAACAATCCCAACTTTGCCATGGCCCCAGAATGGGCTTAACAGCGTGAATGATAGAGTAAATCTCATAGATATTGGTATACAAGTTATTTGACTGGGAAGTAGCGCTACCAAATACGCAAAACTATGTGCGGCGCTGACCTTGAGAATGTACGGCTCCGGCCGATCCAGTTAAACCACGCCACGTGGATACTTTTTTTTCTTTTATTTTTGCAATTTCGACAACAGCTTACAAATATAAGGATGTAATCATTTACTGAGAAGGTTGATATCGTCATGTTAGGACAGTTGTTTAAATGCAGATTCGTTTTTCTCGAAACCTTAGATTCGACATTGTACCAATAGCCTACATCAACGTAGGTGATGTGAAGAATGCTACGAATCTTGTTTCGCGATGATTAGAATCTGAAAAGTTCAGTAGTGTATGAGTGATAGATTATTAGGCTTCGGGCCAGATTTCTCCGTGTTGTTATCAGCGCCTGCAGCAGAGATTAATGGGACCAGACAACACTGGGCCTAGACATGGGTCATCACGTGCAATCATCTTATCAGTTTCTTTTTTCTTTTCCGTAAATGTCATGTGTGGGATTTTCTCCTCAAAAAAATTGTATAGGCTCGACTCCTGCGCACTTTCTTGATGTTATAAGTAGATATAAGGAGGTGAGGTAATCTTCCGTTCCAGTTGTGAGATAATCTCATTATATGGCTGTATGTGTGCGCGCGTGCTGAAGATACGGGAGTATTGCACGAAATGGATAATGTTAGACGAACGAGAACACTTAACGATTCCTGCAACATTCCTGTAATGAACTATATTTCTTATATAAGATACAGAAGTGTTGCACCGAATGATGATCTCAGACCAAAAGAAAAAGAAAAGAAATAGAAGGCGATAAAGGTCCCAGACGTTCTTGAATGTTCCAGTCCCTGATACATGTCTCCCAGACCACTTCCCAGCTCCTGTTGACAGTCCCCACGTGTCGGGCTGAGAGTGTGAATATGACGCTGGTAATGTTCGAAGCTCTCGCCAGAGCTCGATGCAAATTTCATAAAGATGTCCGCCCATCACATCTGGCCTATCGCCTGATCGAAATGAAAAAGCGTTGTCTCCACTCATACTGGCGCAGAGTTCGGACCACGTTCTGGTTCGTGATTAAAAAGAAGCTCCATTCAGCGTTAGATAATGATTGTCTGGTCCAGTGGGCCAGAGTGAAAGGTCTGGACATATTTCGGGTCAGCCGGGACAATACGGCCATAAAAGTGAGTAACATTTTTGTTGTGGTGTCTGATAGAAACACCTGGTAGAGATTGGAGGAAGTCATCTCCATTTATAAATGGTTAGGATGGTCCATCTTTCCATTGTCAGTCTATACTGATGATAGTCTTTAAGGGGATTTTGAATTCTTGCAGAGGGAAATCCACGACTGTCACATGACATCAGACGAAATAAAAATAACAATAACAATAATGTAGCCATCTCAAATAAAATACAATACATATAAACAGGATAATAATAAAAGACAAGATGTATCGATACATATATGTGCGTGGACGTTATAATGAAATGACTTCATGAGGAGGTCTGTGAAGGCTCCACAGGCTTCCCAGTTGCATAGTTAAAAACCACAGCAAATGATGAAGACAATGCTAGAGTTTAATATAGCAATATCGACAAGTCACAGCTTTACTGCGTACCTTCTTAGATTAAAATTTTCAAAAGATTTCACCTTCTACAATATCTACTGTGGTTTTGCGGAAAAGCACGAACACTGTGTATCTTCATTTTAATCTTAAGCAAATAAGTTTATAACTTTTTGCTCAAAGTCGAATTTTTATTTAAACCAAAGATAGGAACGACCAGTTACATGAAACAGTGAGATGGAATCTCTTACCGCCGTGACAGTTACAGTAATTCTGCATTGTTAAAGCTACTTAAGGTGCACTCAACACCAGTGCACTAATATAAGTCATAAGATTGTAAGAGATCTCATCGTTGAAGCCAGAGCTCTCGAATATCAGCTACCGTAGTTATTATTTGAAGACCTATCACTAAACGTTAAACCATTGTTTCAAGCAGTGTGCAGACAGGCATGCGACAAAACCGTCACCATCATGTCTTGATTTGACCGAAGCTGTCCGCTCGCAAGGACAATAAATCAGTACAATTGGCAATAAAGGGACAGCCACCCGACTGCCACCTAGTTCATTTACAGCCCACTTGGCCACATCGACCAGCGTTTACCCTTGGGGCAAACCAAAGGAAGGAACCTCGCGCACAGGCACTGAAGGAATCTTTAGTTTAGTCTGCGCGACACAAAAGACCGGCCAGCCGGCGTCAGGATTGAATACATCGATATTATTTGACCACACCAAAATGGCGGCCTATTCTGTTGCTGAGAGACTCGAGCTAGTCGTTTAGCTGTGAATGGACAATCCGGACTAGAAAGCGTAAAAATCTCTGGATTGGCCAGGGTCAAAGCTGTAGCAGGGAGATGAAGCCGTAAGATCTTAGCATCCTTGACGGCACGCATCAGTTTGTTTCAGTAACGTCGCACACATTGCTTTGAGCTCCCTACTTCACAACCCTGATGTTTTACATCATCAATAGGCCAATATACGTAAGGGAGCATTGTCAAAAGCGTTACAAGAAAATCAGTGTCCAAAGAATAAAACTTATATTTGTAATGTTGTGAAAATAAATGAAATATGAAGGTGAAAGGGCTTTCATTTGGTTGTGAAACAAGTGAAATTTCTGTCTGAAAGAACAGAAATTTAGATAGATCTTGTTATTAAACTGTTGTAAATAAAGTGAACACAATCCAGATGTGCAGAAAATGTTTCAAAGTTAAACTTTCATATAGTATACTTTTTATAGACTTTGTTTTTTAAATTCAGGTCCAAACCATACAACATATTTTTTTCCATTTCTGGACCAAAACATGGCTTTATACTTAAAGTACAGCGGTGTACAACGTTGCCATGGGTATCTAAACGGCATTCTCTTCGCGATCAAAATTTAGTGAGAAATAGGTAAATATACAGGATTGTGACACCGGTTGCAATGCCACATTTCATTAATGTGATTAATTGACATGAAATTGAACTGTTATGCGACTGCATAACAAGTGATCTACAAGAGACGACTGATGTACACGCCGAAGTCGAGATGCGTTCTTAGTTCCTTACATCCATGGGAGAAGGGGAGGGAAAGGAGGTGCCAAAAAAAAACCAAAAACTTGTCAATTTATTGTGTGAAGTGCCATGCCATTTTCGGTTAACTTAAACGTCCCCATTAATTTGTTAGAGTTTAAGGCTTGCTGAAAAGACATCACACTGAAGACGTCACATATGGTCTCAGAATCTGTAAGAGAAGTAAGTAGGAAAAGATCAGAAATGAAGTTACTCCAGACCTACGCGTATAATAGTTCAACTTGTTCAAGAGAGTTATCACAGTAAAGAAACTGCTGGCTGCCGTCGGTCCTTAGTATTCCTGAACGTCTAGCGCCGGTGGCGGCATGGTTCAAAGAAGATTAATGTTTATTTTCTTATTATACGCGCTGCCGGGGTGCCTTAGTGGGATAATTAAAAACAAATGGTCCGAGAAATGGACCCCATCTGATTACGGACAGCTGATCACGTGACTTCAGACCGAGAGTGGCGCCGGACTCTGGACAGCGTGGTCACTCAGAGGTCAGAGCAAAGACGGCGACCTTGTGAAACTGAACAGGCATTGACCAAAGATGGTCAAGTCTATGTTAAATGGATTTGAAATAAAGATTAATGACAGATTCTTTACAAGAATATCGTTGACTTAAAATGAAATCGGTCAAGCGCCATTTGACATTACTTTACAGGAGAGCAATAAAATCGATTTAACTGAAATCTTTGACATATTTTGGTCTTAATGATGATCGAAAATGATTGGTTTTATTGAAAACTGAATTTAAAATAAATTTGTTGGATATGCCCGATTTGGTCGGCATGGTGACTTCGGTCAGTTACTGCTTCTGCTGTTGTCTGAATTCATCGTGCCGATTTGCGATTGACAATGGCGGATGTTCGACTGTTATGGGAACTTAAGATCAACATTTATTATTATACTTTTACTCAAGTCAAGACTTGCGACCGACGCTTTTAAATGTTTACGAGTGAAGCCTACAAAGACAATTATGTATTGTTTTCCAAATTCACTGCAATCATATCTCATCTATGACAAGATAATATGGACATGCCCAGTTTTGAGAGACAAAGAGAAAAAAGGTTCCCTTGCTTGGGGAAGGTGGATGAGCAACTAATTTTGGACGCACGCTTACATATCAGAGATATATGTCATACAGATTCAGATTTAACAAGTTTATTGGACCATGCGCTAAATACATGTTCAAAAATATAAAAACCAAGACAGCACAAAATTACACTGGCAAGAGGGGGAACAAGGAAGAAACAAACATAGTGGGGAAAAACACGAATGGCATATTCTTTCTACACATGTACCCTGACCAAGTTTAAATATATCTGAACTTTTACTGTAAACATTCATCTAATATCAGAATGTTTAAGGTAAACGTTGAAATATGTTTAAATTTACATTTAGATTTAATAAAGCAGTCAAACATAATAATCTGTTCATTGCTGTTTTACACATGATTTCATAATCCAAAGACTGATTTCCGAGACTAATTTTATTTAATGATGAAATAACACTACGGTAACTGTGTGATTCGAATTAATAACTGTCGACTTAATAAAATATAACTCTAGCTCCTTTGTGTTCTGTTTTACACGTGACTGCTCTGCCGTTTTATGACAAAAGGAAGAAAGCGCCATCGGGAAAGTTTTGAGAAAATCGCAAAAATGTTTTTCAAACTTTAAGGACTCGCCTTTACAATTGTTTATAATTAACACTGGCGCTTAGTGTCCTTTAAGGTTTCGTAACTTTGTTATTTATTGAGATATCGTGATGGGACCCAGATAGAAATGTGCGTCATCATCTGGCGATTCCAAAACTATTAATAACTCAATTTGACCTACTTTGGCGCTTTCGTCCTTTTGTCATAAAACGGCAGTGCTGTCTGGAGAAGTCAAGACCATGGGAACTGCAGGGAAGGAGTGTTAAAGGCGTTAGTCCTTTGAACAGGATTGGGCAAGGTCATCGGGATAATCATTTCAGATCAGTTCACCAAGGGAAAAATAGCCCCTAAGATCAAGTTTAGCTCAGGTCCATTAAAATTTGAAGAGTTTCCAAACCAGATCAGTTTTTTCTGGCTTTTGAAATTGGCATTGGGTTTTGATTTTAGAGATAGATGTGAACTGAACTGAAATTGAGGTAGAAATTTAAGTTCAGATCAAGCACTCAAAATATCTACAGTTCAGATACATACCAGTGTGTTCAAACTAGTGATTATGTTCAAATGAACTGAACGTTAGTTCACGACTGCGTTCATACGATCTCAGTTCTGCTCAACCCTGCCTTTTTTTTTTAACTGTATCTCAGTAACTTCCGCCTCTGGATCTTAAGACGTCGCTTAATTTGACGAGTGTAAACCAGCAGTAAATAATTAATGAGATGCTATGGGGAATTCCAAAGCGGCTGATTTAACTTGGGTGTGATTGGTACTACGAGGTTATTGTCCGAGGCAAAGGTCAAGGGACTGCCAAGGAGGTGGACATGAGTGAGGAATCCTGAAGGACAGCGTTGTTTGTGTGATCATTTATTCAGCGGTCTGATTGCGCCATAGCACCTGTGGTATGCCATGTGACTTGTTTATTGTCAGTCTTCTTGATGATGAAGTTACGAGAGAAAATAATAAAGATATGGTAGATCTAACAGTCTTAGGTTCCCAAATTTCTAATTCGATTGACATCTAATAGGGGTCCAGTTTAGCCGTAGACTTGCTTAAACGCTGTAATGCATTAACTCGAACAAATTTATGCACATACTTATGAACTCACTGTAAGCCGGTAACTGTTCTTCTCAATCAACAAGCTACTTTCAGTATGAGTGTGTTTATTGAAAAGTTTGAATGCAAGTAAATGGATATAACAGTGATCATAAGGACACACACTTCTTAAAATTGAGATATATTAATACAAAAAATGAAGCGTGAAACACGAACGGTGTTACTTTAATTACATGTATTACTTTTAAGGCCTGAGCAGCATTTTAAATGCTGTATTGACATTGTAATTGAAGTTCCCTACAGAGTAAATAAAAGTCGGATTTTCATTTCTCATCTCCCCCCCCCCC
>JAWQUT010000362.1:295507-320429 GCA_033807755.1 Ellobium chinense | reverse complement strand
TGAGAAGAGGTGGGGAAGGAGAAATCTCAACCCCCCTTCTTTCCTCCATTCATCTTCGGGAAAGTGTGTGCAGGACAATTCCAGCAGAGTGCTAGTCAGTTATGCTAATATTCATATGACTAGGTTTGACTGCCAGCAATAAGTGTTGGCTGTTATTAAATATAAACCGAAATTGATTATGTAAAGTCAGATTCTTTCTGAAATGAATGTAGCTGAGATGGATTTTGCTGGACAATTGCATTCGTTGTAAACCTCCGTCAACAATCGCTGTTACCCTCTCACATTTCTCCCCTCCACCAACACTATCAAGTCCTCCTTGGTCACGCCAATGCATGGTGACCCAGACGCTAGCATGGAAGTCTATGTATAATTTATGGCAAAAATGTTGTAAACTTCCATCATAATCTTGCCAGTCAGGATGAACTTGGTGACATGCACTTCACCCACAGCATGATAAGCACATCTACACCATATTCTCAGTATACGGCAGTAAAGGTCAGTTCCACCATAATGCCACGTTAGTTACCCTAATTTTTCAAAAGCTCTAACTTTACAGCAATTAGTTTTGGTTCTTTTCCAACAGGGGTTATTTATCTACAAATATAAACCGAAACTGGTCGATGAAGTCTGTGCGTAATTGTCGTGGCATTCTGTTGGAATTACCATATTAGATTCCTTGCATTAATATCTTGCATCCCAGTCTTCTGACCCTTATTTTTTATCAGTTCAACCGAGTCACTGAAAAAAAACAAACAACAGCAAATGGCGTCACGACTATCCAGAGACTTTTACGCAGAAATAAATGAATGTGTGTTATCTGAAAAATGTTGTGGTTAAGCAAATGGTGCACTTAAGCATGTTGTGATTAAAAGGAGTCCTCTTTATGGATTATTAGGAAGCCCACAAATAAAAGATTTCACATTTTATAGGATTCACCAGTTCAACAAGCTTGCTTGTATTAGGTTTTAACGTTCGTTTTCAGCGTTTCCTGCTGAAAGGTTCAAGAGGTAGAAAACGCTGTGATTTTGTTTTCAGCGAAACAGTGCCGTCTAATACATACTGAATACTGGAGGATATCATAATTGTATCACAATTTTTAACATTATGTGACATAAGAAAGATCTTTATTTGGACGGCAGAAATGTGCATTCAGTATCCTCATACCTTACAATAGGGACACTTGCGCATTTTTACCTCTGGCACGGGCTGTGGAAGAGTTAGTAATTCGACAACATGAAGTCAAGACAACAATAACAACAATAACAGTACATTTATTTAGCGCAGACAACATCCAGCTGTAAATGAGCAATACAACAGTTATGTTCTTAACAATCGGCTCATTTGCTCACTTGTCTAAAACACTTTTCCATCATTCTCTCACTCGCTCATACATCCCTACATTCTCTCTCTCTCTCTCTCTCTCTCTCTCTCTCTCTCTCTCTTTCATACCTTCACGCTCACAAAAATGGTTAATCAATTTACTAATGCATGAATAAATCATAACAGTGACAACATCATCTATAACAACAACAACAACAACAACAACAACAACAACAACAACAACAACGTTCCCCAAGAAAACCACCTCACATCGACCGAAGCATTCCCTCATTCTATTCGATTTTACTATTTTACATTCCTCGGAGGATTGTATTCGATGTTACGATCTTATGTTCCTTCGCGAGTCGTGTACGATTTTATTTTTATTTCTCTGCAAGGTCGAAAGACACTTCTAGGGTTTTACAATTGGCCTTACTATAATCTCATATGCGTTATCAAATCACGTCCCTGAATCTGATAAGGCTAGGCTGGGAGGATAAAGACATTATTGGTGGCTGGCCTGAGTTCAAGGATAATTCCTAAGTCGTCATCTGATAAAACCTGGTATGATCGAGTTTGGCCAAAGTTCAATTAGTGCGCAACTTGGGATTGCTAGATTCTTTTTTTTTTCTTTTCTCCAACTTAAATAGAATACTGTTTGAAAGCCTCTTTGTCTAGTTTCATTCTGGAAACACATTGTCTAGTAGGCCAGAAAGTAGAAAATTATCTGAAAAAGGCAATGTAAAAGTTTATGTAAAACAACAGCAAGAGCAGGAACAGCAGAAGCAGCAGCAGTAGCAGCAATAGAAACAACACAGCATAACAACAACAACAACTGATAGAGCAAAGAAAAAAAACCAACAACTATTTAATATCTGTGTTGCATTACAGCGAAGTGATCGAAGAGAGCCATCACTCTGTTTTAGATGCTTTGTCCGAACAATCAAGACCTTTTTTCTATATTTCTCTAATTTGCATCAGATCCACCTACTAGATTGATAGGTTTTTACCGCTTCACTGGAGACATTGAATCTGCGCTTTAAGTGACTTGTAAGTGACTCTACAGATTCTAGCATGGGGCTGCTGGGTGGAAGGATGTGGCACTGAAACTAGGTCACTGATGCCTGAATGGATTCATCTCAGGAAGGGCATCAGTGCACGTAAAAGGAACAAGAAAATCACTGTGCTTCGGAAAATCCTACTTCAGATTTAGGCTATGTTTTGAATAAGGTTACCATTTTTTATGAGATTAAGGCTCATGTTGGTATGTCAAAATCATAAAAATGCGCCAATACTTCCCCACCAACATTGCAGTTGTAAAGATGCACGCTGACTGTTATTTCCCCCCTCCCCCCCCNAAAAAAAAACCCGTCTCCCCAGCGTTCTCTAAGAAGTGTGAAAAACTACTTAGGCCACTTTTGGAAACACGCTGACGATGATGGGGCTTCACGAGCTAAAATTTCAGGGGAATAGTAGACAATTTCGGGTCTGTAAGGTAATCTAGTTCATCGGTAAAATCTGATTCAAACCAGTAAAGTTCTGCACAAAGAGTATACCGCTTTTCGGGACATGAAATTCAAGATCCCGATATCATGCAAATCTGTAAATTATAAAATTTCCCTAATTTCAATAGCTCATGAGCAACTAATAGCTAAAATTCAAATCTTGTTTACCTGAAATTTGGTACACATCAGATTGATAATGTCTGCTGATGATTGATAGTTCAGTTATTGTGCGCCTTGTTTATGTCACAGCTAAAAAATTAAGAACGCATGACGAACAATCATAAACATGTCCATGTGCGTTATACACAATGGCCTCGGCAAGTCATTTCTTGACGGGTCTTTCTATTTTCTTTTTCTTTTACTGTGACTAAAGTACAAAATCTTGATCAATGAGACTTGTTATAATTAATTATAGATTAAAATCTGTTTGTTAATGTTCTTAAAATTTTATCCCCGTTTCTTTTTAACTCGTGAAGTTGATGGACTTTGAATTAAATAAACATTTTGAGGGGCTACCCGGTATAATGAATATTGGGATTTTGAAATATCAAGAAATCCACGCTGTGGACGAGACTAGGCAACCAGAGATGACATGACTTTGATTTTTAATGATGCATTAGATCTTGTCATTGCACGATCTATATTTGCAAAATTGTTATCGTGGCTTTAAAGGCATCTGATCATACGGCATGACTCAAGAAGGTACTGCCATTTAAGAAATGTTTCAATAATGAACATATTCTTTCATTGGACGAAATTCGGTGTTTAGAAATAGAGCTTTAAATGTATCTTATCTCATCTCCCATGGCTAAACAAGCTACTGTAGAGTTTATGAAACGTTTCAATAATGAAAATCCTGCACGTGCACGAGCTTTGGCGTGGTGTTATCAAAACTTTTAAGGCACCTTATCCCCTGACATGGCTCAAAGACCACAGTAAGGTTTATGAAATAATATTTCTATGTTGGGCAAGAATTGGCGTTTGTTATCAGTGCTTGAAAAGCTAATGCCTGCTCACGCGACTGCACACTATTATTATTCTAGCAAGCCTGTTTACTCCTGGGATTTTTCAGTCTCCTTGGAACTTCTTGAGATGCACGAGCTTTGGCGTATATTTCGTATCAGTCAAACCTCTGAAGGCACCTTATCCCATAACATGGCTCAGCAAGCTACTACAGGGTATATGAAATGCTTAAATAATGAATGTCCTGCAGATACACGGCCTTTGGCGTACATTTTCAATCAACATTACAAAGGCACCTTATCCCATGTCATGGCTGAACAGGCTACAGCTGGGTTTATGAAACGTTACAACAATGAATAATGCTTTTCTGTTGGACGAGGTTTGGCGTTTGTTATCAGGGCTTTAAAGGCACCTTATCTCATGGCATGGCTTAAGAGGCCGTTTCCAGGCATGCACATGCATCTTGACAACTGTGCCACCATGTCACATTGTAACGACACGTAATCAATGTCCTGAGCAGCTGTGATGCATTAAGATCCACGCGGAATCGATATTTCTTCAACGCTTCACTTAATTATCTTTCATTGCAAACAGTTTTCTCTCGCGTTTCATTCGGAACTTGATGCACAAGGCAAACCCCAAAAATAACAAGAAAAAAGCGAGAGAGAGCTTGCTCATCCCATTCCAATACACATAAACCTTCCTCATCGTCAGGGGCATGGCCTATGTCCCTTCACCCCTACGAAAATCTGTGTCCCCTATTACCCCCTTCACTGAGTCTTCGAGGGTCTTGTAAGAATGATAGGTCCTCTCTATGAGTGCCGTTTTCAGAATAAAAATGTTGTCTCTCTCTAACCCCCCTCCCTCCCCCTCCCCACTTCTCAACAACCCTCCTCTTTGCTTCGCCACTGCTCACCCCGATAACCCACCCCGCTCGCCTAACCTTGTTTAATCAGCCCTCGTTTCCATCACTCTGGGTTACATGTCGGCATTATTTGCTGTGAGCGCCCCTGTTTGTGGCGCACATGTTTGTGGGAGCTCGTGAATTCGTTTGTTTGTATTGACAAGTATTCCCTTGACGAATTCTCTTGTTTGTTTTTCCATGTCTTCCTGTTGATGTAGGAGCCAGAGAGACCTTCTAAGTCGTTTTATTTAATTGATTTCTTTAGAAAATAGAGTTCTTTGATTGATTTCTTCAGAAAAGAGGGTTATTTGAAAAAAGATGATGTGTAAAAAATAGAGTGATTTTTGCATTCTCATTCATCCAACGAAACAAACAACAATGATAAAAAAAGCTGTGGGAAATGGCGAATGCTGACATTGAGTGTTTGCTTGAGAACCGTCGTCGGAAGCCGCAACACTTCATCTCTATCTCATTAACGTAATCTCTATCAATCCTGATTAGTTCTGCTGTCTTGTTGTTGTTGTTGCAGCAGCAGCTACCTGAGTTTGTTGATGTTGTTTTGTTATTCTGCATGTGGTCGTTGTTGTGGTAGCTCCTCCTTCTTGCATGTTCCTCATTTCTTCCTTTTCTTCACCGCACCTGGGTTAGAGCTCACGCTTGCAGTTTGAGATTGTGGATTGTTCCCCTTTGTATCATGGCCATTTTGGGTTCCTTGTAAAGCTGGGCATTTTTCAGCATAAAATTCATGTTTCTCGAATTCTTAATTTAAAATAATTTGGATTTGACGAATCCAGTGTTCGAGGTCAGAGCCCGTCGGACAGCCGACTTTGTAGTTTATGTTGGAAACATACTCGAATTGGGGTCACAATTCCTTACATTTCATTGGCTGTTCCCGTGAACCCGTGAACCCGTGACCCGCATGAAATTAGAGTCTCGGATTCGGGGTCATGTTCGACGAATCTGCAAGAACGGCGAATCTCAGTTATCGAACTTTTGCCCATCCCTAGTTTTCTTTGGCTGGCAAGTCGCGGCAGACACCGACGCTGATTTGGCATCTTAAACAGTAGGGACTTAAAGGATTGATCTTCAGAGTCCTGGTCCACAATTTCAAATTTGTGAGATGCTGTAGTCTGTTTAATATGACTAGTAACAACACCTATTCTTCCCATAGGCTTGAATATGGAATTTCCGATACCAGTTAAGGGTATCTCATACTGAAGACGACCGACAATAAAGTGTGGCGCGACCTTTGACCCGTGAACTCTGATAAAGGGAAACAACGCAACTATTGTTTTACCAAATTCAAAACAACGAGTGGCCACTACATAAAACATTAAAAAAAAAGAATTACTTATCAAAATAGAGAAAATACAGCCACATAAACACACATCAAGAAATAACTGGGCCACAATACGCCGCGGGCATTATCTCCACATAATTTTCAGTGAGATATTTCCTACCTCGGTTGAGTAAGTTTACCAAAAAGGTCAGTTCAGCTCAAGTTCAGTTCACTAAGAGTGAAAAGTCCCACAGATCATGTTAGCTCAGTTCTATGAAAAGTGAGTAGCTCATCAGATCAGTTGCCCTTGGCTTTAGAAGTGGGCACTCAGTTCTGAGTTTCGAGGTAGGTGTGAACTGAATAGGCAGAAATCTAAAGCACCCAAAAAATAAGCTACAGTTTAGATACACAGATTAGCTCGCCCAAATAGCTATTACGCTCTGTTAACTTCACGTGAATTGAACTTCCAGTCACGAACTACGTTCATTAGATCTCAGTTCTGCCCAACCCTGGTGTCAGAATAGCGAGTAAGCGGGAAAAAACTAGTGGGAAAATCCCAAATCACGTCACGTTATATCCGGGTCAACCTATAATTATAAACTGTCCTCTTTCAATGTTTAAAAAAATCTTCAAGCGTGATCTTGACAACTCTTGAGGCAGCAAGAAAAGAGCGCTAATTATCAGAGCGAAGGGCTTGAAGATATTTTCGCTCTCGTCTATTTATGACTATAATGGGGATCCCCATCTGATCTGACAGTGTGAGTCGGCATATGCTATAATCATGCTATAAAAGAAATTAACTCAGTGTCATAGGTTAGACTGACATTTTCAATGTTAGATCGACATTCAAAAACATTTTTTAAAAAAAGAAATTATGCCTTCTCAAACTGAGACGTCATCGATGTCAGACAGTTAAAAAAGTAAATTATACACTGACGCTTCCTTGATTGATCTGTGAAAATACTACAAGACAACAAGATCTGGAGTAGTGCTTTTTTACAAGCGAAAAAAAAAAACAGGAGCGGAAGAATGACAATAACAGTCGTTTCTATATCCCTAGGGAAATAGTTTTACAACGCCATATAATGTTATACATCTCATTCATAATTATATTGACATAGAAAAATACACATTATACATAAATAAATATGCCTGCCTGCCTGCCTGCCTGCCTGCCTGCCTGTCTGTTTGGCTGTCTAGCTGTATGAGTGGATAAGGCAGGCTAGCTAGCTGACTGTTCTTTCTTTTCTTGTCTTTTCTTTTCTTTTCTTTTCTTTTCTTTTCTTTTCTTTTCTTTTCTTTTCTTTTCTTTTCTTTTCTTGTCTTTTCTTTTCTTTTCTTTTCTTTTCTTTTCTTTTCTTTTCTTTTCTTTTCTTTTCTTTTCTTTTCTTTTCTTTTCTTTTCTTTTCTTTTCTTTTCTTTCTGTCTTTCTTTCTTTCTTTCTTTCTTTCTTTCTTTCTTTCTTTCTTTCTCACATAACCCCTCTTTTTATTCTTTCCCGTAGTTTCCATAATATGTAAAAGCGCTTCTCCTGAGAGGCGCACATAACTCGGCACCAAAAGCGTATACATCCAGACTATCTTTCAATTATACCTCTCCTAGATCTTCTTCCACCACCAAATGATAATAAAAATCAATGGACGGTTCTCTTGACCAGTGTATTAAAGCTGGGCGGCTCGATGCAAAAGATCGAGGCGAGAACCAGGACCGATTACTGGGCTTGCTTTTTAGGATCGAGCTCAGGATTAATCCTTACTTCCGATCTCCTCAAGTCGCTTAGCAGACTTAGCTAACAGTTGCTCGTGCCAGGCGTAACAGGTTATAAAATCCCTGTCGCAGTCTCTATATTAACAGATAGCAGTGAAGCTGTTACCGATAGATTACAGGCTGATGTGCTGAAGACACTCTGTGTGGAATGTTCTCTTTGGTATCGCTGATGATGATTTTATTGTTTTTAAAAATAAAAGATTAAATCCACTTTGATTTATCCCGTAGAGATTTTTTTTTGCAATGCCATTTTACGTAATACGCTTCATTCATGTTTATACCTAGACAGCGCCACAGATAAGAAACTACTAACATTAACATTAACAAAATCCATTAGAAAGTCATCGCTAGGCGCCGCAGTGCAGCCCCTGGTCTGCCTGGTTCCAAAGTCCAGGTACTTGTTCACATCTGAGTCAAACGAGGAAATAAAAAGCTCAGTGCCTATCCCAAAGACACCACACCGTACACCTTCTGGTCTAGTCATCGAAGCCACTTACACCTATCAATCTTCAGTTTCTGAGACAACTCAAGAGCGCCACGATCAAGCTGCCTCTGTATAAAAAAAAAATTCTTGAAGGCTGATAAGTAAACAGTGTCTATAAAAAAAAAATTCTTGAAGGCTGATAAGTAAACAGTGTCCTCACTATATGCGTCTGTCGGATAAAGACAAACAAAAGGAATTTTATTTTGGAACGGAAATATTGTGGAAGGAGGCGGAGGGAGCAGGCTGGAAAAGGCTCGAGCTGGAACAAGGTCCAAGTTCAAAAGATCGAACCAGAATCGATCTTTGCGATCTGAATTGTGGAAAGCTCGATCCAATCTGACTTTCGACACTGAGGGATCGGCCTAGCACCACAGTGTACGCTTCCGCGTCCCAGGAATGACTATTTAGTCAAATATTATAAGGCATGACGGCTGCCCATAAATCTCCATCACCATCACCAAGGCGGCAAGCCCGTCTAAAAGAGGACGAGACTGCTAAAAGATTAGGGCGAAGTGGGAGGAAGTGTCAATAGATTGTGTCTGGTCTGTAAATTTGAGACTACAATTTATAGCTGGTGAAAGGATATGGGGCACTCAGTCCATTTTTGTTCCGTTATTGCTCTGTTTTCAGTTTTTCATTCGTTAATGACCTTTCCATCTATACCCTCTTCCTTGGATAGTGTCCGTATTTTCGTAAGGACAGGATACGAAACTTAGCGAAGATTACAAAACACACATAGCAGGACTGCCAGTATCACAAAGAGTGAAATTATCAATGATGATTGTCTAGATGATAATGATATTGATTCCCAATTTAAGAACGGATATAGGGTATTACTATATGACAATGCATTTTATTTTTCGTTATAAATTAGAGTGATAATGTGGCAATGGCCTTGCACCCCTCTTCCCGAAATTAACAGCATCGTAGTGAGAACAAGCCCATGCTTGTTTTGTTTGCCTCTGCAGATATCTTCAGTTAAGGTAGATGTAGTTTCCATCAAACTCATAATTTTTTGAGTCTATGGGCGTGTCCTATAGTTTTTAACCATTGTGCTTCATATGCTGAACTTGTAATTTAGTGTGTCTGTCCGTGCATCTTTTTTTTTTTCTTTTAAACCTTTATTTTCGACATTGTCATCAGAGAAGAGTCTTACAGGTAATAATTTCTGTGATGACGACGATGACAATGAAAATGTTGATAATGATGACAGGATCTACCGGGTACTCAAAGAGTACGTTGAACATTACGACCCTGATCAAATCATTTTTGCATTCATTTGATCTTCTATCTTAACTAGGAAGTGTATAATTATTTTACATGGGCTAACGCAGCATTGATAGACAGCTATTTGTGACCTGTTCTTTGAGTTTCAGGTGTTGCAAAAAATATATGCGTTCCTCTTTGAGTTTTCAAGCCACAGCTGCAGAATTAAAGGATGTATGAAAAAGATTATTTGCTTTTGCAACATCTCCTCTGTGACACAAGGCCATGTGTACCGCAGTGAATAATTACTGAGATTTAAAATGTACTTTATGATATCAGAAATGGGATGCGGATTTATTTGCGGTGTGTTTCACAAATCTAAGAGCCATTCTGCTTAATCGATCCAAATGGCAGAGTTTGGATTTTATTTAAAATATTATGGTATGCAACAGCACTGCCTACAGTAGACTTGTGTTTACTATGCCTCTATAAGGAAATCGACCTTTGCATTTAATGAACTCGGAATAACAGACGACAGTGGATAATGCTGTACATTTCTGAGTGGACTGTTACTTTTTCTTCCTCACTCAAAATAATATTATTAAAAAGAAAAAACTCGTGATGGGGCTCAAACACCGGATCCTGGGTTCTCAAGCCCAGTGTTCTAACCATTGAGATGTGGATTCATTGGCGTCCATGGCGCTGGCAAACTAGACTGCTATGTACAGAGCGTACGTCTCATCTGCTATTTTTACCCATGTCAGATACATGTCTACGGTAGAAGGCAGTTTTGTGACCCGGAAAATGAGTTATGCGAGTTAGGAGTGTGTGATCATTACAATTTTAAATGAGCAATAACGAAAATTATGCGGTAAAAGCTACATGGAGGATATTAGATGTATTTTCGGCATGGGATGACGTTGTAACTTCATATTCTATAAATATCATTTCAGAGGCCTCCTTTTTAAGTTCATCCAGGTCGAGAAATGTAGATACAGTCGGCGATGACGGGGCAGGGGAGTGGGGGTTCTGGGTATCGGTGTTTTCGATTCCCGGCAATTTGATTTGCTTATCAAAACTCAGTTTAGATACTACGTAATTCGATCCTGTCATTTTAATATTACAATTCTGTATATGCATTGTAATCGTTTTTACTGTTTGAAAACTTTCCTGTTAAAATGTATGGTGCATTCCTAAGAATTCAATTAAAGAATGTCAATTTGAAATAGCTTACTGTTTTTCTCTTAACGTATATATAAGACTGTGTGGGTCGTTTTAGCAATCAAAACAATGTCGAGAAATATCGATATACCTACACTGCAGAATTCGAAGATCCAAGAAGTATCACTCTGTTTTCAGAGCATGGTGAGTCGTGGGGAAAAAATTGGGGGCACTCAGTTCGTTTTGTTTTTCATTTGCCTTTGCACATAGCTTCTGCCTTGATATGTCTAATTGTTTTCGTAAATATTGGACTGGATTCGAAACTAAACGACAATTACAAGAAACAACAACAAGAGAGCCGGTATCATGCTGCAGTAGTCTTACGCAACCCGCGCGATACCTAAAAATTCCGGTATCGGCCTAGCCGTAACAGACGGGGTTGTCAAGTCAGTCTGGGGAGCCGGGCACTAATGAGAGAAAAGTCCACAGTCGGAGATGAAAGCCATTCTCGAGGTCACTCTGAACTTTTCATCATGTCTCCGTATTAAAAAGCACAGCTCAGGCATCTGGTAAAATCTAGTACGTCAATTTTTGTTTGTTTTGTTTTGTATTTTTTTTTCAAAGTGACAAATTTGGACTCATTAGGTTATATCCCACCAGCTTTGTACAGCCTCTGCAGAAATCAGTTTTTATATAAATTATGGGTTTAAGATTGATGGAATAAAAGCACACCACTGCCACAGCAATCTGCTTGCGATAAGGATCGCTAATCTCTTTTTCTGGTAGCTTGATGCCGATCGTGTTGATGCATAAAACAAACCAAATATATCCAAATTCTGTATGCATAATATGCAAGGTTGACCAAACTAACAAAAATAAAGATTACTGACTTCCATCGCAAACTAAGGCCTATTGCAAAGACGTACCACAACCCTATCAATCTTGACCGACAATTTTTAATTCAAAATTAGTTTCAGCAGAGGCTAAACAAAGCTGATGTCATTTTGCGCTTCCCCAGAAACGTCGTTCTGTTTATTCATGACCTCCTCTAAGACAGTTAAGAACTTCCGCCTTAACGATAGGATTTCTTATCATCGTAAGAATTACATTAGTGCATTGGTTCTGAATGCACCCATAGTAGCATTCATCATGAAGAGTTATTGTAATTCTTACAATGATAAAAGATACCGTCGCTAATGCCCAAGCTGTCATTAGTTCAGTATAGCCCTATACCTCGCCTACAAAATGAGGGGATCAGAATGTAGCCTACATCTATTTACCCCATCTCTTCTATGTCCATTTGGTAAAATCCCGGGATTTCCTAACATGTGTTTGGGTTAGGGTTATGGGTAGAGTAAGGCTTAGGAGCGCGGCTAGGGAGGAGAGAAGACCCCTCCAAGAACTCTCCCAAAAGTACTTTTTCTCCTCTAATGCTAACTCAAACACTAACCTAAGTACACTTGGAGAGTGTACCAGGATTTTGTCAAAATGGACATAGAAAACATTAAAATAGAAGTACGACTTTCATCTACCTCATAGCGAAATTGCCTTTACAAAGCTTTACATCTCATTCATAACACAAACATATACAACAATACACATTATACGTGTAATTCCATAATATTACAAATGAAATACAAAACAAAGTCATTGCTGGTCGGCTTCGGTACAGTGCCCTGATCCCCCCAACTCTACAGCCAGTTACTCATATACACTAGAGTCGAGCGAGGAAAGTAAATCAAAGTAAAATGTGTTTCCCAGCGGGCCCAAAAGTCGAAGACACAAACTGAGACAACGATCAGATGAGAAATTATGTTGAGGAAACCAATTTGTAGTACAAAGGGGATGTGCTACTCATTCCTAAAAGTTATAAAGCAGATTACTTGGTGTGCAACTTGACACCATAAATGCTTTGATATTTTTACATAAAATTGCACACCAAAGTGCCTAATGGCACATGTTCCTCAAGTAAGGATGATAATCTTAGGACAACTGTCATTTGCAGTAGCATTGGTTTTTTCACACCAGATTTCACCCATGTCTTTTAGAAACCTTGATGCATGACTCTACCAAGCCTTTTCTGGAATTTCTATCTTGATGAATAATTATGAGGAATTAATAATACTCTTTGGTATAAACTAAAATATCTTTGTGCCTAGACATAAACTGTAGAAAAGCTTTGGTAGGGACATGCATAAAGGTATCTAAAAATCATGGGTGAAATCTGGTGTCAAACAATTGGTGTTGCTATAAATAACTGTTGTCCTAAGATCATCATCCTTTAGGAAAGAACATGCACCATTCAGCACTTTGGTGTGCAATTTTGCATAGAAACTTCAATGCACTTATGATGATAAGTTGCACACCATGTTGTCTGCATTACACTCAAGGAAAGGATAGCACCTCGCCTTAGCGACTTTCTTCCGCAAGTATTATGCAAGGTACTCAAGTTTAATTGTGTTCAAGAAATATTCAAAGTACACTGACTGGGTTTGTGTTCGAGGCCAAACACGGGCTGAACTAGAAGTGTGTATCGATCGTCTTAAAAACTTTCAAAACAAACTCTCCTTTAAAGTTCGTCTCAACTCCTTCAGAAATTAGGCCAACATCCGAAGACCTCGTTAGCCCATTTTAACAACCCAAATTTAGAGGCATCTGAGATCTGGGGCAGGCGCAAAATAAGTGGCACTCTATAATCATAGCGAAATTATGCACTTTTATAATTTTGTCTGGAATAATATTGTAGAGAAAACAAGCAACATTCTGTTGATGACAAACTCGCAGCTCTGAATTCAGCAGGAGCTCCTCTGTATGTTATTCCAATATTTCACGTAAGTGCTTGTTACTAAGGACGCAGTATAATCGAGGGTAAAACAGTTAGCGAAAGCCATCCTTGAAACTGCGAGCAAGTACGAGTACAAACCTTTATGAAGATATAGCTTGCCTGCCGTATTGCTAGAGATTGGCAAAGTGGTGACGTGAAGAACGCGTGTCTCTAGGTGCGGAGGTCCAGGACTCAGTCCCTTCCAGCGGCAGATTTTTCGCTAATATTGGACATCATTTTATCGGCGACCCAGTAGTAACGAAGGAGTTAAATCTTGTCTCTGTATAGCCACACGTGTGCTGGAAAGGCAGTGAAACATAATGCAAACCAAAGAAAAAAAAATGTGGACATAGGAGTAGGCCTAAATGAGATGACCGAAGATAACGTCGCACAGAACAACGGTTAGATGATAATACCGTGTGTAAAGCTCTCCGTTAATAATGGTTCTTTATTTCCAATAGTGGTGTATAACAGGATCCGCCGGGTGGTAATTTTAAACAGTTTTGTGGTAGCATTCATAATCCTTACGTTAGTTAACGTATTGCGTAACCAAGGGAAACGGCGAAAACAGTGTTCAGTGTAGTTGACGCAATTCGGTAATTAACGTATGAATTATGCATGCGGCCTCTGGTTCTGTTTTGTTAATCCAGGCTATACCACAAACGTTCATGAGAAAACGTCTCCAATCTTTGACCTTCCTAGTCTCCAAACATCGACCTACGATCTGAATGCCCCCTATGGCGTCATTTTGTACCATTTGATCCCCTCCGTGCCCCCCTCCACACACACACACACACACACACACACACACACACACACACACATACATACATACATACATACATACATACATACATACATACATACATACATATACAGCAACGTTGAAATCTCTCGAAGTTAAAGCTTTTAATAGATTTTTATATTTCCAGTTTGTGGCGCGACTGTCTATTCCCAGAAATCCACAGCATTCAGGAATAAGAAGTACACATCAAACGCCAAAATCATGAGATGGAGAAATAATAATAAAAATACACGAAATTTTCCATAAAGCAAGTGCAATTTGCATTCAACCGTTTACATAAACAGTGCGTTTTAGAGATGTGTTTAGCCAGTGTAAACAATCTCTTTTTGGCATGAGAATCACTCCACGTGGAAAGTTTGAGGAAGCGTCATAGACGTAAAACTAGTGGTAACAGAAATAGCCTATATTCGAAATCAATTTACTGCAAACCACTTTGTTTCCGATATGTAAACACATCTGCAGTGAAACTCACGAATTGGAATTTTCAAGGACCGGCTCGGGAATTCAACTCCATGAGCTGACCAAGTCCGTGTGTACGTAAATTTACGTAAACTCTGTAAACAAGATGAGTGAGAGAAGGAACAAAAGTTATTGTATGCGCATTGGGCATATTTATCTTTGATAATGTGGTATATAAATGTAATTTATTATTATTATCATTATTACGTCTAATGGAAACCATGTCCATGCTCCTAAGGGCCACCGTCTTGCCAAGTCTATTTAGTCTATCACATGCTGTGAAAATAGGCGAGGCTACTAGACTATACGTTTTTAGGTTAATCACACAGCAGGATGTCTCGAATGTGACCGAAGAAAATGTTATCTTCACTTTGGACGCCAGCTGCTAATGCATTTTCACGCCTCCATCCAGAGCATGGCATCTTCACTGTCCGGGTCAGCTGACATTTCTCTTCAGGTGATATGTATTGCCTCGGAAATGTCACATGGCATTGTCATTTCCGCCGCAGCGAATGAAATAGAGGTACTGTACTCCATGGTTTTGTTGGGGCTACAATACTGTTCTTCTCCAAAAGTATGTACTCCTCACAGCTAACACTTTTTAGGTTCAGCTGTGTAGTAAGTCGTAGAATGCTATCACTTTATCAGCGTCTTCCCCCTACTCCCAAAAGACCATTTCTTTCCATCACCCCTTCCGAGATAATAAGTTGTCCCCTCGGTACGCCCTGGAACTATAGTTGTAATTTTGAGAATTTCCAGTTCAATAATGGTTGCGACTTCAGAACCCTGGGGTCAGTTTTTCAGCACGCCACTGAGTGTGCATGTTTGTAATGAGAGTACACACGAACCTACGATTGGTATGTCCATTACCACCCCAGCCATGCTGTTCCCTATCAATCAGTCAGGTTTGTGGAATGTATAGCATGCGGGTGAAATTATCGACACTGCAGGTGCCGTTATTTCACACAAATGCGACAATGCTTCTTAAGCAAACGAAGGAAGACGAAGACTAATTTATAAGTAAAACAAAATTACCTGAAATGTCACGGTGCGGGACCCAGACAGGGTACGTTTTTTTCTTTTTTTTGGTGCGCGCCAGTCACAGTGAGGAAGTGTGCATGTCTAATGGGAGTTTGTTATCAGTGTGACGTCTTTTGCGATCGCCGGAAAAGTGAGCGCGACAACATGGCGGCAGACATCTACGGTTTCAAATTTGCTAGTGGAACGTCTTAGGGACAGCCTCGTGTCGAGGGAGGAAATGGCAGGAATCAACGATGGTATGTGTGCTAATGAATGAGGCAAAGATATAAGAGCAGCAAACATCTCTTGCAAGTCAGTGCATTATTTTCTTGTTCTTCCGCATTAGTCGCAGCCATTTTGGCTTGCCTAAAGACTGATACTCCCCGTGCCAAGATCTCTCACAAAATAAAAAGACGGCTTTTGTCGCGCAGCTACAAGGACCAAACAAAGGCAGCTCAGAGTTTTGTGCCTTATGTTTATCATTATATTAATGTCTTATGGTTGGGCATCCCATTATAGGCTTCTAAGTTAGCTGGATGAGCAATCGATTAATCTCTTCTATATATAAAGGTTTAATCTGTCAAAGCTGCTGAAAGTCCAGACCTCTTCGCAAGGTGCGCGAGACAGAAATCCTTCCACAAAACATAGGATCTGCTCAATAGCTTGAGCTTGAACGGAACAAGTCTTGACTTGGTGTTTGTCTCTCCCTTTCCGCCCTATTCACTCGCCTACCAGAGTCCCTGTCAGAAACTTGAGCCTTACCTTTAAAATAATTAATTTTTACAGTGTCTCTTTGTTTCTGAATCCAGTGCTTCTGCTCTGAATTTGAAATATTCTGTAGTTTTACATTGTTCATTGCTCCATTGGATCTGATTTCTGCCAGTGTCTTTTCCTTGAGTTTGAACCGTAGTTTTAAATCATTCGGCTGTCATTTATTCTTGTTTTATTTTATGTAAATCGAGTGGCACAGAAAAAAAAAGGTAATGTAGCTTCGCATTTTACAACTTCAGTAATTCAAATTGTATAAACTGAAACACACATATTTGAAAGGGGGACATTATCGGGAAGGTTACGTTAGAACTGAACAATTAAAAGCACATGTCTAACAATAGCATGCCACGTATATAATACATTGGCCATTGAACGGTATAATATTATTTTGACATGTTGTTTTTTTTTATTCTCGTGTGCTGACAGATGTCTCGTAGATCTAGTGCTGTTCTAGATCAGTGAAACTCATACAATGATAGATTTTAATTATTAATTATCATGACTGTTAATGTATTAAAACATTTATCCCAGATTAAAAAAAAACCTCTTCGAGTTCTTTATTGCATTTTGGATTAAGTGAACTTATTTAATCCGTCCACCCGATATAATATCTTTCACTGCTTCTACTTTGACTCGTCACTTTTCCTCTTATGTCGATGATCTCTTCCAGTTTCCGGTCTTCCCTGCTGACGACGGGCCGGTCACTTATCTCGTTGGGATCCTGATGACACTCACTTTCTCTCTCTCTCTCTCCCTCTCTCTCTCTCTCTCTCTCTCTCTCTCTCTCTCTCTCTCTCTCTCACTCACTTTCTCTCGCTTCTCTCTATTCTCTCCCCTCTTTCTGTCTTGGGATGCTGTGCTTGATAGACCCCCATCAGCAGTAGCTCTAGTGACGATCTAGCTCCTTAAACATGTCCCAAGTATATTGATTGAATTGGAAGGTAGGGGTGCTGCTGGCTAGTTGGTGGAGTAGAAGGGTGAAAGGGTACTATGGAATCCCTTGGAAGACCCGGGCACAACCTTGATGAGCCGCAAAGACGACAGGGGGAATGAAGAGGATGACTTGGGGTGTGAGGGAGTATGGCAGGGGGTGGTGGTGATAATGGTGGATGGTGGTGAGGAGGATGGATTCAGTGTCACAGACGATGATAGATAGGTGTGACGTTTATAGGCCCAAGGGTGAAGGTGGATGTGTCATGGACAGGGAGCGGGAGATAACAAACAACAAAATCTACATTTATGCACTAATCTCCATAAGTGTCGTCACTGAAAAACACTCATTGTTTCCATGTTAGCCACATTGCCTCTGTCACACTTTCTGTATCAGAGGCGAGGCTGGAATCCCTAGATGTGTTTTCTAATGTTTTTGCAACATATAACGTACGTATACGTGTTACTATCTGTTACAGACAGCATTGAGACGTCCCGGTACGTCCCAGACTATTTTTTTTTTTATATGAACGATTCCTGCGTACAGACTAATGAAGTCGTTATAATTTGGTGACATTGCTTGTCTATTCAAAGAAAAGAAAATATGACATAGCGAAAAATACCCAAACAGAAACATGGCGTTTGTAGGATTCGAACCCCTGACTTTTGGCACAAAAAGACAAGCACTTTACCTCTTGGCCAATCCGCTTACTTCTCTGACAAAAGTTCTGGGGCGTGTTGCCTAAAAGGAGATAGTGGGTGAAAAAAGAATACCAGGTTGCTGGAAGATTTTTTGAAGGGATGGTTGGAGGAGGAGGATCAAGTTGCGAATGTGAAAGGCGAAGAAAAGTTGATAAGCAGCGACTGCTCCAGAAAATCATTGTCTGCTATGAAAGAAGAGGAGAAAGAAGGGAGAAAAATAAGGTGACAGCGTAGACAGGACAGGACGGACTGGGTGTCAAGATGGGCCAAATTAGTCGGCAGGTATCGATACAGTGACTTTGGTAGGCAACGATTTCACTTCGATGTTTGGAGTAATCACTCCTGTTTTGTGTTTTGCTACAATGAAATCAGAGTTTGTTTTAGTCCTGATCATAACTCATTTTAAAAACCTATTTGACTGCTTCATTTTATCATTTAGCAACAAGCTGCAGCTGCAGTTTATAAGTAATCTTGAACATAACAGACCTGTGCCGGCCGAAGAAAATGTGTATGTGTGTGTGTGTGTGTGTGTGTGTGTGTGTGTGTGTGTGTGTGTGTGTNGAGAAGGCAATGCGAGAGTGATACGGGAAAGGGAGGGGCAGGCAGCCAGGAGACAGTTCGGACATTGATGAGCCTAGCGTTTAATTAAGTGTTTGCTAGCGCTAAAGATCGCTTGCCTGGCAGAGCTTGAAAGGTCGAGGGCATAAAATCTTGTGATTGCCTCAATAATAAATAGCGGTACTCGCGGGATGGCTAGGAGGAGAGATGCAGCAGTAGAGCAGGACGATGATGGAACATTTAGATTTTTTTTTTACTTTTAATATTCTACGTCGACATTTTTTTCAAAGCTAGGTTGTCCTTCCATTATTCATAAGAATTTGTAACAAAAGAAATGTAGCGTTATAATTGTTACGGTAATATGGTATTGGCAAGCAAAAAAGGCTGGCAGTGGGCGTTGTTTCCGGCGGTTAAATACAGACAGCTGCGCTTCAAGAAAAGTTTCGAGCTGTCTGAGTGATCTATGTTACCTGGGATCATCCGCATATGAGCGACGAATATCGTCGATGATATTTTGTAAGTAAAGCAGTGAACAGAGAACATGATTCATAAGGACGTCACTTTACTTCAACTTGTAGTAAATATTGGTATTTACATTGTGTTACCATTTAACTTGGATCCGAATGAGTGGATTGAGATTGAAAGTAAAATTGCAGAACCGACCCTTGATGGAGAAAGAAGGGGGATCCAAGCAGAGCTTCGAATACTTTGACCAGAGCCTTCCCTCAAAATCGTGCGCCCGCCCCCACCTAAACTTCCATTTATCAACCGTCTTTTGTCTTGAATCCCACTTTTCTCTGGAATTCGCGCAATACCATCCTATGAATGCCTCATCTTCATACAAACAGTACCGCTCTTGTCTCTTTATATCTCGTTTCGCTTCTCCTTTGCTTGGGGCCCCCCTGATCCTGCACCAGTTCCCACCCTGACCCCCTGCCCTATCCCGCATTGCGGGGGTAATATTGTGGAAAGCAACACAATGACGCAACTCGTTCACGTTTTCGCTTTTATCGTTTTCCTTATTTTACGATGACAATCCGACGCGGGCGGATACATATCAAGATGTGTAGACATCCTTGAACATGGCTAACGTTTATGCCTCTTGTGAACGTCTAAAATTCGTCAGCAGCACTTAACCCAGAAACTGTGGGTACACTTTAATGTGCATTTAAGTCAGTACGGCTTGATTTGCATCCTTTTATGGTGATGACACTATTTACGTGGTTTGGATCTTCTCTTTGCGTATGTGTGCCTCCGTAACTATCCTTGATCCAGAAGTCGATCAGTTAGAAAAGTGCATTACTATACAAGGAGGAATACAGTAGCTCCACAGTGATATGGTATAGCGTGCCCGAGAGCAATACACAGCATTACTAATTGCAGGAACCAAATAATAAAAGCCTCTTTGAGACATTTGGTAAAATGTTCTTCTCGAACCACAGGAACATTCACAGATGGCCAAGACTAGTCCGCAGGTCTGGAACCCCACTATGTTCATATTATCTGCTGTTTACAGTGGGTGTCCTTCAAGAAGATTGTTCACAAGTTTACTTTAAACGAAAAGAGGTTAAAATTTGACCTTCATTTGCAGACCACAGGCCCGCACAAATGAAATCCTCCAGCCACTGGGAAACACTGCCCGCACCAAATATGTTTTTTACAAATTCAGGATTGCAGTTTAACACTTATGTAGCGTGGTTTCAGGTTATACCATTATATCGTGCCATTATTGACTAGGTTTGGATTTTTGGACCAGTTAGGCTCCTGCAGCCTTACTGCTTTCTGGGTCTTCTTGGGCTTGCCGAAAGTCTTTCGAACTACACAGGTTTTTCTCCTCTGATTATGTCCCAGGGACCTCATTAGTAGTACCAGTATCCTCCTAAACTTTGTACTCTGCTAAAAATTGAAAGGCAATGGTGACAACAAAAACAGTGCGTTGAAAATGCCACAGCGTCCACTATAATGTCAATGGTGGCATTCTGTATGTTTGAAAATGCTGTTCAGTATTTTAGCGCCTTGGACACCCGTCTATTTCACACGGCACTGAGAGATATTTTTCTCGCTTTACCATATTTTTGGAAATAGATCGGTACCGTGACAGAGATGAAGAGTGCTTATCTCTTGGTGCGAAAGAGTCTGGGTTCAAATCTGGTTATAGCGGGTTTTTTTCCTAGAATATTTTCGCGGTATTTCAAAAGCAGTTGGCGGCTGAAAAGGGATTTAAGGTTTATCTTTGAAATAGCAGTAACTGTGCTGAGAAGGTGCACAATAACCTAACTCAAACAATAAATAAGAAAAAAAATATTCTGAATACCCGATCGACAGACTTCTAAAACAGCATGATATAATGCAATACGAAAGATCGATATTTATGGAGACATATTGAACATTGTATAACTAGAGCAGACTTCTAAAACAGCATGATATAATGCAGTACGAAAGATCGATATTTATAGAGACGTATTGAACATTGTATAACTAGGGCCATGACATTCTACGGATGACTGGTCTGATTCCGTCCAATCATCATGGTGGTTTCACACTCCACGGAAGCTTAGACTGCTGAAAATTAAAGGGGCATAATTTTTGGTATCCCCTGCAGCCAAGTGTGAAGCAACGTAATGAAATGCACGGGGTTACCCTAACGTTGTGGATTATCGGCCTGCCCCTTCCTGTTGGATGGATTTTGTGGCATATTGTGTGATGTCCAATCTTTTATATTTCCTAACAAGGCAACGGATTAAACAAAACCCAGTGAGCGCAATACGATGAAAGCCTAAGGCTTTAACTCATTTGACTGAATGCAATGCAAATAAAAACAAAAAGAAGAGGGGATCATCATTATATAGAACTCATTATATATAGTGGCATATTATGATCATTGCCAGGTGGGCAACTGTAGTAATACACGTAATGTGCAAAGGAACGATTAGTAAAGCCATAACCCCATTACATGCGGAAAATGCTATTAAAAAATCGAAGATTTGAAGCATCCGTTTTGAGTATGTGTAAGAGTATTGCAGTTCTTAAATAATTACTTGAGAGCTTGCGCATTAACGATGGAATCTATCATCATCATTAGAATTATAATAGTGCATTGATGCTGGATGCATCCGAAGGAGCGCTCAACATGCTGACGAGGTGTAATTCTCACGATGGTACGAGATTCCATCGTTAATGTGAAGGCTGTCAGTTGATACGAAGTGTAGTTCACATTTTCGCTTTTGTGGTTCCATCTTCGCGTAGTAATTCTAATAGTATAATATTATTAGATATGTGATTGCAAATACACCAGTGAATTCAGGCTTGTATTGTTAAAGGGATTCTTAAAAAAAAGAAAAACGTTGGTGAGAAGTTTGCCTTACTGAAGTTGAACTTCTAAAGACAAGTCCCCACCGAAGATTTTTTTCATAGATTATCCTGTGTTAGACAGAGGAAAAAAAAGGTAATGCATTTCGGCAGTGCAATACTGGTGTCCTGGTTTGCATCACGCCCTATTAACTCTCTTAATCCACCCCAAGGATCCACCGGCCCGTGCGCGTGACGCATCAGACTCACGCCCAAGTTCCCTCTCCTACTCACCTCACTGAATACCCGGCCTTGGTCGATAACCTGAAACGCATGAAGAAAAAGAGGTGTGACTGGGAAATCCTATGAAATGTTAATATCTGCGCATCTTACCCGGAGGTAGAGGGGCAAGGAGCCATTAGGGGAAACAAAACTTGTTAACCTCATGACGTAATTCACCTTTCTGTGCTACGTATAGTCAGACTAATTACGTGGCTGTTTTCGGTACATGTATTAACTGGGATGGACCGAACTGGCTGAAGGTTGCAGTCAACCCACGCGTTGTAACTAAAGTGGACCAGACATCTTAATCCTTATAAGACTCCGGTATCACTTAATTATGAATGATCAATGGGGAAAGGAAGATTTCCTCTAGGACGGGAAGGAGGCGAGCGCCATATCATACTTAGTGCATGTCAAGTAGTAGGGTCAGCAAAACTGCACGAGAATATAAGATCAGAACAATATGTTATAATGTGCCGATGTGACAGATATAATATTAACATATATTTTAGGTAGAAGAATTTCCAGAAGCGGGATTAGAGCAACCGACCGTGCTAACCAGGTGGCCAGTTTAGGTCTTTGACACCTATTGTTTTTTCTTCTTTTGGCCCTATTAACATTTTGCGTTATTCTAAATATACCACTGTGATTTGGGGAAATTTCTTCCATGGAGGTTAAAGTACTTCTTTTGCCCGATCTTTTAACGGGAAGAAAAAGGGGGGTCAACGCCCAAAATTTTTCACAAATGTCTTTTGAAAAAGATCACCTCAAATTCTGATTTGGTCCCCAAATTTCCATTTGGCTGGTTTTGACCGCGTGCGAATACATAGGTCTACACATTTTATTTTTTTATCTAGAAGGCTCAAATTGTACCTGAAGCTTTAAAATTGGATGCTTTATTTAGATCACAGGTCATTTTACACATTTCTACACCCTAACACTGGCTGGCAGGGCCCCAAAAAAGGGGGATTTTATATATTAGCGGATTAATTGGGTTGTACACTATGAGTGATTTGCCCTTCTAATAGGTGTCACAAACCTTTAGCTAGGGACATATCAAGGGAGTCAACTCAGTTAAACTTCTGGCATTTCCCAAGGTGGGTTTGGGTTAGTAATAAGGGCAGCGTTAGGAATAAAGCCAAATTAGGAAAAGAGAGACGGTTCCCAAAAACACCTGCTTTAACAGACCAAAGGAAACTTGGTCTGGTTAGTGGCTCGGTAGTCCCTGTCATGATATTCAAGCTGACTGCAGTGGAGGAGAACACTCAAAAAATGGAACTTCTATGAGCACTCCCAAGATGTACCCTACTCAGTAGTCAGTATAGGCAACAGTGTAATATTCTATTACCTTGTATATGAGTGGATACCATCGGGGTCGAATTTCTTTTCCCACTGAGCACTTTGACCAGTGATCTACTCCACTTTAACCCCAGCGATGATGTAACGTCGAAAGGATTACTGCGCATCGGGCTGTGCAAGCGAAATCCGAGGATATCTTTTATAGAACTGATTTGAAAACCACCAAATTGTCACTTGGATGCTCACTTCAGAGACCGAAGAGTGAACACATCGTGTGAACAGGGGGTGACGTTTTATCTGTTTTACACTGTCGTGCACCAGTAATTCGAGCGGACACTCCATTCACGTAAGGGGGTTAACCCACGTTGACATTCTGAAGCTGAGGTTTTGGGCGGAAATTATTACCTCTCCCTCGGTTTCAGTCCTCAAGTACTCAACTTAAGTCAGGAAACCCCCTCGTTCGTTGTTCCATTTACGACCTTGAACGTTTCGTCTTCTTTAACTTTTCAAGGATTCAAATCATTGTCTAGATATCTCGTTATAGCGCTGCATAGATCTACCTTTATGGTGTTATCTCCTCCTTCCTAATCCAACCAGTCCACAATTCCGTTATCTCATGAAAAGAAGTCTTTTTTTTCCTCGGATAATACACGACGAGTGGATCTAGATTCAATTTCTGTCAAGTCCGGTGATTACTTTTATACGGAAATGAGGAAGGGTATTCGGTGGATAGAGAGGTACAATCTGTACCTAACCTTGTGTGCCATCAGGAGACGGTCATGTAGCCTGTCCATTCTGGAAATCAGTAAGATAAGAGAACGCGAAGTGTGTTTTTGTACTGAATTTTTTTGTAGCAACTCGGTACACGTTTCAGCCTAAAAATGGTTAGGTGCCTGAAGAATGGATTAATGAATTACAAAGTAAATGACGTTTCATTCTTTTAACTTCATCTCCGCGGCACTTTATTTATATACACTGCACTGGTACCATAGTGTAGCTTTTCATTCCTTTTTTAAAAAATATTATTATTTTGAGACATCTCAGAGACACCAGAGAGCTTCTGTTTTCATATTCGGATCTCTTGTCGAACGTTATGGCCAAGATAGAGGTGGGAATATGAAAGTTCGAGGTGTTGCGATAATAAATCACTTTACGAAATAGACGTGAAATCCACATCTTATTCTAGTTTATAACTTGCAAAATGATGGTAAAACCAATAAATGTCATTTACTCATGCCTACCTTTACTGTCCGGAAGAGACCAGAACTTAAGAATAAAAACACTCTAATATGCGTTAAAGTTCAGAATTGACAAGGCTGACGGATGAAATCTCCTTGCGTGGGTGTGGACATACACAGCCAGCTCACCCTACACCCTGATGGTCTTAACCTTTGG
>JAWQUT010000362.1:284797-295444 GCA_033807755.1 Ellobium chinense | reverse complement strand
TGGCTGGTATGGTCTGTGCTTTGTGAATTATTTGCTAGTGACACCTTGTTATTAATAAAGAAGTATTCTGTTTCCTGCACAGCGGACTTCGTTTGTGTATTATAGTAGCAACGTCAGTGGCGTTTCGAAGGAGAAGCTATCGTATTCAGTGCCTCTTCACTACACGCCAATACTGATTAACACTTGCTCGCTACAGTTTGTCATGCACGAAACATAAATTTTGACGTGTCACACTATCGTCTACCGTCTGCGTCTCATTAAAGAAGATTATAATTATAATGATGATCCATGGTATTGATAGCCGTCAAATTCTAGAGCGATTATCCAACCTTAACAGTCACTCTTATTTAGACATGCGTGTGTAAAGTATCTGATGACTGTCTGAAAGGTGTGCATAGCGCTTATTGACACCAATCTGAATGGGTAAGGCGCAGCTGACGTTATAGTTGTGTAAACTGCTTTGATGTTTGTATTCAGTTTTGGGTCCAGATCTAGACATGAGACTTTTTATACGGGTAGGCTAAAATATGTGCCCAGGTCTAGACTACATCAGAATCCAGACATTTTTCTAATATTAAGATTTGGATTTGTGCAAGGAAATGCTGAAAAACAAGAGGATGGAAGGAGAACTTCTCTGGATCTGTCCCATGTTATGGCATATCGTGCCCCAGAACACTGAACTGAAGCCACAGAAATTGAACATTACTACAAAACAGAATGGCGTGTTTGCACACGGCATTGCACTGAACTCAGAACTTCGACAAATTCTGTAGGCTAGATCCCGGGACTTTCCCGTCTAGCGCTTGTTTTAGGGGCAGGGCAGAGGCAGGTTTAGGGATATGATTAAGACAGAAGGGACAATCTCTAGACATTATCTCCCTCTTTTAATCCTGTCCCGACCTGAATAAAGCACTAGGTGGGAGAGTCCCAGGATAATGCCCATGAAGGAGGTCGAACAGTCGGATGTGCGCATTGCCAGTGTCAGGCTGCCAAAGTATTCTTTAGATTTTGGTTTATGCATGACTTCAGGGCAAAATCACGGGACTCTCCGAAGGACCTATGCTAATGATTAGGGGCATGGGTCGAACCACGGAAGTCCGGCAAATTACGTGAACAAGGTCGAAAAGCTGTCACAACCGGGGAGTTACACTCCCTGATTGGCGGAAGTGATAGTATCTCGTTTGCAAAAGCAACCTTCTGTTTTCATGAATAGGAATTGCTCATGCCCCCGCTGTAAACTGTAAGCTAACAAAATGACTATGGCAACCTGCCTGCCACGATTACTCAGACCACCTGATGGACGGTAGGAGCTAGCAAAGTCTTGACGAAAAGAGTTTGCTGGGTTTGCGGCATGTTTTGGGGTTAGTGACTTCGTATACAGTACATTTGCGTCGAGTCGGGTGTATCAAGGTGTCGTTGAATACTATGTTGTTAGGTTCCTATTTCCTTATTGGCTGCTTTTCTTCCGGACCTTCCTTCCTTTTGGTTTGATTACCTTTTTTTTCCCCCATCTCTCGGGCTTGTCTGATGCTTGGCTTTTTAAAGAAACATAACTTGATCAAATCTGCATGACAGAAAGTATAGATGTGCGCATGTCAGGTTAGTGAGTGAATCATTGAGTAAGAATTTCTTGAGTAACATCCCTTGCTGTGCTGAACAAATAACGAAAGAAAGAGCTGGTATGCATATAAACTTCAAAACTAATAACCCAAGGGAGAGAGATCTCTTTTTGTGATGTCAGCTGAAGTATTAACAAACTGAAGTGAAAAGAGAGCCAGCTTCTATTTTTCCCTCCCCAAGAACTGCACTTTGTTCGGCCCTCGAGGAATCGCTGCCGGAGTTCTCAGGGTATGGAGAAGTCACTCTGCCCCGTCCATACGCCCTTTTGTATCATCTAGTTAGGCTATATACACAGACGATAACATCGTGACGAAGTGTTTTTTTGTTTTTAGACAAATATAATCCGGGGAGAGATCGAAACAACAAACAGTGTCTGGTGCCATTTGTTCTGTTGCTTGACAAGAATGGCAGTTGTTGATTGTCAGTTGTTCGAGTATCTTGCTGATGCTACTGTGATTGGTGCTAAGCCGTTGTTGGCAGCGCTGACAATGGTATTATGTTGGATTCGACACTAGTGTCAATGATGATTAATGATGGTTGTTTTTGTTTTTGAAACACTATTAGAGCGTGATGTATTTTGTTGTCCTTTCGTGCTATTGTATAAGAACAAGCTGCGTAGCAATGGTTGAAAATGGAAATGATGTACAAAGTCATGCAAACTTAGACGTTTGAGCTTTTCTATTGTGTTTTGAATTCACTGCTCTCTCATAACTGTTCTTTCTGATGATCCGTCCACGCTCACTGAACAGCACTTTGTCAATCTCAAGCCAATGTTATTCCCCCCCCCCNCCCCCCCTCCTCCTGGCCTTTGGGGTTCAGATTTTTTAAATAAATTATATGCATTTCAGCTACTGTGCCTGCCTGAATCTTCTGTATTTATTTAAAGATATTAAACAGCAAACTCTGAATCAAGTTAGGAAGAAAGAGAAAAAAACGACATTTAAGATTTATATAAAGCATAGCAAATATGAATGAATGAATGAATGAATGAATGAATGAATGAATGAATGAATGAATGAATGAATGGAATCGGATGTTTTCTTATCATGTGCTTATGCAGCAACCTCAGATATCAGTTATCGAATGTTCTATGAAGTTGTAGTTACCAAAGTCACTCATACTGCTCTGTGGGTTGTTTTCTATTTAGATCTGTAAACCAAACGACTCATGTGCAATAGTGGAGTCTATGCAGAGATTCCTTGTTTGGGTCATGTGCTACAGATCAATCGTCACAATCGATGTGTTGCAATATGTGCTGTGACATAGCTTAAGCAAAAATGGGGCTAAAATGAGCACGACCAAAGATCGGCTTTGAGGCAGTTTATATAATAAAGTATTGATTATGTATTAGAGTCCCAATTGAATACGCACCAAACTAAATGCGCACCAGACTAAAAGTGCACTAAACTGCACATATTTGCATACGCCACCGTCAGTTATGAGGATCATGTTGGTTGCCTGCCACAAAATATTTCTTCATTTGCCGACGATCCTAATGCTGCCATGACTCAAAAAATTTATAAAAATGCACAATTTCAAATCATTCTATACATTTTTTATCACAGGCCATTTACATCACTTTGTCTATTATCACACAAACACCGTTTAGTCTTTAAAATTAAAGATTATGTTTCCTTCGCAAACAGATCTTTAAAAAAAATACTTATTAAAACTGCAATATCACTCTAGTTCGTGGATAGAAAATAAAGCCTAAAGCATGAAAAATCAATGAAATTCATTAAGCTTTGTTTGTTTTTCATTGAAAATCCATTTCCTGGTGTTTTCTTAAGTGCAGTAAAACTGGACAGCTGGAAGGATAAAATGGCCAAATAGGGAGATAAATTATTGGGTGGGAGGGATTCAAGATGCAAAAATGATATGATTGTGGGCTTTTTTTTGACAGCAGAGGGAGCAGATATCTTTTAATTGGAAGAATCTCCATGATTAAAATGATAATGAAAACGATGTTCAATTTTCATTCCCGGGCCATGGCAAACCCACGTTTTAAACATGTACAGTTCTTGTGTTTTTTATGTCTCTGTGCCACTTTTTTTTTCATCGATTATACATGTTGAATAGGACACCGGGATGGACTTAATGTTTCATCGCCTGCTCATACTGTGTCCACGATTTTGTTCTCTCTGGGATTTTTTTTTCAGATTCAAAAGTTTATTTCCATTGCAAAAATTGTTACAAAATATGAACATATAGCTACCACTGAACAGGACACCGGTTGGCAAAGTACATACAACAAATCATCAGACAATCAGACAGACGGATAGGCAATATCCATCTTAACCGGAGAATTCAGTGTTTAAGCTTAATGGTCATGAACGTAATTGTGTATGTTACAGAAAACGTAATGCTGATAATAATAATAATCATACTAATCAGCTTAGTTATAAAGTCATTTCTAGATAAGAAGAAGTCGTACGGTTAACGACACAACAACGAATCGAAATGTATAGGTGTGACTCTCGCAAAAATGATAAACTAAAAGTAGATCGTTTGTATGTCACAATACATTTAGGATCGCGAAGATAAACCACCATGGGAATTAATCACAGAAGACTGCTAAAAATATGATTGCTTCTTTGTAAACGGTTAAATGTTATTGCGGCCCTGAAACTTTACCCCACCTCACATATAAACACATTTGAGTCACGTGCATCTGCTATTGCCACACATTATGAAATTGAACGGTTCTTTGAAGCATAAAGCCCAAAAGTGTCGTTAACGTCTTTTGTTTGTCTGTTTGTATGGAAACACTTGTGCTGAGTAGCGTGAACTTGCCAGAGGCAGTACTGCATCTGCAGCTTCGTCAACGAGGAGCACCATTCATCTCCTGCATAACGAATGTATTATTTACGATTTGTATACCCTTTTCTGCACTATAGCCATTTCAGAATAACGGCAACGTCGATAAACGGTTAGTGAAAATTGATTTCCATCACTTTTTCCAGCTTGAAGGCACAGAGCAGATTGTCGCAAATCACTTCTTTTCTTTCATCATTGTTGCACTCCTGATGGAATGCGAATTCCCCGGCGAAGATCAGATCGATGCAAAGAGCGAAACATGGTCTTCGATCATGGCTGGCCATTGTAGGTGGTAGTATGTCAACATTCCACCACAATATCTGCCCATTTTCGTTACGAGGGCCGTCAATGTATCCAAATATGACGTCCCTTTGCGCGCTCACTGAGCAATATAATCGGTGGAAGACGTGTTGCCATTCTAACCTCCACCTCACCACATTTTTTATCACCGGCCCCTTCCCTCAGTGCCAGTCCACAGTGATTGCCCTCAAGGTGTCTGCTTTCCTAAGAATTTGTTTTGTAATTTTAGCTTTAGTGACGACAAAAAGCACTTAGTTGCCACATTTTATTTTAACAGCTCCCTTTCTCTTTGGCATGGCATGATTCTCTCTTTCTTTCACCCTCACAATTCGAAAATCGCTGACTGACTTTCTCTGCTTTAATCTTGTCTTCATTCTTTTCTCCCTTCACCTCTTCATCTTCTTCTTTCTATCTCTCTTCTGTTCTTTGTCCCTTTCTCCTCCTTGCTTTCTCTTTCCGCCTTTGCAAAAGAGCTTTTGAATGACGTATTTTGGGAGAAAAGGATGAAAGAAAGGTGGAGACAATCTGATTTGTGGGGCTCGATTTCGCAGCAAGGGAGATTATTGTGATTGCAATAAGGGGGGAGAAACTCTTCAGCTCCGTGCGCCCTTTTGGAGGAGTTATCGGCCATTGCGCTATAGAGGCCAGCACTTCCGGAAGCCAACGGCTTGAGCTGGACGAGTGACGGAGTTGGATTCATTGCAAAGGTTGTACGCAGGGAAAGTGGTTGACTCCGACAAGAGATCTGCGTGATTTTCTCAGCATGACAAAAGATAGGGAGGATGCGAGAATGAATGAGGGAGGGGGCTGGTAAACTAAGGAGAAAAAAAGGCTTGGAGTCCAGATGCAACAGTCTTGGTAATGAATTATGGCAGTGTAAGCGATATGAAACGCTTGGGCTTCCTTTAAGCACGCGCTCAAAAATGGGCATTGGCAATTTACCCTGTGTATAAAGCGCCTTTTGGAGTTTTTTCGAGAGACATTTCAAGCAAATGAAAGAACATTTTTGCTCTGACCAGTTGATGGTAAGAACGTATAAGGCAGAACATGAACGGCAGTCCCGTTAGCAGTAAATCATTTGAAAGCTTGACTATAAAAGATGGGATCTTTTACCATCGTACGATATACATTAGTACATCGGTATTGTTCAACATACAGATTTTATGTAATTCTTACGATTGTAAGGCATCCCTTCGTTGATTTGCAAGTTCTTAATGATTGTGCGTATGCCGGGCATTTGTCAGAGAAAGTCGTTTATCTACGAAGTCACGTGAGTTCCATTAGTTTTGAGAGGAGAAAGAGAGAGAGAGATGGCACATTATGGAAATTTGGAAAACTAATGAAATTTGGATCTTAATAGTGTATTGGTTATGAAATACACTCTCAAGCAAAGAAAAATAAACTTGGTAGTCGTGCTTGGTATCATGCTCAGAGAACATGCATTTGAAAGTCGGCAACAAACAACAACAGCAGCAGCAGCAACAACAACAACAACAACAATATAACAACGACGACGACAACAACAACATTAACAGCAGCTAAAAGCTAGGACACACTTAAAGCGGTCCATATAGTGAGCTCCTATTATGGTCCACACTGAACCATGTCTATGGCGATACTTGAGTGGATGTAATACACTGTAGCTCTATGGGAAATGCTGCGACTTAGCATCAGCAAATTTACAGAGTGACATTCGACCTCGCCTATTTCGGCTGATTCAGAGGCCAGAAACAAGATACAACACGGCGTTATTTCCGCGCGCTACATACTCAGCTCCTGTCTTGGCACACAGTGAGTTCCTGTCATGGCCCACCCTGAACCACTTCCGAGGCAACATCTGGGTGAAAGTAGACCATGGTAGCGATAGCCCTGTAGGAAATCCTCCGACTTAGCAATCCACAAATCAACTCAGCGACATTCAACCCTGCCCATTTCGGCTGACCCAGAAGCCAGGAATCAGAACCAACACGGCGTTATTTCCGCAGCTTGTGCTAGATTGTGATCCCCCAACATCCCTCCTGAAGAGAAATGGAGAGACCAAGAACTGAGTCACTGGATGTATGGAGACCGCCTTGTAGTGTTTGGCTATATCTGTAATTGTGTAATCTGGATGAGGATCGTTTCGGAATCTTTTGAATGCGAAGAGTTTGATACCGTCAAATCCTTTTGGTGGCCGTGCCCACCCGAACCCTTCTCCAATCCCTTCCCGCCCCACCCGCAAGACCCATCAGTAAGTCAAGTGAAGGTTATTTAACTTTAAATAACTGGCCAGTTTTAAAAATTTGCAGACCCTCTTCGGGATGCAATGACGCACATCCTTCTTGCTGTGTTCAAGCGTTCTAACGTGTTATCCTAGGCCGTGCTGATGGGCTGTGCCGGGATGTACATGTAATAGCTGATGTGATTGAACGTCACCCTGGAGAAAATAACGAAAAAGCTTGGAAGCCCTATCTGTCCCTGACATTAATCGTGATCCTTTTTCTTGTTTTCTCAGACGCTGTTAGCAAAAAACAGCACGAAAACATCGCCTTTGACATGGGGTTCCTCAGGCAGATATGGAGCTAACAAAATGCACGGATTTTTAAAGCCTTTTTTTTTGTTTTTATTATTTGCCGCCAAAGCTGTGACCCCGCGAAGCAATTTTTGTTATTGGAAACAACAGATATTTTGTATCGTTTTCGATTTATGATGCCCAAAATCTGTGCCGCGTTTTACAGCTTTCCAGCCCGGAGCAAGGTCTCTTTCTATCGCGCCACCGCGCTACCTCCGACAACAGAGCAAACATTATACGAATAAGGCTATGGGACTTCGCTGCGGACTGATGTTATAGACCCAGTCAGCTCCACTTATTCGCAATTCGAGTAATCGCAACTTCCTAATTGTAACATTTTCATTAAAACAATAAATGTTTATTCTAAATAAAATCACTGGATAGTCGCAGCTTTTCCCATTTTTCAAGAATTCCTGTTAAGCGGAGTTGAATGTCCACGTTCCCTCTTGTCAGAGGTGTATGAACAACGAAATCCGATTGGCATCTAGTCCCAGGCTTACAATCAAAATGGACCCTTGGAAAATTAAGATGCATGAACTGTTAAAAATGAAAAAAAAAAAAAAGTAAACTGGAGGAAAGACAGAGGGAAAGATGGAAAGAACAAAAGGAAGAGAGTGTCATTGGTGGTTAGGCTAGGAAGGGCATGGATTTGGCCCATTGCTGAGGAGAACCTCTGGATAGCAGTCTTAGCCTCTGAGTCTGCGACGCTGAAAGTTGTTGCTGTTGTTGTTGTTGGTGGTGGTGGTGGTGGTAGTAGTAGTGGTTATGATGGTTTTGGTGTTGTTGTTGTCGTTGTTTATTTGAATGTTTGGTTGTTTTTTTTCTATGCCCTCCCTAATCCTCTCACCTCTGGCCACACTAGCCTTTTGCGAGAACTATTGGTAAGAATTGGTTAAATCAATATGTAAATCATCTTCCACTCCCGTTTGCCCCGAAACTCTTCCAAACGGAAGGAACACAAAAATCAACACCTTTCTTAGGCTACCCAAATCTTTCCTTGGCCTTCCAGCTATTCTCACTGTCCCAGTAATCTCCCAACAAATGTTATCTGTGTGCACTGTATAAATACTTCCTTCTAAAACGAATCAAGAGAGAGCTGTTAGTACAGAAATATTCATCTGGTCTCCGCGAATTCGGCTTAAGGGACTTCCATTATATTTACAACGCTCGTTTCCAGATATCTTCAGTCTCTCTGTTCCTCTCCCCCACAATCCTGTATACAAAATCTCAATATATTCCTGTGTTAACAGATATGCATTGCCTGTACAGTTGATTTCGTTTAATTAAAAGTCCATACGACACGACATCAAGTTAGCTAGCGGGAATAGGGGGTGAGGTGAAGGAAAGGTTTATTTACTCTTGCTTTCAAAACCAGTCACCTCCTCTTACCTTAAGTCCTCGGTAGAGCAGAGAAAGTTGTGACTGTGAAAAGTTGCGATTATCCAGAGACATTTATGTAGAAATAAAGCATTTTATTGTATGAAAAGTGTTGCATTTAAGCAAAAGATGCGAATATCCGGATTGCTATTAAGCAGAGTAGACTGTATATTGCAATTTTGGTATAACCGCGAATAAACGAAAAAGCAATCTTTAGACTCTTCCAACCCCTCAAATCTCCTCTTGCGTGTGTCTTCTCGTCCTGTCCCCTTTCTTCGCCTTTACGTCATCCCCGGGCGTTAGAGCCATTGGCAAATTTTTGGACATATTATTTTGCCATTCATAACAGCATTTTTCTCTTTTTATATTTGAAGATGATAGGAATTCTATTTCACTCCACTGCAGAGCAATCAGTGGACCAGGCAAGCCTTCTGCCAAAACAACTGTTCCCACTTCAGAATCCCATCTAGAACACTGGTGATTTTCTGGAGGTTTATTTTTTTAAACATGCTTTCAGAGCAAAGTAGAGTACGGAGCGTTTGCCAATAATAAAAAAAAAAAGTTTTTTGACCATGTCATAAATTGGCATTTTCCTATGCATGTTGAAGGAAAGGGGGGTGGGTAAGGTAGGGAATCAGATGTCATAACTTTGGGAAGGAGGATTGTGGTGTTCCGTTCTTTTATTGTTGTTATGGGATCGAGACAGTCCGTCCCTAAGATTTATTTGCTAGCGGCACTTAAAACTGTGATATAGACAGAACACTATTAATGTTATAATAGGTGAACCGACGTTTTCCCATTTGATAGACACGTTGGATTTTGTTACGGCATGGGATTACACTTTACGACTAGTCTAGTGTAATCATTCGTTTCATTTTATAAGATCGCGTTCCACAAATTAGGTCAGAAGCATTCGTTTAGTTAATCTTTTGTTCACTTTTTATTTAGACCTCTTCTCATGGCAGTATCAAAATTCAAGAGAGGATTTTAGATTAAATTTTAAGGACACAACAATATAAGAAACAAGGGTCTCATTGTGTTGATAAAGAGCATGCTATCTCGCTTTTGTCCAAGCTTCATTTTCGTGACTGTCTCACGTGAGCAGACATTTTAGCATTCAGAATCTCTTGTTGCTCGCAATTCTGTTAAGAGCAAATGTTATTTTATAGAAAATTTTAATGAAATGGCCTGAGATAAGCAATGTTAACATTACACGGCAGATGGCCTACAGACTTGATTAGACATAGCATGACGGCTTGTTTCTGCAAAAGAAATTTAATGATTCCGCTTAAACCTCTATTCGGTGCGTAATAAAAATTGCGAGAAAAGGAGTTGCGACAATCCGGATAATGTGGCATTTAAGCGAAAGTTACGATTACTGTATCAGAAATAACGTAAACATTTTTACCCGCGGGTTTGGCGGGAGAGACATCCCTAGTATTACTGACGGAGAAATGACCTTTACTATCTTTGAGCTTCGGGAGTAAACATGCCAGTGAGGAAAGACACTGGCAGAGACATGATCATGTGCATTGCAGTACGTAATTCATTTACATTGCAAGCAAAGAGTTTTATTTTTCTATTTCAATAAAAAAAAAATCAGTACACAAAAGGCACAAAGCAATTTCATTTTCTTGATAGCAGTGCCCTCCTTTATTTGCTCGGGTTTTCTCTGTCGTTAAAAATTAGGTAAATGTATTCTAGATAAGAGCTTAAGAATCCATACCGATTACATCGTATTCATTTAGATTTTAAGATTCACGTGTGAAATCATTTTGATTGTTAACTAATGCAGAGAAAACTGGGCATGCTCTTCCATTTTAATCATTTCGCCGCATTTTGCATACATTGTCCGTCAGAAGGGAAATCAGTGTTTTTGTTTCTCATCTTCCTCTCTCTCTCTCTCTCTCTCTCTCTCTCTCTCTCTCTCTCTCTCTCTCTCTCTCTCTCTCTCTCTCTCTCTCTCTCTTCTCTCTCTCTCT
>JAWQUT010000362.1:196767-242502 GCA_033807755.1 Ellobium chinense | reverse complement strand
TGATGATGATGATGATGATGATGATGATGATACTTTGAAAAACCATTGATCGGTTAAGATACCTCATCGATGTCGACATTAGTCCATATTGCACAAATTGGGCCATTTTCAAAATAAGGGCATTATTTTGTTTGGAATAAATTTTAAGGCAGTTATGATGACAGCATCGGAATTATGTTCTAGTTCAGACAAATTTAATTGTGACTTAAGCTTCTTTACGTTTCTAAAAGCAGTGTATGCAGCCCTTTTCCTTTTTCTTTATGTTGATTCGACATTATATGCCACCTGCACGATATGAAATGAAACACTTTTAGTTTTTCGCTGATACAAACTTATATACACATCAAAAATAGTCGAATATCATATTTGTTTTTTTGAAATAAAACTCCAGACATAAAATCAAGTTACTGAGTAATGCAGATCATATGTGGCTTTCGTCCCGACTGATCTGAATTTGTATTCGTACTTCCATATCAAACCTGCGTCGCCATCCTTCTCTTAGAGTTTAAAATTAAAATTGTCTCTATTAGGGACGCACGTTCTTGCATAGGATAATTTGTAAGATGTTTCGTATTATCCGCACACCGCTTAATGGAGTCTGAGCTTTGGAAAGTAAACCTTGCTAAATCGCAGAAGGACAGTGAGAAACTCCATTATCTCTTGGGGTTCAAACAAAGCTAGAGCAGATCAGTGGTGAGAACCTATTATTTTCAGTTTGTGTGTTATCTATAGCCTGCATGATAACATTTTTAATAGAAGATAGAAATGAGGATACACCAAAAGAAGGAAGATTAGACACTTAGTATACGAGAGACGAGCCAAAGCAAAAAGAACTCTACGACTTCTGAAGTCAGCTTGATGCAATTCAGATTTCTCTAACTGTGACTTATCGCACACATCACCCACCTCCACCGGCCATATCTGACTTCAGTTCTATATGAAGACTAACCGCAGCACGCAGTCTTCGAATGGATTTGCCACATATGAACTCTACAAAATTTTGATAAGACTACAGATAGGCCATCTGATGACAGACTTCAAAGACTGACCCGGCTTTGCACGACTGGAGAACCCGATTAAGAAAACCAACTTTAGTTTCAACTGTTTCATATTAACTGGTGGATACAGGAACTTTTACAAAGTAGATTTTTTTTTTAAAATAGAAAACTTTTCTAAATAGAAGCACTAAGGCTGACACTCCGGCATTGATAAAAAATGTTTGCGTGTCAGATATCAAGAGTGCAGGTGTTCTTGTTATGAAATGCATGGGCGTTAAATGAACGAGTTCCCTTAGCTTTATTATAGTGTGATTATGTTCGTGAGGTAATTATCAAGAGATAAAAATCAAAGCAGGGAAAAGAGAAAGGACGGAATATGAGAATGAATGGAGCAAAAGAAGATAGAATGGAAGAAAGTTATTAAAAACAGAAACAAGATGGAAACGCGTTTTTTTTGCACTATGACTTGAACTGATAGGCTGTCCTGATTTCGCAGAATCGAGCTTAAGGTGAATCGTTAAAAGAGTGTGTCGAGTTGACTCTGCATAACTGCAACACCTCGGGGACAAGAGAAGTCGCATAAAAAAAAGCTTCTATCATCTAGTTTCTTTCCCATAGACAGATCGGTAATATCCACGCTAGGGATTCTTCCAACCTAGTGGTGTAGCATTGGGGGAGAAGGGGGGGGGGCATACATGAAAGATAGTGATAATGTCTACAGACTGTCCCAATACAGTGACCTGTCAGACTAGACTAGGCTAACAAAAAATCGAAAGAAAAATCCATGCCTCATTTTCCTTCGTCGTTGATTTATATTTTTAAACATCATGGTTATCCAGAATGTAACGATACATAAAGAAAGTAATTATGTAAAGCCTTTAATAGGCCTGATTCCCCTGGTAGTTTTTCCACTGACTGAATTATTTAGATCTATTATACAATAATTTATTTCCAGAAATATCACAAAAGAAATATAAATAAAGAGAGAAAGAATTACGACCTAGGGCTATCGTTGACAAGCTGTGGTCCTCCGCTGATTACCGGAGCATGATGCACGGGGACGACCAACTTGTGCTGCCTGAGGCGCCATTAGAGGAGTGACGCCCCTCCCATCAATCAATGACTATCGAGGCATCGGTGGCGCTATTTCAATTTTAATCCAATTTTAATTCGCCTGGCTCGCACGGGGATTGCATTCATACGTCATCGCTCGGCCGTGAAATCACCTACACTTGTTTTGCCGTGTCTTTAGCGGAAATGAAATTGAAGTGGCACGGGCATCGTTACAATAACCGCACGAAAGGAAATGAAGTAGTCTGAAACAATAAAAAAAGAAATGTTAGACGGATAGAGAAACGCATCTTCGCCTACCTCACTAGATCTACGTTTTATCATCCTTTCTTCCCGTCTTCCCATGTCTCTTTCTCATCCTTTCTCTATCCGTCATTCTGACCTTTCTATCTCTATAATGTTGATTTCCACTTCTCCTTGATTGCCTTGGGCTGAATGGGTAATGTTTCTTTCCACAAGAATGGGCCTTTTTGTCGTCGGAGTACATTCAATCTATTTTCAAATATTTCGATATAATTCTCAATTTCTCTTTTCTTTCTTTTTCCATCATTTCTCTCTTCGTCATCTTTCCTCCGGTGGTCCAGAATTCAGCGACAAAAAGTGGGTCAGTCGACAAAACGGCGATAAATGGATGTGATCAAAACAGCGATAAGGAAGGAAGGACGGTGTTAACTGAATGAATAAACTGGGCCCAGTCAAAACACCGATGTAGCATAATACCGTAATAATATTTATTTAGTGTCGTTTCTTCAAAGAAGCTCAATTTAATGGAGAAGTCCACTTTATATCGGAGATACAATCTATCGTGGAGATTCGACTGCGCGTCCATTACATATAATTTAGTTTATTCGAAATATTCTAGCATTCTCATACAATAAATATACGTTCTTTTAAGACACTTTTTCTTTTACAAACTTTTTATTTAACATTAGAATGGGTACCTTCGAGCATAAAATGCTATATTTATGTCTTGCTTTTCTTGTCACATATCGCACTCGTCACTCATACTCCTCCCATTGCTACATTCAATCTCTCCTACACTCTTTCCATTCCTATCGCTGTTTTGAACGCATCTAATTAGAGGCGGGGCTTATTATCGCTGAAATATTTTTGGCTGGTTTGAGTAGCGGAATTACATTAGTTTATCGTTGATTTGTAGGGTAAACCCTTCTTTCTGTCATACTGGCTTGACCATCTAAGCAAGTTGTTGTATGGGCGAGATCCCGCTTTCCTTCTTTAATATAACTCAGTAACAAACCAGTTAACCGACTCTAGTTGTTACATGTGTAATGGGCCCCTATACAAGACACATGAAAAGAATCAGTAGGAATACAACCGGGAAACGTTTCATTATTGTGTTCATAATGAATCTGAATAGGAAATTATTTGATCTGGGGAATGATAGTAATCCTTAGTCGAGAAGAAAAGTAATTTTAGAGATTCATCTGTATTCTCTAGGCCTTGTTTGTGGTGGGCTTTGCTGTCCTTTAGTGCACAGTTATGGCTGCACTTGTATTAGAGACAGAGCTGTGCCAAGTCACCACTATCAGCAAGTCAAGTCAAGTCGAGTCATCTGAAAATTTCCAGCAAGTCGAGTCGAGTCCAAGTCACAAGCGCAATTTCAGCAAGTCGAGTCAAGTCCAAGTCATTGGCAAAAGCTTGGCAAGTCGAGTCACTGGGTGACTCGAGTCCAGGTCATTTGACTTCGAGTCTACAGCCCTGATTAGAGACGACGTTTAGGCTGCAGTCTTGTCGCCGACAAGTGGGCGCCCTACAACCCGAAAAATACCTTAAGGGGATCCCGCCGTAAGGAGGATTTGAACTTGAAGTCTTAAACATTAAAAGCTCTCATCATTGTGATTATCACTGGTTTAAAAACATTAACCCAGAAGCGGATTATCATTAAATTAATCTGGATCGATGCAAACTGTCTGAACTGAAAATTTAGTATAAACATAAAGTATTTATGATAATTATGATAGACTGAATTTCTTTAGTCCTTAGTGCCTAGTGCTAATCATATAGGCGAGGCCTTAAGCGCATAGACATATTATTTACATGCTCTTAGCATATAACACGTTGGCGAATCGATCAAAGAATCAATAGAAAAAAAGAAGAAGGAGGTGAACAGAGCTTGGTCTGATCAGAACTGGGAAATTATCTTCGCTTCCACGTGACGATATCGTAATACAATTTATTCGTTTATATTTCATGAGAAAGTAAAGCTTCACCGTCCTATCTTTACGGCGCGAGGTTGGCGCCCCCTACAAATGGCCATGGACACTTTCTCAACTCAGTTGGATTTGCTTTCATATTTCAAATACGTGATATTTTACCGTATTAATTGTATTTACTGTAAAGTTCGGAGGGACAGTAAAGTAACGATCAGGAAAGTTCCTATGCAGTATGAAATGTTTTACACAATATGGAATTCGGATAAAATCCACTCCGATATGAAGCGTGCGACTGAATTCAAATTAGTGAAGTAGCCACTATGCTTGTCACTTCTTTTCAACCCGTGGGCGGGTCTTTAATAATTTAAGAGTAAGTACCGACGGTGCGAGACGGAGCCTGTCCCAGAATTAAGACGAGTAGAAACAAAAGGAGCTTTGAACATGATGCCATCAAACAAAAATCCCTTCACATTATTACTTAGACAAAAGCGCTGTTGACACTGGTAATTACTACGTGCTTGTCTTTCTTCTTTTTCTTCTTCTTCTTCTTCTTCTTCTTCTTCTTCTTCTTCTTCTTCGTCTTCTTCTTCTTNACTTATACAAAAGTGCTGTTGACACTGGTAATTACTACGTGCGTGTTTTTCTTCTTTTTCTTCTTCTTCTTCTTCTTCTCCACCTTCTTCTTCCTCTGCCTCTTCTTCCTCTGCTTCTTCATATTTCTCCTCTATTTCTTCTCTCTGCATTTCCCTATCTCTTTCCTTTTCTTCCCCACCTTATTCTTTCTCTCTTATAAGGATTTATTCTTCTCCTTCTTCTTTCTCTTCCCACCATTATCCTGCCATCTTGCTGCTTTTTGTAACGGCTCCCCACAAACTTCATATCTTATTCATACAGAATGGCAGTTGTCACAATATTACCACTTAATTCTGTTCATCTTATCTTGCGCTTTTTTTATTCTCTTATCCTGCTTCTTTAACTTTTTCTTATTCGTATTCTTCATCTGCCACTCTTTCCTCTTTCTGCTCTTTTCCATCTTCTTTTCTCTCTCCAAAAGTTTATATTTTCCCTCTTCTCGGATTTACTTTTCTCTTTCCACTTTTCTTTTTTTCCCTCCAGTTTTCCCTTTCTTCGTCTCCTTTCTTCCGCCTTTCCCTATTCTTCTTCCTCCCTCTTCTGTCTATCTCCCTCAGCTGTTCTTGTTCTTTCGGCACGCCAGATTGATGTAATTACCCGTCTCTAATTAATTTGTCTGGAGGGTAATCAGACCTTAATGTGTCGTAAGCTACTTTTATATCAAGCCTGTTGTGTCGTCAAATTACCCATTTACGATCCTTTTTTCCTTTTTTTTTAACCACTTTCTTCATGAGTGTTGGCCAACATGTGTAAGGGTTTACTTGTTGTATTGTAGTCAGGTTCGCGTCGTTTGTTGTCGTAGCGTATTAGGCCAATGGATTAACCAAGTTTTCCCATGAACACAAAGATCTAAGTTTTCACGTGCTTTTAGCAAAATAGTGGAATACTGTCACACAGATTGCCGTTAAGGTTACGAAAGCGTAATCCGATTTCCCTCATGGGGTCAATAAAGCATTTTCTCCCGGCCACTTACACGGAGTTCTATAACCACTAGATCTAAGTCTTCTCGAATAGTTTGCGGCATTCGATGAGCATAATATGAAACAGTGCTGTTTGAAATGTAGGTTTTTCAGTCCGTTTCAGGTTGCGAACCGTGGCATCGAAAGCGTAAACAAGTTAACTAGTTTCTTGAACGACGCATATCCCGCACAGGTCACAATCATACACATCGAAGTTTCTAACCTAAACTTCAGATTTGGCTACAAATCGGGAACCAGTGCAAACTAATTTGCTGTCTGGTTCACAAATCTAGAGCCCATTCTGCATATTAATCTGCTCATTTGACAAATATTGTACTGTTCTCATAAAAGAAATTTTAATGACAACGTTCTATTTATACCTCAATTAGGAGTCTGCATTCTGAAGTTGAGATGCGATTGGGAAAACGTAAAGATTGTAAAGGCTTTACTAAATGGCAAACCCAAAAACAAATGTGATGTTTCAACGCAATTACCATTTTAAGTGACCAAAAACAATGTGAAAAAGGAGGGGGGGGNGGGGGGGGGGGGGGGGGGGAAGAGAATGACAAATGAACAAAAAGTTAATGAAATGAGAAAACAGCCAAAATTAATGGATCTTATATTACGAAATGCAAATTAGAATGTTAATTAGGTGTGCCATTTTTTTTCCTTCATCTTGTTTACCTTCAGTATACACAAATAACTTATTACTGATTTTCTCTAAATGGTTTTGAAAAGTTAAACAGTATGTTTTTAAGAGCGTAGACCTAATCCGTGAAATGTTTTGCTAAAATGTCAGTGGTTCTTCATAAATGAGACATTGACCTTCAACCTATTTTGCTAGAGTTTCAAATATGAAGTAAGCTTTTTTAAAAGTACCTTTGCACTCTAAGCCACATTTTTTAATATAAGTGGACTTGTAATCCTGGCCGACTGATTGGTCTGCTAGACAGTCCTACACGCCCTAACCAATCAGCCGGGGTGGCGTTTTTCATAAAAATGTTTTGTTGGTTTTTTGGGTTTTTTTGTTCTTTCTTTCTTTTATTCGTCATACTTGTCTTGTCTATTTCCTTGTCTTTTCAAAGCCAGATCTCAGTGTTTTGATGGTGGAGATTTGAGGGAGAGGGGAAGGCTTGGGGCTGCGCCCTCACTAACCATATAAGTAATACAGTTATATGCACTCCCCTGATACTATTAGCACTGATAGTTTGGCTACACCAACTCTTCAGCGCTGTTTAAAACTGCGCTATTATGATCGTTACCGGCGGAAGGCAGGCCCCGCCTACAAAATGTCGTGGGCACCGTCTTTACTCAGATAGATTTACTTTCATAGTTCAAATTCTAGACGTTTTTATAGCAAATCTCTCTACCATAACGTATAGAAGAAATGCAAGCGAGTGATCAGGACAATTTCTATGCTCATGATGTATTTTACTCGGGAAATTCCAATGTGAAGCATGGGAGTGGATTTAATTTATAGAAGTATCCCATCATATCTCTCGTTTCCTTTTATACCTTACCTGTCGGACCTTAGTGTAAGGAATGCGTAGACAGTCTGAATAATGGAATGTTTATTTTGATATTTATATGACATTCAAGGGCAACAACCACAATAATAACTTTGACTAAGTAATGATATTATAGCCCTTGTTTAGCTTTTCACGTGTGACACTAGGCCTGTTTGATAATGTGAATGAGTTTGTGTGTGTGGGTGTGTGTTCTGTATATGAATTAACGTACATGCGTTTATTTATGTGTGTGCGTTTACGTGTGTGGATGTTGAATTATCTTGATGTTAACACATAATATTGTATTTATTCGAATTGGCTGAAGGCCTATAATAAAATTGAACTTGAACTTGAACTTGATAATACTGTACTATTATTATAGAAAATGGCTGAAAATTGAGTTACGAAAGTGTTACTGTGAGCGAAAAAAAGTCGTCAAAAGAAAAAAAAAACATACCAAAATGTTGGGAATCCTTATTTGCCGACAATGTGATATATTTTAAGGCCCGGGNNNGGGGGGGGGGGGGGCCTCTTTTCTGTTATAGCCATTGCTGTGCTGAGATGGGACGATAAAATGATAGCAAAAGAAAAAAAATATTTCCTATCACAAAACAAAACCAAAAAAAAACATCTTTTTCACAATTGTATTTAGACATGTCCTTCTTTGTCTCTCCTCAGTGCGAACACATCCCCGGTCTGGGTTTCAGACGTGGGTCTTACAAGTGTGTCTGCAAGCCTGGCTATTACTTCCCCGACCTGGGTGCCAAGGACAAGTTCTACAGAGGAACGGACGTGGAGGAAGAGTACGAGAAGAAGAGGAAGGTGAGCATTGCGTTACAGTCAGTTCTGCTTAATCACAACTTCAAGGGAACATGAGGAAAAAGCTGTGATAAAACGTCTGGACATGGGATTACCTTAGAAAATGTTTCTTACCCATCTAAAAAGAAGGGAAATTATCTGTAGACGGATTGAAGTGAAGATTAAATCTTTTCTAGATTTCGAGTTGACGTAACAATCCAGTGAGTGCGAGAGCACGTTCCGTGTCTGAGTGAAGTGGATTCATAAACTTGGGATGAAATTCGTAGGAGTCGGATAGAGACAATGAGTTGGAAAATGTTTGTTTCAGTTAAAACATACTTTTTTCAGCCAGAATAATGCAGACAGTGTAATCTGGCTCTCCAGCCAGTATACTCACTCTGTGTCTGTCTGTCTGTCTCTCTCTCTCGCTCTGTGTGTGTGTGTGCCCGTGTGCGTGGTTGTATGTGTGTTTGTGTGTGTGTGTGTGTGTGTGTGTGTGTGTGTGTGTGTGTGTGTGTGTGTGTGTTTAACTCGGTCTAGTTAGCATTCGTCTTTAGTAATTACGCGATCGTAGTGGCTTTTACTAATTTCTAATCCGACCCGTTTCAAGTATGAATGATTGACAGGTGTTTGTTTGTCGGTTGAACAGATCGTGCGTATTCATAAGAGTTGTCATTTAATCATTATGTTTTAGCTAGAAACTTTAGCTCACCATCCCCCCCTCCTCCCCTTTTTGCCCCCGCTGTTCCCTCTCCCCTCACGTCTAGCACTGAAAAGTATCCTTCCTTAATAAAAGGGGGTGTGTCAGTTCGGAAGAACTTGATCAGAAAATTGATAGAAATCTGATGACGGTTTTCACAGCAACGGCCATTTAAGCTTCTTGAGATATCAAGTAAAGGTTGTAATGAGGAGAACCAGACTATCGTCGCAAAAGAGAGACAGGGAATGAGAGAGAGAGAGAGAATGGAACAATCAGAAACCTTCTTTTTCTCTCTTTCTTACCTTCACTCCTTCTCTTATTCTCACATTCCACCTCTTTTCTCGCTACTCTTTTGCCCACCCCCCCCCTTTCCAAATCTCCCGAGCTTCCAATTGTCCTTCTTTGACTCCCTCGCTCTGCTGCTCAGATTTGGTAGCGTTTTCTCTCCTTCCCCATTTTTTGTGACGTATCATCCCTTGTCCTCAACTGGAAGTATTGTATGGAATGCCGTGAAGGTCAGAAATAACTGCAAATTTGAGAGAAGCTGTGCTTTCTTAGGTTTTTAGAAAACGTGTGGAGATTGTCATCTTGTAAGTTTCTTCATTTTTAACATTGACTCTGATCTTAGTGTTTTCACCAATATTTTTAGTCCAGTCTTTCACTAGAATTTCGTCAGATTTCATAACGTTTCCTGCCTATATTTGAGGAAGTTTATATTTTGAAGGACTCAAAGCTTGTAACTTCCGCCCGGTTTCTTCATTTGAATATCGAAAGCGATGTTTCGGTGACTACAGGGCAGATTTCTTCATCAAAAGGATGATTTCAACAGTTTTATATTTACAAACAGATTTTCTTCATATTTTATAACTTAATTGAACATAAAAGTTGGGAAATCAATTCGGCTCAGTAATATTCATCGCGGGCTTAAATCGGTTATTCTATAATTTAATATTAAGACAGAAGATTATCACTGTAAAGCTCCTCAATTTTTGTTTTCGACTTTTTCTCAGCTTTGCAGGAATTCTGACTGTTTTCATTTCTCTCATGTGTAAGTGCAATGTGCCGGATATAATCCGTCAACTGCATGACGGACTCGGCGCGGTCAAGATTAATTATAAGAGATGAACTTCTTTTTTTTTTTTAAAGAAACAAAGACAAAATGGCATGTTTGTTTAAGGACGTTTACCAGCACCTCACAAAAGTACATGCGGCCTAAACTCTTGATGCCTGACGAGCTGTAAGAGAGCTTGTGCATAAAAGATGAGATCTTTACCATCGTAAACATTATATCAGTGCATCGGTGCTGAATACAGGCTAAGTAGCTTTCAACATGCAGAGTTAATAAGAGCTTGCGCATTAACAATCTCTTCCCAAGTAAGAATTACATTAGTGCAGTGGTACAGAATGCGTCCCTAGTTGCGTTTAGCATGCAAAGTTAATCTCGTAACTTACAAGATCCCATCATTAGTGCGCACATTCTCAAATATTTATCTTACAAGTGTCTGCTCATGTCATTTTGGCTCTGCAAGACTGTTGTGACAGCGGAACAAAGTTTTCAGTGTAGGCGCAAAGAACAGAACGTGGTTGTTGTTTTCATTGCAGCTGCTGCTGCTGCTGCTGCTGTTGTTGTTGTTGTTGTTGTTGTTGTTGTTGTTGTTGTTGCTGCTGCTGCTGCTGTTGCTTTTGTTCGCTTTGGATGTTGTTTGTACTGATATTTCAGCCTTGCATGGTATATAATTCCTTGGGGTTTTGACCTTGTTGGGACACTGCTCCGAAATAAGATCTCCGATAGAAGATCCTATATGCATTATAATGACCGTGCCTACAGCTCCTCTCTCATTCGTCCATCGACACGGGTGAGACATCATTCTTGATGCCGATCTCTTTATGATTCCCATTTTTTGTTCTGATGCCAAATGCTCTAACTAGTATAACTGTAACCTCCACATTGCGAGGTGGGTTCTCACGTTTCAGAGGGCCATCAAAGGAGAAGAAATACGGGATAACGGAAGAATAAAGAAGAGAAAATAGAAGAAATAAAGCTGGAATATCGTCAAGGGATGGTTTTGCGGTAGATGGGCTGACGAGGTAGTTATTGTTAGAAGAAAAATGCATGCATAGTCCTCCAAAACAGCACTTGATTTACAGATAGTGAATGCACTCATTCTTTGAAAATATGGGGCGTAGGGTGATAAAGTGCCTTAAATTCTCTATTTATTGCTTGGTCCATAATGTAGATCCGATACTGTGGAGTCCATTTTATCTTGTAAATTCTCCCAGAGATTTTGACTGACCCCAAGTTTGGATCCGAAATTGCAGAGTCCATGACACTTGCAAATTCTTGCGAGCGATTTCGTGTGACTCCTTATGTGGATCCGACACTGCAGAGTTCATAACATCTAACAAAATTCTTGCGGAGATTTTCGACTGACAGATGGAAGCAGCTGCCAAAAACAAATTAAAGAGGGTCTTATCTAGGTTAGGAGCTGCTCTGAATGGCCGTGCGCCTCAAAGCTGCCCTTGAATTACCGGAAAATGGCTTACGCCACGCGAGAGAAGAGCAGCGCAGCAAATAACAACGAGCTTTGATTTACTCCACGAATAATCTTCGGCAGTTAGGTAAGAGAGAAGGGAGTGGATGGAGGAATAGGGAAAGTGGCATCAGGAGGATGGCTGTCACTCCTAGTGATTTTTTACTAGATCTGGTGATACTGAGTTTTCCAAGTGACCTAGTTAAGAGAATGTGAAGAAAAAAAAATGAGGAAATTTACTGAAAAGTTGCGAGTGCAAGAAAATATTTTATTAATATACTGTATTTTGGCATTTCGGTCCAGTGTTTTAGCATATGACAATGATGATATTAAATCCTGCTTCATGAACACAAAACACACAAGTAACAATCAGAATACTAAATTGTAGCCTCAACTTAGTCAAACCTTTACAAAGCAGCCCAACCTTTTTAAGCGCTTTCTAAGCTTACATCCAAAAAAAAACTGTTAAAAAACAACAAAACGCAAGTTCTGTACATGCACGTTAAGGTCGAGCACTTATTTAGTGTGCGAAACGCTAGGAAGTGAAAATGTCTTACAGATTTTCTTTCCTTCATACTCGTTCTTTGTTTATTTCATATCTTTATCAATTTTTCAGCCCCGCTGATAATTGTAATATTATGCATTTTCCACCAAAAAAAAACGTGTAAAAAATATAAATTAATAGTTTTAGAGAGTTTAAAGAATGTCTAATGACATTTGGCCTTAGAATCTAGTGAAGTGGCAAAAAATCTGAGTGGCAGCCCTGATGAGGAGGATGAGAGAGAGCCAGATGCAGGCAGGCCCGTTTGAGCAGAGGGCAGGGCAGAGTCAAGGAGAGGAAATTACTGTTGATGATTTATTAGATATTCAAATGTGCGGGCATATCTCATTTGGTCTTGCAATGCCCAAGTGAAAGAGAAGCAAAAAAGCACACACCCAGAAAAGAAGGGGGGAAATAGAAAGAAAAGGAGAAGAGAAATAAGATTATCTTCTGCGTTGACGTGAAATATTTTATTTCCTATAAATGAAAGTTGAAGAAACACTGATTTCAGCGCCATGAAGGAGCCTAATTCGTTATAAAATGATTATGTTCTTAGTTGTTTGTTTTAGCTCATACGTGAATCCGATAACAGCCAGTTGTTGTTTTTTTAAACAAAAATATTGCCCAAATCTGCATATTGTTATGATCTAATATGTGCAATGCCGCCCTTTATGACAATGTTGTCCCGCACTGTGAGACGAACATGATCTAAGCCACATATATGAGAGAACGCAGAGGACGTATTATTATAGCAACACACACACACACACACACACACACACACACACACACACACACACACACACACGCTGTGTAGGCGGGAAAATAATGGCGCATTTTTTAAAACTGTCAACATGAGCCTTGATCTCATAAACAACAAAGCTCTGAGGTATGCTATCCTCAAAGCATGGTGACGATAAAGTGGTTGCATTGTCCGATTTTTTGAGCTCATGCGTAATTCCAATCTTGTCTTTAGAACGGGCTGAAAATTTTACATACCTGTATGCAAAATCCTTACTATGTTAGTTAACTAATTGCGGTAACCACGGGAAATTCTTAAAACATTAGTAGTGTTCACCGTGCTTAATGCAAAACCTGTGGATTATACATACTGCCACTGATGCTAAAATCTGCATATTTGTGGGCGCAGTCATTCGCATCAGCTCACATGATGTGACAAACAGAAGAAAGCAGACTGAGAGAAAAACGCAACTGAAAGACGCAAAGAAGAAAGAAATGGCCGAGAGAGTTCTGCCAATCAAGTATGTTGCTCGTTTTTCAGAAGTTTGTGTGTGCAGTTAGAATAACAGACTATGAACACTCCTACAAATTACACGATTACCCCTGCGTTGCCAAATTAGCCCAGGAGTCAACCCACAAGACAGTGCACGAGGGTAGAACCTGTCGTTTTGTGGAGCAATGCGTCATTAAGTTTTGGTTCCTCTCGGACGTATTAAGAAGTAATTTTCTTTTCGCCTGAGGCTGGCTTCCTGAAAAAGGTTTTACTTGACCTCTCACCCATCTTCCGAAAAGGATGGTAAAGGGAAGATGAGGGGGAGAGGGGCGGGGAAGGAGTTATATGATGAGCGCACGTTCGGTTTTGCATATGAAGCGTTATGTAAGCGTGATTTGGGAGACTATAANACACACACACACACACACACACACACACACACACACACACACACACACACACACACACACACACACACACACACAACCACCACCACCACCTTTTCGTAATCTACTGTACATTTCCCGTTCATACCCTACTGCCTACAGAAAACAAAAAAACAAAATAAAGTCACCTACGTTACTAACAATAGAAAGGACAAGATGGATTCATGAGGCATTATGTCTAGAGAACAGCTAGAACACTTGATGCCTACTACAACAGTAAACGGAGTCAACGGAGACAAAAAGAGGAATTTTTGGCAAATGGGCAGCAGACAAGAGGGAGCTCTATGATTTTTTACGTCAGTGGCATGGTATATCTGAGGAATGAGAAGAAAAAGAAGAAGATAAAAGAGGAAGAAGAATCACTGCCTGACCAGGCTTTCAAACGTCCAACATTCTTTACTTTCGTGTTAAGTCAATGAACTTAGATCTACCACAAGTGCAATATGCAGTATGAGACGATGGGACAACTACAACAGCGAACAAAAATGTCTAGACATCTGTATGAGAAGGCATGATAATATTCATTCATGAGCAACAAAAATCATGATTTGATAAGTATCCCGATGTTGAAAAAATTTTCCCGCAAATAGCATTTTCATTCCCATCACAGACTTAGCTAAGACCTGCTAGGAAAATGCAGTGAATATCTTTGGGCCGTGGGGTCCCTAATCTCACCATCAGCCTTTAATTTGGGCCTCACTTCAAAGAAGAGGAAGATGACCGCGGGCGTAGCAAAAGTGGTTTAAAGGGGTGGGTGCGCCATGTGAGCGACTGTGGACAGGAGACTCTAAAACAATACTGATTAATTTAGAAGTACAGTGATTATAATTACAGATATAAAATACGATTTGGTGCCTGGAGAAAATATATACTTATAACTGAGGTATACTTAATAGCGAGGTCCACTTGAATAGCGAAGTGATAAAATGAGAACATCTGTGCACAGGAAATTCATGCGTAATAACAAGATATTATTAAACAGGTTCGAGGTTCTAGTGTAGACTACAACGGATACTGACGATGCCATAGGAATCAAACGACTCAGAACCAGAACACTATATCGAGTAAGCGGATTCTTTGTCGAGTACGTAAAGTTCGAGGTGGCGGGGCGTCACTGTATATATTAGTAATGAGAGACAGCAAGGACGTAGTGGAGATACCTAAAGAGACACGGTTTACAGGCTCCTTTTGGGCTCTCATCACGGTCTACGCCCTTGAGAAGAGATTGAGAAGACCAGCATGTGCTGGCATAATTTGGTGGCCCTAGGGTCAAGGCGACCCGCGTTGTACGCCATCAATACGCAATCTGCAGATAGCAGCGTTCCAGAAATTGGATTACTCATGTGGGAAATAGGGAGTAGAACCCGGGACTCGATTACTGGGGTGGAACCGAACAGGCCCGTCGATTTATGAGACTGCGTCTCTTGTTGTTAAGTATTTGTGCTTTTTGCAAGGTGCAGCAGGTCAATACTGATTACATGGATGTTCATTTGCCCAGTTCACAACAGTGGACGCGTTAGTAGTAGCAATGCAAGTACACAACAAACCATTTGAGAAGGATTCAGCTTTTGCGGAAGCGATTCAGATCAGTTTGACAATTGCCATTAAGGATAATATTATATTAAGGAATATGGCGCGGCGCTGGCGGCACGAGACCTTGTTTACGGGAATATATGACCCTCCAGAAGTCGCTTACCCAGCTGGAACCACAAAGAAAATTGAGACATGGGCTATTCCAGCAGAATGCTACGCCAGTTTTTATACTTCCAGAAATGCTGAGACTTTACTGTAGCAGGTAGGGTTAATATTTGAAAAATAAACTAAGCCCTGTTAAAGTTAGAAATAACCAAAACTAACTGCGGCAAGGTCAAACCTTTTTAGACATAAGCGCAACCGACGTGGTCATCTGCAGGAATTGCCCGTATTTGAATGTAACAAGCTGGCATTGGCTGTAAGGCAGTTACATCCGTAGTATATATGCAGTCGATTTCCACGTGATAAGGTCATAAAGTTGCTCAAAGGAATCGAATTCGTGATTAAGCGTTTACGGCTCCCGTTCTAATCATGTTGGAGGCTTTCTCAGGAACATCTGGACATCAGAGACACCTGATACCAGTAGATAATCATGCAGGTGGAAGATGTGGCGACAGGTAATTGGGGCAGACTCTCTTATTCCGAGCCACTGTTGAGTGCTACAAGATGTATAATTGATAAGAATGGACACAATAATTTCAAGATTCGCAGCCTCCTCGAGCCTTAGATTTTCCAGAACCTGACTGCGAATCTCCAATTTCGAATTAAGGTCGGGAGACAGCCAGTGAGATATAAGGAACTGTCGCCCAATGCGAGAGGAAACCCGGAAATTCGACAGTTTCGAACGTCGAACATTGAAGTCGTCGAATTCAAATCTTGGCTTTCATGAGAACCACGAATTCCCTCCTCTTAGTGCATGTTAACGTATGAGCCACGTGAATGACAAATCAGTAAACCTCTGGAAAAGCCTTTAATTTGAACATTGCCTAAAGTTCATAATCATGATGACATAAAGACAGGAACATGTAAATGAATCCTGCAGTTCGATTTATACAATGCCGAGTTTATTTGAACTAGACTAATAACAGATGAACAAATAATAGCACTTCATTGTTACGTTTGCAACACGATTATTCATAATATTATAGCGCACTAGGTGAACGACCACATTTCTCTCCATGTTGTTTACAAAATGGCATAGATTATCGTCGGCGTTGACATATTACGGTCGTACACTTTTTTTTAAGTCATGTAAAATACGACTTAATGCGTCAGCACCGATAATGGCGTTTCGCCGCATTCGGAAAATAGCTGTTAGACTAGTGCATCTGGTTTTTTTTCTTTTTCTTTTTTTCAATACTGTGGAGTTAAGCTGGCTTAGGTTTAAGCTCCTCGATATCACAACAATTTGTTTTTGTTTTCCAAGAATCATGTTAACAACAGCTCATCGCACATAGTGGGATGATAATTATAGGATTCTATCCGAAATCCTGTTTTCACATTCCTCTTTGAGTCAATAACTTTCTAGTTCTTCTATCCAGCCATGAGAACATAAGAACTTTAACAATAACGAGGACGTCTGTATTACTGTAGTTCATAGCATCCACTGAGTTTACGGAAAAACGTGTTTAACATATACTGTAGAGTTATAATCAAATTGTCAGGCTAATAGACATTTGATGGCAGAAAGATTAATAGCTTCCTTTTTCATCTGTGACAATTTTCCTGCACACTTGGCAACATAAAGCAGTTTGGGTTCAAGACTTAAGATGTCATTTTACAAAGTGGAGAAAGGATGAAAACTTCTGATGACAGAGCTAGTCTAAGCTCCTCTCTCCAAATAACACATTTTCTAACGATCCTGACAAAGACCCGTTAAACCACAGGTCATTTAAGGCAGACATCCTTAAAGCTTGTCTCGGAAAAAAAGGCATCTAGTCTACCTAGTAAAGCGAAGACTCCACCAAAGTAGAATTATATGTTGGTGGAATTGTTGTTGTTGTTGTTGTTGTTGTTGTTGTTGTTGTTGTTGTTGTTTTGAGGTTGAAAAACAGAGGTGGAGGATGGTTAAGAATAATTTTTTTTAAAAAACCACTTACAATAAAATCAAGGGAGCTCCGCAATATCATAGACTCGCTAACTCTTTGTCGCAGCAGTATATTCAGATCCAGTTATGACGCCATTATTAATAAAGACAGCAGCCAGATACGTTCCTTTAATCTGAAGACATCACAAAGTATTCTTCACTATTCCTAACCATGCCTCATTCTTTCTTTCTTTAAATTAAAGACAAACTAACTGTATACCGCAGTTAGGATATCTCATACAATTACGACATTATGTTTGTACAAAAAGCAGTCACACTGCTCGAAAAATCCCGTCTCATAAGAGTACACGTACACCTTATCCCTTTCATCGCAGTAGGCTGTTCAGACATTACTCAAGCGAGAGGACATCTCATACAAACGACATTATATTTGTACAATAAGCATTCAGACTGCTCGAATTTTTGTTCTTCTTCTCATAAGAGTTCATATACACTATATCCATCTCACGACAGTAGCTGCTGAGAAGTTACTTAAGCAAGGGAGAATAAAACTGTCTCATTTTGTATTCGAAAATGGTCAACACATTTATGTCAATTCTCAACTCACGACACTAACTTAAAATGTAAGAAGGGAAGATAATAGAATCCATGGTCAAATTGTGTCCAAGGCCAGAGATATACAGAAAAGACATGTCCGATGCACTTTAACGACGTCCACCAAGAAAACGTCCCAGAATATTTTTGCTTGAAGTTCATTGAGTCACAACTTTTTCGAGTCGTTGCTGTTGAATTGGGAATAGGAGAGGGTTCGCCGAGAGAAGGTGTTTAGGTCAAGTACCGGATTTTCCCATCATCTTGGATCTTGGAGAGGTAATTCCATCTTGGAGTGTTGTTAACAGCCGAAAACATGTCCGTACGTCCGGCTGTCGTCATTCCTCAAGTCCACTGACCCACTTCCCACTTCGAGGTCCATGGCCTAGATACGTTAGTCTCGGCGCAAGAAAAGGGACTGGAAATCTCGAGAAGATAACCAGTAGAGTAGTTTGCCAGGAGTTTCACAGCTCAAGCTCTTCATATGAGCTATGAGAACAAAGTTACTGAAATGGCATGTATCATAGTGTACTGAGAAGCCTTCTGACATTCGGGATTCAGAACGTTGAATGGGCTTGGATGGGGAAGGACGATTAAGAAATAAAATATCTGTGGCCGGATGGTTGGCTTGCGCAGAGACGGAATCTCATAGGTCCATCACTGGAACTCAGACGCTGATCTTTGAATACCTTAGAGCGCCCAAGGAACCATTTCCTATGAGGCCACTTGTTTTTTAAAGGGGAGCAACTAAATGAGGACACTAAGCCGAACAAATATGGGAAAGATGTGGCAAACGGGGTTTAGGCACGGCCAAGGGAATGAAGTGGATTATCGCAGAGGACTTTGCGTGGCTGGACAGCGCAGGATGGTCAGGAAGGAAAACTGACCCTGGACCATCGAGGTCTCTTACTTACTTTACGGGAAATCGGGTCCAGGATTTGCAAAATTATGGCACTCTCAAGTATTACCGCTGTGAAGGTGACAGTTGTATGACCGTCAGTGTTTTAGAAATTAGGAGGTAAATAGTACTGTGTGCTCAAATGTGGTGTGAAAAAAATATTGTTCGAAGATACATTGTCTAGTTCTCTTTTGGTTGAACAGAGTAAACAAACGTGATAAATCGTCATAAAAATATAGTACTCCCATTTCGATGTAGGAGAATTCAGTTGCTAAGTGTAAGGTCTTGGCCTGTTGGACTACGCATGTCCTTTCGACTGCACACGAAATTGCTCTGAGTGATTTCAGAAAATGTGTTGGTAATTCAATAATCTAATGCTTTAAATGGGCACATACTCTAGTTAGTATTTGATTCTACGGGCCAGAAAACTGTTCTATCATACACCAGTCCCGCTATGGTCAGAACAAATTAAGGTCCCCTTGCGCATGAGTTTGCTATTATGTTCATTTACGTATACCACGTATGAGAAAATAAGCAGGACCATGGGCAAATACCAACTTCATAAGTTGGTCAGCTCAATGCAAGGAATCCTGTATGTCTTTTTTTAACATAATGCCAGTAACCAGTCTGTTGGCCACCTAAAACAGCGCTTGACATTGGTATTATTTTCTTGCTTTGTCTTATACAGATTTTTTTCTTCATCTCCTGAAAAATTTACTCACATGAGATAGGTGCACTGCCTGTGAGTATAACGATATGCACGTTCATTTCATTGCGTGGGAAAGACGCGCAATTTTCTGTCCCACGGAAAAAATATCTACAACTCTAGCACGAACGAACCTGGTGACACCAGCTGCTATTGTGCAATTAGAAATATAGGAACTTTCAGTCACGTATTTCTGGAATGGCAGATGAAGCTTGAGCAGGGATTAAGAAGATCAAAGCTCGTGCAGAGCCGCGTTTCAGAATGCATGCACAAGAGATGAACCAAAAACATTCAAAGCCAGATCGACAGCATCAGGTTGTATTGACTACAGACCAGTCTGTCGACTGCCACAACAGGCAGATGGGAAATGCCTGCACTCAGCTCGGAGATTGGTTGTTTGATAGTCTGGGCACGTGCGGCTTGTGATATTAGAGGCATCAGGACGCTTTGATCTCTCTCTGGAGGCCGCCCAGTGCAAAGGCACGGCAAGAGACGTTAAAGAGCGTTTGATTCTGCTTGAAGAGAGGAAATGCATTACACCTTTTGTGGTCGGGTTCTAATTTTAGCATCGTCTGAAGTTAGGGCTATTGCCCCGTTGGAGTTTTCGATTAGCTGCAGTTTTATTATTATTAACATTATTATTATTATTATTATTATTATTATTATTGTCATTATTATTATTATCATTATTATTATTATTATTATTATTGTTTCACGTTATCGGCATATTGAAACGAAATTGCATCGGTTTTTTCTGGTAAAGCTGAACAAAACAGACCATAATTGAGGCTATGCGTTTTTTAAAAATCTGGTCCCTCAGGATTTCTCCTCTCGCACCTCTCTCTATCTCTTTCTCTCTCTCTCTCTCTCTCTCTCTCTCTCTCTCTCTCTCTCTCTCTCTCTCTCTCTCTCTCTCTCTTTTTCTCTCTTTACCTCTGAAATTGTGTCCCTCCTCTTGTCCCTCTCCTTATACCAGGGAGCCTCTTCATTTCCCCACTCCGGAACTGACAAGCTATTATTATTATAAATTATGAATACTTTCGACGAACGTTTCAAAATCCAGTGAGATGTGTTAATTAACACATGCTTGATTCTTTGTTGTAACACAACTGTGTATTCAAAACAACTTACTGGCTAACACCATACTTAAGAGAATTGTCGCCTTCTTTCATCCCATACAGGGCGTGCCAAGTCGGTACGACAATGACTTCGAGTGCCTGCCCTGCGCACCCGGATGTGACGTATGTACGGACCCATCCCCATGTATAATTGCTCTTAACTGGATCCTTCGGTCTATCTTGCTGGCCATCTCGGGGCTCATCATGTCCTTCCTCTTGGTCCTGGTCTGGTTCACTGTCCACTATAGAAATGTCAAGGTAAGACTGCGTTCGGTTATTCAGCTTAGGTGAATCAGACTGGCTCTGTGGTAGAATGCCTGCAAGACAACGGAATTGTATGTTTGAGATGTGACTTCCACTGGCGTCCTTGTTTTTTTAATAAAAATCTTCGTTGGCCAACTAAAAATCCTATCCACAGACCGTTCTTCATTAGTCAACGCCCTGGAAATCACTTCCAAGTTAAGCAAAATAGTTGTGTGCTTGCGTCATCTGATCTCACTTTCCAAAGTAAAAGATGAATTGGCCATTTGAAACCAGTGTAACAGATCATCCCAGCCAATCGCATTCTTTTGACAATGGAAAAATGGAACAGGGAAGGAAATGATTGCTGGAGTTGCGGCTTGCGATGCCCGGATGACCGTGCATGCAAAATATTTTGAGAGTTTTCTGTTTCCGTATCCATTTTACTGCCACCACACTTCCAACCCCTCAGGATTTCGCTTACTCGATCATCTACCCCACAGCCGATTGCAAGGTTTCATTGTAATGATTATGAGTAGTTAAGTTGTAGATCTAGTCCGCCTCGTCTTTTTTTGTACTATATATTTACAGTAAACCTAATTGTAAATACACCAATCATTATGTCTCCTTGATCTGTTTAAATGAACACAGAAATTCTTAAAAAGGGCAAGTCGTTTATAATACTCATGAAAAATCTTTAGAAACAGCATTGGTCAGAACAAAAAAAATCATTTTCTTTTACGCTTCCTTTTCACATCAAAATTTCTTAAATGAATTGTCTTGAAACTCTATTTTAGGATGAGATGAGGAGGAGCATTTTCTTCATGACAAAGAGGAATTTCCCTTTTTTTTTTAAATCTGGCCAGTGCTGGGTGATGTGAAAGATTTACAGAAGAGGAAGAGATGACGATTGGTGATGATTCGAATGTATGCTTTTTATGATTTTATACATCTTTATTTACATTTTTTTTTTACATTTTCCCTAAAAGATAATCAACAAGGATCAATAGGCGGAGAAGACAAAAATGAGGGAAAATGCCCTACCTCCATTTTCTGTGTTTATGGTAACTAGTGGGATATGAGAATTGGTTTTTCATTGTTTTTTCGTTCCTTTCTTTGTTACTTACAGGTACTGAAAGCTGCCAGTCCTGCTTTGATGAGAGTGGTTATTTTCGGAGCATTTTTCCTTTATTGTCCGGTGAGTAGACAGACAGGGTTAAAGGGTTTAGGGGTGACTGAGCATAAACAGACGTAGTCTAATGTGTATATCTTCCCAAAATAGACTGGGAATTGACGTGTACTGGAATGGCAAATACAGAGAGACGAAAGAATAGATGGGGAAGGGTAAAGTGATAGACTCTAGACCGATCTTTGCCCTTGAATTAAAAGTGACATCCAATCACTCAGTGACAGCTGCTAATATTTTCTCGTCTCTTTTATTGCAGTCAATTGTGGGTTACTTTGAAGCCAGCACAGTCACCTGCTGTATGCGGCTTTGGTTCCGAGAAATAGGCTTCAGTGTCTCTTATGGTGCTTTGCTACTCAAGACTTGGAGGTAAGATATACTTGGCATTCATGAGCAAGATTTTGCTTAGCGGCCCAGTCTTGTCAAAGTACACGTCATACTTACAATGACATAAAATCTTGGCTGCGGAGGGCTGTTTACAACATTAAAAAAAAATTGAAATAATGTTTTAGGATTAAAAGATAGGTCTCGAAATGGAACGAAATCACCAATCAAATTCCGGCGACGAATGCATTATCAGTTATTGATATGGCGTCTCCGTTTAAAGTATATTATTATTGTCCTGAGTCAAACCACTTGATCTTGAGGTTACGCTCCAGCGACAATTTGTAAACTAGGTACTTAGACATACACTAGAGAACTCATTTTGAGATAATTATAAGCAATAGGTTGACATTTATTTCTATAAATTATGATTGTCATGGTAATATCTCTCTTTCTTGTCTAAATTATGCGCGCGCTTTCCTGTAGTTGGTTGGCTTAAGATATTACTACGTTGGCGGAGACGTCATTTTATCTCTAAGATAATCTGGAGATGATTGGTTACGAAATGGGATGTGAATTTCATATAAGATATGATGTTAGAAGGTAAAATTTTATTATCGTGATGTCATATTTTCAAGAGTATACACTTGTTTTATGTCTGAAGTCACACGCCATTCAAACATTTCAGGCAGGAAATTTACTTTCTTTTAATTGTTGTTGCATTTTTTCGCTTTTTATTTGGGGAGGGGGGGGAAGGGGTGGACGGAGTGGGGAATGGAGGGGGGATGGGGAAGATGGAGGGAGATACAGATTCATGTTTCACCTCATCATTTTCTGTGCTTCTCTTCCAGGATATCTGTTGTGTTCCGTGTCCGGTCAGCCCAGAGAATCAAAATCTCCGATGGTGACCTGATCAAACGACTGGTGGTCATCGTGTGTGTCTTTATTGCTTACCTCACGGCCAGAACGGTGGCGGGCATGCCCAAGGTCGTCGAGGGTGAGTAGAGAGTGGACCGACTTCATTGCTGTTACACAAGTGGCTTTGCACTGCAACCTGTGTTTCAACACATTTTGCAGACAGCAGAATAATATAGTATTTTTTTTACATCGAAATCAATGGATATTCGCAACTGTTTGTTTTGTCCACCTTTTTATATGTTTGCTTTCAAGAAGTCACAATTATATGCAGTCGACTGCATTTGTTTTAGAACATTCTGCTAAGGAACAAGTCCCGTCTTGAAAAAAAATATGTTGCGTTTAAGCAATACATTACAATACAATAAGTTTGTTTCTAGGTTGATCTGACACAACATATGAAATTCAGACATAAATAACTAAACTAATATAAAACAATATGCCGGTTGCACAGATGATGTACATAGGAACCCAAACAGACAACAACGATCACCTCATAAACTTTTGATTAAGCGAAGTTGAGAGTACCAAAGTAAACTTCATGCTTATTTGAAGTTAAGAAAGACCCCGTGCTTCGGTATTTCTTTGGGTGTGGGTGTATAGGTATGTGTCCGTGAGTGTGACTTTAGTAATGCCTGGTTTGTGCCAAGTCATGCTAGGGTAAGGCTGAGGAAAATTGTCGTCCATTGTGTGGATGAGGGTTTTTATGTGTGCGTAGGACGTTAATCAGTGATGTTGGTTGTGTGGATTGGGTGGAAGGCGGGGAGAAGGGAGGTGAGAAAGCAGATAGGAAGAGGAATAAGAAGAAAACAGTTTCAGATGGAGTGTCAGCGGAAGCAAAGAATTAGAAGGATCAAACATTTACGAAGGAAATGACAGGGAAGGAAATAGAAAACGCCTCCTCAATTTGTCTGGTACGTTAGATCTCAGCGTTGCGGGCTTTGTTGTGCAAGGAGATGCTAAGCATATTAAACATTCAAAAGATTTAAGTGGACGACATCAAGGACACCAGGTTGAGACAACCTCTGTTGCTGGGTCACAATAACTTGCATTCGTAAATGGCTGCCTAAATTGACCGGAGTGCGTAAATTTACGGCAATATGCATCGCGCTTAAGATAAGCGACATTATTTTGAGAGTTGCCAATGGACTCCGAAATTGAGTTATGAAACACAGGTCGGTATGGAATTGTTCTATATTGATCAGCGTTAAGAGTGGACAAGGAAATTATGTGGAAATAACAAAGACATTCAGATCTCAAGGGGATCGAGAATTACGTAGACCGAAAATTTTTTTCGATCATTTTAGGGTAACTGATCTCCAGAACTGTTGTTGGGAGTACATTCTTCTATGTCATGTCGTCGTTTTCGAATGATGTAAAGAAAACTCCAAGAAAGTGACTCGTCAGTCTGATTGTGGGAAGGAAGACAAAGATCTCTGGTGTTTTCTAGACTCTGGCACTAGTATCGTGTATTATGATACAGGCTGCTGTTTAGTAACCAGAAGTCACATGTTTATAATATATTTCAAAACCTGAACAGCCCACTATCAATGAAAATCTTGATCGGTTCCCACGACGTGGCCAATGAGGTCAGAGAACCGAATTCCATGTTACCAAATATCATTCACAGTGCTCTTCTGGGCAGTTTGAAAATTTTTCATGTTTGTAAACAGATGATGCTGATGGCGATGATGATGATGATGATGATGATGATAGTGATAATAAGGAAAAATATACCTCTGTGGTGTTCTTTCTTTATCCTACTCTCTGTTTCTCCTCTTCTTTGTAGGTAAAGATGTGAGTGATCTCAAGGCGTATATCTGTTCTGCCGACTGGTGGGACCACTCAGCAGCTATAGGTGAGCCCTTAGTCTTGATATGAAGGAATGAAAGGAAGGAAAGAAGGATTTATTGAAACAGTGTGGGTAGATAATTGAATCTGTAGAACCAGAGAATGGGACTAGGGATTGAGAATGGTGCTAGAAAGTAGAAGAGGAAGAATCCGTCGGACAAAATAGAAAAAAAAATGTAAACTTTGTGTTCTTCTCCCGTTTGTTTTCTTAACAAGTGACAAAAGTCTTAATCAGCTTAAAGGGATGTGAAATGTGTATGGGTATGAACTTAATGAGAATGTACATGTTTCAAATGATCTTATTCTTGACCCTCCTCAGCTGAGCTGCTATTTCTCCTCTGGGGGGTACGCCTCTGCATAGTGGTACGGAAGGCCCCCTCGGAGTTCAACGAGAGTCGATTTATCAGTTGGGCCATCTACAACGAATTTTTGCTGTCTTTGTTCTTAAATGTCTCTATGTAAGTACAGTGATTCTCCTTGTTGTTGTTGTTGCTGTTGTACTTCTTCTTGCTCCTCCTTATGATACTGATAGTGATGGTGGCCGTGGTGGTAGTGATGGTGATAGTGATAATGGTATGTAGTGTGGTGCTAATTCTTACTGACTTCGTCATCACCCTTTTCCATACTGAATTATGCAGCTGCTAATGTTGATGTTCTTCTTTCTTGCAGTCAGTGTCAAAGCTGGTTAAGGGGGCAATGTTATTTGGCGCATTTCGTATAGTTTTAGATGGTTTGCAGTTAATGAATCTACTAACTACTGTTCATCCTGTAGACTGTATATGATTGACCCACGTGGGTTTTACACATTGTTTGGAAGTGGTTTCCACGACAGCTTTATGAGGTCCGTATGAACATGATGGCGTGCCTTCAAAATGGAGTACAGGAATTAGAAAGTGAAACCCCAGATGCCTGATGGGATCTACCGATATTCTTAGCACCTGCTTAAAATATCTTTTATCAAGGCATCGCACTGGCCGAGAGACTGGAGCCTGAGGCTTCGAATCCTTCTCGAGACAAAACATAAACCTCAACAGACGGACAATTGAAAGTAATGACCTAAGTGTGGCCCAATCCCGCTAGAGTGTCAGGAAATCAAGGGGTTCGAACACTTGCTAGAGAGTGGGTCTCTAAAGAGTCATCTAATGCCTTGTTCTCCGAGTAAGAGAGTTCTCTTTCTGTTTACACATAGCTAGAGCTCCTGATCCTAGAATTTAAAATTTTACTTGGCAGTAAGACTATAAACATTACCTTAATGAGATATATTCCATAATTCTCTTTTTTTTTCGTCTTTATTTTGCAGGATATTTTTGCGGGATCCGTTCCCGACCAATCCCGACTTGATATACTTGGTGCTCTTCATTCACACACAGCTCACTACTACAGTAACCTTAGCGTTTTTATTTGGCTCTAAGGTAGGTTTGGGATGGATGGATGGATGGATGGATGGATGGATGGATGGATTTAGAGGGGGAATGAATGAATAAATGAATTGATGGAGAATAGAGTAAATCATTTATTTTGCTGTCAGATCATCGGATTACACACGGTTGTTGTTGTCGGTGTTGATGTTGTTGATTATTGGAGAAACCATAGCTTGCTTCAGATTGTACATCTCGCTCTTGTTTTGCCCTCATCACAAGTAAATTACATCAGTATGACATTCCCTGCAATTTCTTCTAAGCTGACCCTCTTTCTCTCTCTCTCGTTCTCTCTTTCTCTCGTAAATCTTCACGACTGACAAGTTTGTTCGGCTTCTATAACTCTGTCCTTCTATGCAGCTTTTCGACCCTTAAAAAGTCTAGAGGACACTGGCAAGCATAAAGCAAACTGCTTTACATCGAATCAGCGCACATTTCTTTGATATTATGGGCTCTTCTACAAAATCGTTCATTGGCCTGGCCAGCATTCGTAACGTTCATTAAGTATAAAAGCTGAAAGATTTGCCCCAAAATGCAATATTGATCACTTCGTTTTTAAACACAATCGTTTTTGTAACGTGAAATTTGCTGATTCCCTTCCTCCGGATGCGAAAGCAAAAATACAATGCGTGATCTTGTTGACCTTAGCGAATGTTTGCCGTTTGTGATTTTTAAAACAAACATTCATACATAAAAAAATGTAAATAGAAGTAGTCTATAATTTCTTTCACAAGGAGATCACACCTTTTGTTTGTGTGTGTGTGTGTGGGGGGAGGGTGTGTGTGTGTGATGTTTTTAAGGGCTGTCTCCATTGTGGAAGGAATTCCAGCAAAACAAAATGCACATTTAGAATTACATGTCAGGACTTTTATCCTTTCATCGTCTTTCGAGAGTGGGAGGCATTTTGGATATGCGGTTGTGTGCAGAAAGATTTTCATTGGCTGAAATTCTCACGGGTCGTCGATCTAACAACTTTGATTGAGCCCCACTTTGCCGGCCTTTTTAAGTTTACTCTGCGATCAGTAACAGTAAACATGTTGTTTACAGAGAATAATCATGTAACAATTCCATTGCCTATCAGTGCACTCGATTCCACGCAGTTGCAAGTTTAAAGACGCAGAGACAATGTCGTGACTAAGAAGAATGTCCTGTTAAGCGTTACTGATTGGTTTTTTTATATTGCTTTTCATTTAATAGTGATCACACCTATTGCTATTAAGATAGATATAGGCTTACCATTCAGTGAGCAACCTTTGCAACGACCAGCTTATGATGGCGTAAATTTAAAATCATTGTCGCTTTTTCTCTTAACCATATCCAAGCCGATAACACTTGTACTGTTGTACTGCTCACTCCGCTGTCATCATCTGGTTGCATCATCATCGCACCAGTCTTGCCACACTTCTTTCACACTGATCTCTCGTATATCATTCCATTTCAAAACTCATGGACTTCCCTAGTGTACTGTACAATGGCAAGTGCGACTAAGAACAAGAATTGAACACCAAGTTGAGTCGGTGCTCCAAGCATCTTGGGCTTCCGGCGCTCTCTCTCTCTCTCTCTCTCTCTCTCTCTCTCTCTCTCTCTCTCCCTCTCTCTCTCTCCCTCTCTCTCTCTCTCTATCCCTCTCTCTCTCTCTTTCTCTCTCTCTCTCTCCTACCCCTCCTCCTCCTCATCCCTCCCTCTCTCATGCCAATTCATTTGATACCCCACAGGCTTACCTTGTGTACAAATACAATGGCAAGTCAGGCCAAGAACAGTCCAACACCACGTTGAGCCGGAGCTCCAAGTACATCATGGGTGCCCGGCCCACCAGTATGACCTCAAACGCCGTCGGCAAGAACGGCTACAGCAATGGAGAGGAGGAGGAATGCGAGAGTTTCTTGGAGAAAGATATCCAGGTGAGGGGTCAGAGGTTGGTTTAATATCGGGNNGGGGGGGGGGGGGGGGGGGGGGGGAAACAGACAGACAGACAGATAGATAGACTGACCGATTGCCTTTTTTTTGTAGAGTTTAGAACCAAGCACAAATACTTTCGCTGCATCGGAGACCATCAACTATGAGTTTTTATATATATTTTAGGTCATTTGGGTTTTTATGAAGCTGTACATCATTCTTCCCAAATGTTACTACACTGTAATTTGTTCTCAGTGTGACTGTTAAACTGAGAAAATAAAACTAGAAAAGTCCTGACTAACACAAGTTAAGGAACAGCAACTCCATGAAGTTCCTTTACAAGACATGTATTTCCATTGTTATTTCCCCCCGTTAACTATTTCTCATAGTTGTTTCCCTTCGTTTTCGTTCTCATTTTACTTTTTTTTTTTGGTTTATTATTCCCCTTTATTGGCTCTCATTAATAGTTGTTTCTCTTTATCGTTCCTCATCTTCCAGGAAGAATTCCGGAGATTGTACACACAGTTAGAATTGCTGAAACAAAGAAACATGAAACTAGGGAACAGACACTTACAGGTACAGTATATTTTATTTACAAGGAACTGAGAAGCAGATCTCTTTTGTTCTCATGAATAATGCTGAAATAAGTATTGTTATTGTTGTCTTCCTTGCTGTCCTAGTCAAGGACATAAAGAATATCTGTGGCCATTTGTATAAATCTTGCGTTAATTCGCGCTCTGCCATAACTACGGGGAACACTTATAATGTTTTTGGGGGCTGCCTGTAGTTATCGCAGTGGGAACATTTCTGTAAGGAATGTGCATACATCCGCAAGTCTACATGACTTGTTTCTATTGTTATTTATTATGAGGTGAGTGAAGAACTGCTGATCGTTTATGTTACATGGCGTCATGTAAGTGTCATTTTGAAGATCTAGCTCGCACTTGGCATCACGGCGGAAAGCTGGCACTAGGGTTTAAGGCTAAGAATTCAAACCCCTGAACTTGCAGCTTTTATAAATGATAATTTATGGAATCAAGTGGAATATATATGGAAGAAATTATGTACGATTAAGCAAAGCCTGGCTTGGCTTGGCCATTTTGGCCATTTTGTATTATATTTATATCGCTTCTTTGGCCATTCAGAAAACATTAGCAACACAGCTCTTTCACTTACATATGACAGCTGTTAATTTTAATTGCTATTTTTTGAGGGCATGGGAAATCCTATTATTAAAAGGAGTTGCCATGGTAAAAACAGTATTCTTTCGATCTCATTTAAAAAGATTGTAATGAACTGGAAGATGGGATTAGGCCCACTGCGATAAAATGGAGTAATTAACCTAACGTTGATAGTATTATTAATCTGTGTCCTCTTGTTCCAGGTCAAGCTGTCCGCCATGACAGAAGCAGCCCAGAAGGACGAGATGGCGTTAACAGAACCACACGTGGACTCCACGCCGACGACACCAAATATCAACGGAGGCCGGAGGATAGTAATAAACCTGGATGACTATCACGTCTCCACTGAAGTGTAGGAAGTGCTGTAGATGTATTGCTTAGGGATTTCACTACTTTCTTACTTGCTTTACTTCATCCTTCCGCTTGTACCAACTGGAACATGGGCAAGTAAAGCAGACGTTCTGCGGCGAGTCTTGGTTTTCTGGTGATCTCACAATACTTGGCGATTCGCTGCAGATATGGAGACATCATGGCGATCAAGTGTGCGATTACAGTATGGAATACTGCAGAACTTTGATGCAAGGCTGCTGATGCTAGCTACAGATTTTGCTGATGACAACGTGCCGTGCTCAGAGCTGTCTGCAACAGAGGCAGGGCGTCGCGCAAACCAGCCTTGAGAACGATGACCCATCAGGCATACCAGCTGGATTGCAGTGCGCCATGCAGATGACAAACGGGCAGAGATCATGAACCACATTGAGGTGGATCGGGTATATCATCTGCTGGCTCTGATGGCTTGCCAAATGAAAATAGTCCTGTCCAAAGGAGTCTGAGCAAATCATGGTATGGTCTCTCATAACGTCACTATAGAGAGCCTTGGAAACTAATTAAGAGTGCGTAACAACAGAAGTTCTTTATAGGAGGATGCTGAGAGCATACCATTGTTTCAGCCCTTTGTCTTGTTCGAGCCCGAGAAAGCATATCTCGTCTCATCCAGGAGCTTACACACTAAATTTTACTGCGCTCCTAGCTGCCTGGGATGTCATACACGGCGTGAGACAAGAAGACAGTAAAGATGCGAGAAATGGATTGAAGGATCATGTTTTGTTAACGTAAAGACTCGGAAGTAGAAAGGAATAGACTGCAAGGATGACGCCATGGGGCGGTGAATGCGCTTTAAAACGCTGTAATCGATTCTGCCTTAAGCGGGTGATGTGGGCCTTTATGTACCGACCATAGTGACATCGATGAGAGGTCATGGTCATGATACTGAACGATATACGTGCCAACAAGAAGCTGCGTCTGTCAACAACAGAGTTTCAATTTGAACCGCAAACTCAGCAGCGAGCGATCATGTAAAGTTTTAGCTAGTTCCCGTGCAATGAGACGGAATATCATTGTTCTGGAAAGACATCTAGATCATTACTTACTTACGTTTATGACAACTTTCTTTAATTGCAGAAAGTGTTCGCATTATCGTCCATTCATGCTCAAAACATCGATGCATGTATATATCCAGCTTGTATCAGCTGAAAAAGAGAGTGCAAAGGGCAGATCTCGTCACCTTTTCTTTACAATTTCTCAGAACACAGAGGGGAATAAGAATAGTTCAAGGCAGTCAGTACAGCCCATGCGGGCATCCTCAGCTACAGGTGCTATCGGCAGATCCAGTCTATCCTCGGTTTTCTCAGAGGATTAAATGAAGTTATCATTCATGACCTTATTCTCCCTGCCAGTTTTACTTAGCGGGATAAGTGAGAGAATTTTTTGGAAGTTCTTGACGTCATCCTGACTTGGTCGATACCTTGGAAGTAGTTGTATACGTTTAGAACATATCAGCCGTCTGTGGCTATACATATGTGAGGCTCAAGCCATTGCCAGCGACCTTCACCAGACACCTGTGCAACTTAGTTTGTTTCCACAAGCGTCTTTAAGTTACTACAGGCTGTGGTTGTAACCTTTCTACGTACAAGACCTTTTGAACGCAGCTGTAAGTTCTATTAACAGTACATGCGACCTATGACCCTGTCGAAGAACGATACCAAAAACATCGATGTTGATCAAATCAGTGACAAGCCAAAAAGATCGATTTCGTCCATGTACAAAGAGTTGGCAATGCTTATTCCTCCACGGCGTTGCCCTGAGGAATGGTCAGATGTGTCTGCCTGGACTAAAGGTGTTCATTACCTCTGACTCTGTTGAACATCTTTTTTTTACACTTCATGTATAACATTTATACTCATACACTGTGAAAGACATGCAATTCAACTTCTTACAGACGTTTGAATCAATGTGTGATTTAAGTATGTATAACGATGCTTGTAACGTAATTATTTAAAACTAGCACTGAAGTTTTAATAATATACAACTTGTGCATTAATGATGAAATCTCTTACTGTCGGAAGAATTACATTAACTTTGTATGTTGAACGCTACTAAAGATGTATTCAGCTCCATTGCACTAATGAAACTCTTGCGATGATACAAGATTTCAATAATGTTAATGCGCAAGCCCTCAAATACTGAAAACGAGTATCCCCAATTTGCCGCAAATTGCATATTCAGTATATCCGCATATGAGAATAGCGTGCAAAGCTTTGTCAAAATCCCAAGTTCTAGACAAGTCAGAATAGAGAGGTTGCAGTTCTGTGAACTGACACTGTGCGAACTCTGACGTAACTGTCATAATTTAAAAATGGATATACGAGTGTGTTTGATTATGATACTCAAGCAAGTTTACTAAGGTACGATAGTAAGAAAAACAATTCTGACAACGTGAAGTATACTCAAAGACATGCAAATGATGTCAGAGAGAGAGAGTGTGTTACTCAATATAATATACCAGAACATTCCCCTTGCTCACAAGATCTCACAGGCATATGTACTTAAACTGCATTTTAATGTTAGTACCCCAAAATCATTTATACATTTCGACATATATATACATACACCGCATAAACATTTATTTAGACACGCTGTCATTTAGAGGGCAGTACTCTGTGCATTTTGACTTTCATACACTCAGGGGTAGAAAATATCATATTATCTTTAACTCAGAAACTGATCTCATCACAGCACTGACTTTTCGTTATTTGCTCGATTTCGCTGTTAGTGAACGAGTGTTTGTCAGTGTTTAGCAAAAAAAAAGGGGGGGAATAATGAAGAGAATAAGTTACGGGGACAGCGAGAGCAGTGAGAGCAGTAAGGAAGGAGAAAAAAAATAAGAAAGTGGTGATGTTACTGTGCTGCCATTTTGTCAGACTAATTGAATAGGAGGAAGATCTGTGGACAGATTCAGGGTGGCATCCCCTTACTTCAATATACACAGTAGAACCGCTATGTGAAATATGACTTGGCGAATGGAAAAAAATGTACTTATTATTGAAGTATATGCAATATCTAGATCCACGTGAATAATGAAATGATAGAATAATGAAGACGTTCTGCATGTGAAATTCGTACTTAATAACAAGGTTGCTAGATTTATTAAATGACTACCTAATATGGACGTTTCTCTGTATATACCAAAGACACCTATCTGTGTTATTCTCATTAAAACTGCAGTCATCACACTCGCATAGACTAAGGAAACAATACAGTTTAAGCTCTGCCATGTCACTTAACCAAGATAAATAAGTTTAACAAGTTTTATTTATGAAGCCATACCACTGCCATAGATCAACTAGACATAATAATACAGTGGCAAAGGAACAGCACAACGCACAGATAGGACATAGTTAGTCAGTCATACAGAACTTTTCACATATAATGCCAACTGCCTTCTATCCGGTCAAGGATTCTCCTCCTATGAACCTGAGGATAGTAATGAAGTACCCCGTGACTCACTTTTAGCTCTGCTACAATGTAATTTGTTCATTCATGTCTCGAAGAATTTCTGTACATGGAGGCTGTCAACAGAAACTAGAATTAGCTTTCCTGTTGATGTTAGCGAAAGGCAAACGGCAGTGTCCTGCGAACCACGATGTGATGTGTATGATATTATAAAGAAATTATCGGCTGCTTAGAGCATCAGTGGCACATTGATTACTAAGAACGTACAGACTGATAGAAGGTAATTATCATCCCTTGTCAGAGGAGTGAATTTGATTGAGGAGGCTATATGACGTCACTGTACGCTACGTGGTCAGTGAAATAATGGTGAGTTGTTTTTCTTCTTCGCCTGTTCAGACGATTCTTTGGGGAAATGATTAAGATGGCGTCTCTACAATACCACCTATAGTCATCATAATGCCATTTATGTTCTGAACACTCGATATATTATTGATGTTCGCCTAACAGATGACCAGATGTTTGTATTCATGACTCACTGGACAGTGTATGAATCTGTTAGAGAGAGAGGGTGTGTGTCTTGGTGTGTTAGCATCTGCGTATATGCTTGTGTTTGTATAACATTAAATAATATTATTTAAAGAGCTTAATGATAAATTAACATAGTTGTGAAGGAGTTCCTTATACGTTGATCACTCATTTTCTTCTTCTTTTTCTTCTTCTTCTTCCCCTTCTTCTTCTTCTAAGTCTTTCTTATGTATGACGTACATAAAGGCTTACCCTTATCCTTTGGAACAAATAGCTCTTAGATGTCTTGAAAGTAGTATTACCGTGTCGAATTTGGCATATCCGCACGTCGTACTTTCTATATAATGACTTATTCCTACGTATAAACAATTTGGTATCATAACTTGATAAATAATAATACCACGAAGGGATTTATGGCAAGCTACACCCATACTTGGACCTGAGATAGAAGTCATGATATTGTGAATTTGATCTCACTATTCGTTGTTTTTTAATTTGTTACCTGGAACGTCGTCCAACCTTCACATACAATAGTTACGAGTTGCTACAAGCTTAAAGGGATAGTTATTTGCTTCACAGCTTTATAGATCCACACCTTTGTTTTCATAAGATTTAAAGCGCGTTTGGTTTTTTTCTTTCGCCAGACAGTTTCTGAGGAAACGTTGAAATGTTGGGACCGTGGTGCCATTATTTGTACAGCGTTACGTCAAAAAGCGAAATAAGCTAGAAGACGATTGGTCCAGATTTCTTGCGTATGCGTCCTCACGAATCGTCTGCCAGTTTTTCTCGCTTTATGACGTCACACAGCACTAGTGATGGCGGCATATGCACGACAAAAATTCCAACATTCTAGCGGTGTTGTTTTTTTTTTCAGAAATGACCAGACGGAAGAAAAGCGTGTGGGCTTTAACGTTTTGTTGTTTTTTGGTTTTTTTTAATAATGTGGGGTTTTTTAGGCGGTACAGCAAAAATCTATCCCACTGTCCCTTTAAGCTTTCGGCAGAGTTTGGACGTTGCCCAGAAGCTGTATCCTAATTACTTATTTTTTCTCTATGTTTTACTTCCTGAAGGTATACGCTGCGAGCATGGCGAAGTGAAATCACGAGATAAAAATGCAGGCTTAATGTATATTGCATAAGTTTTCTCTGTTTAAATACATGGGCTGTATAATTTCTAAGTTGCCCTCAAGATTTAAAACATGTGTGGCATTCAGAACTCTTTAATAATTATTTCAAGGTAGTTTTGTGTAATGATAGCACAGCTTGGCCATTGCATTTGTGAGCTGATTAGCTTTTCAGATTGCGGCAGCGCGGGTGAGTCCTATATTGTTTTTCCATACTTTGGTCAATTAAGATCATAAACATAAACACATAGTTCCTCCTGAATTCATTATCTTCTTCTTCTTCTTCTTATTCTTATTCTTATTCTTTTTAGGCGTTTGTCAGACATGGTATAAGCAAATATGTTACTGGCATCGGCCGGCGGACCTCACAACTTGGTCTTTAAGGCTGTTTCCGCTTTCAGAATCTTCTTTCTGTGATTTTCCAAGCATGGGCAGTCCAGTAAACTCCCGTCCATTGAAATTTATAGTTTTCTTCATAGCTGAACTTGTCCCCACCCCAAAGGATTGTCTTATGTGAAAGCAGAAGGGGAAATGATTCAACCTCTAAGCGCGGCCACGAAACACACAAGAATTTGTTGTAATTAGTTCATCGTCAGATCATAATGACTTGGCAGATGCTCCTACTGTGACATTTTATGCTTTAATGTAATATCTACAGACATAAGAAACTCAACTCAGCAACTAATAGTCATCTCCCATGACACGTCTATTTAATTCCTATCTTGCGCATCGACTGACATGTGAATGATATGCCTATGTATTCAGGTTACATTGTACATACTGTGTACAGCAATGTCACTGATGATACTAATTCTGTATGGACAGATACATGTGTAAATAATTGTAGTTTCATGCCAAGTTCTTTTTCTTAGAATGTGTTCATATCTTCACCCGTGACCTCTGCGTAAGCGTATTTCACTTGGATGTATATTCTGTCTTTGATGTACAAAATCTCAGCAAGCACTTATAATGTTGTGTTTAATGAGCAAATCTTGTCTTTTTTTTTTTTGCGAGTTTTTCATGTTCAGGGGTATCCGAGGTTTCTTCTGTATGTTTTTGTGAGACGTATAGACCAGTGAGATAGGGAAGGGCAGAAAGGCGAGAAAAATACTGTTGTTGAATGGAAAATAAATTTCTTCGAGGGNGGGGGGGGGGGGGGGGAGGAGCCACTTTTCTCAAAAGTCAAAGGGACTGTGATCCTTTAGGGCGAAACGAACGATTCATCTCAGCTGCGTTCGGTCATTACGGTTGCTCAAGATGGTCGGTCTTTTTCATGGACGGTCCGTCGGAGATTGTAAGCAATGGATGTATCGATCTCTGAGTAGGCCAAGATGGCTGCGAGTGATTTAGAGAGCTCGAAAACAATGCGAGTGGTGTTTGTTTTACTTATATCCTTGACTCATTCAGTAGCATACTGACCACCATTGATTCTAACTACTTCCATCTCCGACGCAAGGCCTTTGACAAAAAGTTTCACTAACAACTTTGACACTGTAGATGGTTACCGCCATTTTGTTGAGTTCTAGTGTCCGGTTTATGTAAAAGATGTCTCATTTCTAAAAAGCATCTAGAAGATGCGCACAGTTCCCAGCAATAACAACCAAAAAAAAAAAACTCCAGCAACAAAAAACTGCTCCACGTGTTTAAATACCACATGTTTCGTCGTCCATAAGCTGAGGAAAGGTAATAAAGCCAATGGGTTACAAGGTTTAGGTCGTTCACATGATTTTCGGGATCAAGCAGGACTGTCCCACTAAAGTAATTTATACAGAGTTTTAAATGACTACTTGTGTGCACGCGCGCGCACGCGTTTAATATATGTGTGGATGTGGTGGGATGGAGGGGAGAGGTATATGTGTGCCAGTGACAGAAGCAGAACAGTTCATCGATGTGAAGATACACTCCTGCAGCCCGCAAGGTCACGATGCTTATATGTCATAAAGACGGCCTCTTGTTCTGTATATGAAAGATTTACCACTCCGGTGATGCACTGTAACCTTTCAGCATGAGACCACTAGGTAAAACTACGAGGTATTACCAAATATAGAATAAAAATGATGCGGTTTATAAGCCTCCTCTCCAGGCTAATGCCCATTAAGACCACCACGTCATATTAATATTACCCCAGCAGTCCTGACCACCCTAGGATTACTCAACTCTCTAGGAAGCAGTACAATGCTGCTGCTGCCAGTTTATGTGTTGATCATTAGCATTCTGACAATACCTTCCACTGTCTCTGGCCAGCTACCCATTTTAAAGACAAGTGGATCGAGGTCAATGTAAATGAAATGCTTTCCCACGACACTTATAACTGGTAGGAGATAGAACTCACAAGTGAATTCAACACCGTAACCATTCAGCCATTTTGTTCGGCCATATAGACTGACGATACCGTCACTAACGTTTTTGTTTGTCTAGGTTTAAGAGTCTTTGATGCCCACATGAGCATTTTCCCCCCATTTCAACATGCTGTAACTTGCAAGAAAATTCAGCGAAAAAGATCCATGAGGACTATATATATTATTCATCGTTACAAGGTAACGAAGATAATATACTCAACATAGTTTCAGTTGCAGAGCTCGTCCAGGCACCATAATAATACAGGGTCAAAGAGGCGCCTTTATAATGGGACACATGTGGAACATGCGCGTGTATCAGGGGACACATGCGGAATATGCTCATATTAGTCATATGTAGATCCCAACTGGACCAAACACTTAGGTAAAAGCGTTGACATTATGAAAGACTTATTTGTCATGTGATGCCCCAATGTGTGTTAACGCTTGTGAGAAGTATGTATGAGATAATTTGGCAGCCAAATTTGGCTTAGACTATCATGGCAGGTTTCATACATCCTGAATATTTATGAATATTATATGCATCAGTTTTTAGCGAGTTAGTCATCACTAGCATCCGTTATTAATGTTATGGTCCTCTGTGTAATATCATTTCTCTAATATGATATGTGTGTATGCATTTGTTTTTCATGATATTGAATGGGTTTTAATCAGAAGGGATCTTATTGACTAATTTGACACAGGCTTACATCAACTTACAACTGTTGTATGTCCACTTGTTTTTCATCACAGGACTCTCTCAAGATAAGCTTTCATTAGGGTTAATAGAAGAGTCAGGGTTAGGGACGAAATGAAGAGAGAGAGAGAGAATTCCTCAGATATTGTCCAAGGACTCTCTCAAGGGTGTTTGCTTACTCCTCTCTGATCCTGTCTTTGGTACCAACCCTAATACACCTTGGGAGATCGCATCATTATAAGAAGTGGACATAGAGCAATCGAGAACTGTGGGGACGAAAGGAAGGCAAATCTATCATCCACTCTGAAATGCGTATCAAAATTTAAGTCTCAAAAGAGAAGTGTGTTTCTCATCTCATCAAAATTCTTTTAGTGTGAGATGTTTGGCTTAACTAAGACATGAGATATTGACATGGAATTCTACATTCTACGTTCATCAATCTACCTTACTACATGTTACTACATTCGTATGAAGACAACTACTTCACCAGAACGAGTTACATATAAATTGTCAAGGGAGTTTACCACACCAAGACGTTTTTAATTGAATACGCATTAGCAGACAATAGACTGTAACTACTCATGAATGTCACGAGCCTATCCGGTTTTTGTACATTCATGGGAGGTGCTCCTAGAAGCTATATTTCTCTCTCTCTCTCTCTCTCTCTCTTTCTTTCTCTTTCTCTATCTATCTCTCTCTCTCTCCCAGATATATAACTGTATATCGCTATGAATTTGTTCAGAATTTTACGGTGTTTCTGGATGGCCTAATCGGAATTCATGTATACGCTCGAGAACTTTTTCATGAGGAATTCGATCTCATCTAGCTGACAAAATGGTAGTCACTTATTCTCTTAAAATCTGATTTTTTAATGGAATATGATGATATAATATATAACGGGCGCGATATTGATATATTTATGGCATAAGGGAAGTCCGCAGTGCATCATTTTATCCCCTTAAACTAACGAAGACAAAACATAATTTTCAAGGAAGTGGAAGTAATCATATTATAATAAATACAGTGAATAAATAACGAGGTTTATAAATCTCCTATGCAGGCACATATCATTCTGCCAAAGTGACTTTACTTATTATTACCGATAGGCTCGATCACTTGAAGACATTTTCAGATCACTAGAGAGTATACAATGCGGCTATCATTTATAGGAGCAGAGCACAACCTTATTTACAATTGCATTCCCTCCTATAGCCAGGTAACCACTTTGCATTTAGGTGGACTGAGGAAATGTGAATAAAATGTCTTCAAAAGGCATTTACAGTATGGCTAAGAGGGGAACTGAACCCACGACATCGTGGTCTTAGTTCCAGTGCCGCAACTATATGACAAGAAACTCTTTTTATTTTCGAAGTGATGTACCCAAAACTGATGAGATTTAAATGGAAAGTGAACGCTTCTAATTCTAACCTATTCAATATTTCATCACTGTAAAAATTCACTGAATCCAGTCTTAGGCTGTGCAGTGCACAGACCAGTAAGATATGGTATATATGTGACACACACGTTGTAATTTACACGTTTACATAATGTACTCGGTACTTTGATATATTATTATCACTATTATGATTTTAAATGTGATATGATCCTTCTATGTGACATGATTTGCTGGACGAGAAATCATGGGCCTATGGCCTGAAATTTGAAATAAAGCATTATTTTTACCTAATGAAGATTGTTTGTCAGATACTTTTTATGATGCCACATGGAAGTGATGAATGGGTCCGTATTACGTGGTTTTCTATTATTATGTACACCGCTTTGTAGGAGAACGGGAGAGAGAAGGGAAGAAAGAGTGGAGAGAGAGAGAAAGAGAAAGAGCCCTCTGGGGGACAAGAAAAGAAATAGGCCATAACACGCCAAAATATTGATTGTCTAGACGAAAAATAAGAACGTTTGTTTTTCTCGTGGCAGTAGTGTTTACGGTGAGCTCTGTTCACTATGCTCTTTATTTTTCGTTCCCATGCCTTACATAAGCACCATGTTAGCGAGTTCGTTTCGCGTTTTTGTATCAAGATGGCTAATCCAATTTTTTTGTTAAAATGCAAATCAAATTTGGCTTTTTATAAGAATGGCTGGTGTCACGAAAAATCATTTGGCCTCCTGGCGTTTCCTTAGTCTTTATAAATAGTTTTGCGTTCACCTTCATTTGAAGTGTCTGAAAACAATAACTGCTGTAATGTTCTGAAAATGAATCCATAATCTGTCCGTGGATTGGTCACCAGACACTCGTGTGCTTCAATACTTCAAATACATGTAGCCAACTGTATAATATGCGCCAGCTCCCACCAAAACTGGCGATGACTCGGCTACTTTTGTAATGCATTATGTACAACCTGGCCTCTGCACCTGTGGTGTTTTTAACATGACAGAAATTATAACGTGGAAGAACTAGAGTATTATGTGACACAAGCTTGGAGTTTTTTCTGGCTTTTTTTATGATGTGTTGGGTTTTTTTGGGGGGGCCATATGTTTATCTGGCAATCCTGTCTTGGGTGAATAGGACGCTCTGACTCCATTATTATTAATATCTTATTGTTATGGAGTCCATGTGTGATAGAAAACAAGCGAGAGCGAATCAAAGCAATGGAAGAGCTCTATTCAGAACATGAAAGCCTTATATATTCAAACACATATTCCACGCTCCTTTTCACAAGTAAATAAACATACGAACAAGCAAACAAACCTCAAGCAGGCAAGGAAAAATCTACAAACGATATGAGTGTACCTGTATTGCATCGTATACATGGAAGACGTAAACAGAAATAAGCATCCATTTACACCAATGGAAAGTCGATACAAGTACAAAGGCGTCTGGATATAAAAAGGAAGTTGGCGATATCGACATGCAAGATAATTTATACAAATAAACATCTCATTGAGGAGGAAAAATCGATGTTTTCTTGCGTGATACGAGTTCATCTACTCTGTGCAATCATTTGCCGCATGCATGGGTCATGTGCTACGTTTAGTCATATTCCGAACCTTGTTGTGATGCGAGAAGAGATGAGTGTAGAACTGAACTTGCCGAATCAGCCAGCCAAGACAAACAATCCCGTATTTGTCATGAACTGATAGTGAGGATCGACACCATGAATGACCGAGGAATGCTCATAGTTACTACTAAACCCGCATTGTGGTTGGAAAACAAGAGCTGCGAAGTATATAGAAGTGGACGTAGGTTGGCCTAGTTTAGCCCCGTGTAAAGCCATCTCTAGCTTTTCGGAAAGGTCAGTTGTACAAACTACAAACCTGGAAAGAACTGAAGCAATTGATTCTTTGATAATTATCTGCCTTTGTAATGATTATATACACGGCAGGGTTGAGAGATCAACAGTCACCAGTGAATACTATTTCTTCATAAGTAAATATATATACGATTATACATGTAATGGCAGAAAGACACAATCTTGGTATTCCCATGGCATAAATATTGAATTGCTTGTTGTTATCAAAACCTGAAATCCCAATATCAAATAGCTAGACCACATGTTCCTCTTTCTCAGACTGCTGCGACAGTTTCGTTCTTTAGCTATTCTTCCAGAGTTCTGTCTAAAGCCTTTCGCGCACTTACCAACAGTAGTCGGCCAACAAGTTGACTACACATGTTATGAACGAGAGAATAAATGGGACCCCATACACATACCAACTTGTTTTAACTGGGGCAGGGTCCTTTGGTCTTCTTGTATGACATAGCAGTACCCAATTTGTTGGTATGTGCGCTGGAATCCTAATCACAGAGAGCACAACTAGACCTAGGTTAATTTTTATCGTGGCATGATACCTGTGTTTCTACGTCCACTCGCTCTCCGTTCAGGCAGAGTATCAAATCTTCACGTTCATTCCACATTTATTGCGCAAATCATTTTTTCAAGTTTTAAGAAATTGAGTGCTCTCAACCTGATGCTCAAAGCAAAACAGTGAGTCAGATGTGGTTTAGTTTCTAATATTGGGATATAATAACAAGTCATAACTCTACATTACTTTTAATAGGAAAAAAATAGATACATGGAATGTCATAGTAATATAAACAAACTCAAATAATAAATAAAATTACTAAAATGTTCAACTAATGAGCGTGATTAAATGAGAGCGTGTGCATAAACGATGGAATCGCGTGAACTCTACATATTGAAGGCTACTAAGACATTAAACACCGTTGCATTGATTCGTTTCTTACGATGGTAAGCGATCTCATTATTAATAGCTCTCAATAGTCTACTTGCTCCAAACTAGCTTGGCGTCATCTAGATATCACAATCGGAAATCATTGACTTGATATTCAATATGTGCACAGGTGATCTTAATTGAGATAAAGAACGATAACTCGGGAGAAAGTACAGGAAATGAAAAGTGTTGTTACAGGAAATCAAGGGTGAATCTTCAGCCTCTTGAGGAAACATAAAACTAGGTGGACTATTTTTTTAGCCGTTGCACTATTTCATTGGCAACTTGGATACAAACATCAGAGCACTCTACGAAGAAAAAACAAACAGCCCAGCTGTGCTTTAGCTCCAGACTCATCCTCACAAAATATGGTCCCAACAGAATGAAAGGAGGCCAACCGACATTGAGCAAGTTTTGAGCAAATCAATGTTGAAGATTTTTAGTGTTCTTAACATCATATTTCAAGGCATGATAATTATTTGCTCAAATTCCTTTGTAGCATCAATGAAACAAACCTTGGATACAGTGTAACTGATGCCTGAAAATATTTATATAGAACTCAGTTTGAATTAATTCTTGCTCCCCTTGGTTTTTTAGCAATCCATATGTACTCTTGTTCTGAACTAAAGATGCAGAGGCATACAGCAGATGTTTCAATTTTTAAAAAAATTTAGTAGACGAAAATGAGTAGAAATCGAACTGTTCAAATGTGAATGGGCGAGTCAGCCTTCTCCCATCGCAGCTACGAACTACGTGGGTTTTTTTTACCGCTGCTTCAGCTGTTACGTCTGGAACTTTTATCCCAAGATAGAAATCAAATATATAATGTTGCAGATAGACATAAAACACGAAAAACCAATTTAGGCCTTTATATCGTGATGCCCCAGAAGTAAAACATCACTTCCCTATTTTATTTCTTTACACATCTTCATTTTAACAGCGAGCCAGTTTTCTCTTCTCCTTTTATCTTCCCTGAAAAAAAAGGGCACCAAAAAAAAAAAGTAGAAAGAAGTCGTTCTACCTCAGTTCTTTGCCAATCAATTCACATCAAGCCAAACATGCGTTCTGGTGCTGTACAATCTGGCATTTATTTGTGCAACATTTGAACCGTTTCTCTTTTGTTTTCCCAGCTGATGTATGTGTGTTAAGCAGCGGCGTGAACTTGGGTGGTCAAGCGGCAAGTTAAGAAAGCAAAGAAGGAGCCCTTTGGTTTTTGGGGCCGACGAATTCTTTCCTGATTTTCCACCCATTTCCCCCTTTTTTATTTGTTTTGACTTCTACACCCATTACTTATTCCCGCTGGCTTGGAACTGTGTCTCGGGCCGGTTGTCGATGCACTGATAAAAGAGAATGTTTAGAAATGCACGTCAGAGTGCATCATGGTGTGTATAATAATTGTACACGGTTATGGTTTGCCTGTTTCTAATGAAAGTGCCGAGTGTTGGACAGGACATCTTTCATTATGTGAATTTAACCAAGGATAAATTCTCAAAATTTAAGTGTAAACTTTGAAAATGACGTAATCAATATGAACGTTCAAATCGGCTCTTACTCTGCCGAGACTACCGGTTGTTGTTTTTTTCTGCCAAAAATGGAGGGAAAAATATACTAGCGTCTCATTGCAGGCAATGTTGCCATATGTTTAGCTACACATATGTATTCTCATAACAAGTCTTCTAAAAATCGTTCTTAGTTGTTTGCAGCTCTCGGCTCAGCATTAGGAATTAACCTCCGTTGGCCTATATTGTGGTAGTGATCTTTTGAGAAATATTTCCTCCTTGTCAAAGAAGGTCGCAATTTCGGGAAAAAAAAATTTCATCTTCACGGAAAAGATTATGTCTGAAAATTGTGCCATTTGGTCACCTCACAGAAATTTTATTCTGATAAAGAACGTCGTGACCATCTCCATAAAAGTGATCCAGTAAGAAAGAATATTATTTGATCAGACTCGATATAAAATCTTTTGAGGAAGGAATCCTAAATTTAGGACTAGCTGTTGTTTTTTTAAAGACATTCAGTACCTAGAGCTAGGACTTTTCGGCAACGCCTTTGGAAGTTCATGCCCCCCGAACGGCTCATTCAAAAATGGCCTTTTTCACACCATCCTAACTGTAGGAGTCACAAAGCGTTTAATCTGCCTCCGGGTGGACATAACGCTAATCACATAATCGATTGCCCCGTGTGATCGAGATCGACCTTTCTGAAGAAGACCGACATGTACCACTATGCGTCCAAGGAGGATGTGGGGTGCGGAATGTGAAGCTGTTGACCGCTGGAATCAAGGTAGTGTATTTTATTGACTTTTTTTTTTCTATCTTTATCTTTTGCCTCTTTTTCTATAATCGTCAGATCAGTGGCTCATAATCTAGGTGTGTTGCGTTTTCGTGGTGTGTTTTCCTTCTTCTCACTCTATTTATTTAGTCTGTTAATGTGCTTTTCCCACATCCTGTAACATTTTGAAATCGGTACCTGTTTCGGCTAGTCTAGACTCTTTAAGAGCTTCTAAATTTGTCTAAATTTGATTACCTGGCTCCATGTCTGCCTATCTATTTGTTTACCAGTCTGCTTGCCTAACTCTCGGCCTGTGTAACTGATGCTTGTCAGTCTGTCTGTCTATTTGTTTGTTTGTTTGTCTGTCTGCCAGCCTGCCTGCATGCCAGTGGCAAAGCTTTCAATTTACGCTTTCAATTGGCGCTGCTCAGACAAGCGGGATAGAAGTTCCTTATTGTAGAGAAAGGGACAGGTAGGATGGCAGTAACAGATAGAATAGATAGATATACAAACCACAGGCTGTCGTGGATAGAACTGTACATGTTAGAGATGCATGGTATGAAAATAGGTAGCATGCGGACAGAAATAGCAATTATGTAATGAAAACACTTAGCATAAGGACAGACACATATTGCATGGAATGGACAGTTTGCATGGATATAATATTATTATAGGAAAACGAACAACTGCATTACAAGTTGTATCTTAAATTATATATATATATATTCATGAAGAGCAAAGAATGAAAGTTAGCATGGACAGATAACATCTTGGTATGGAATAGATAGCATGGAAATAAATAGATACCATAGGCTTCATTATATAAAATGGACGCAGATAGATTTAGTAAGGAATGAAAATACATGCATGACTTTGACAGATACAGACAATTAACAGGATTATGCGAAACTTTGACTTCTCTTATGCCGTTCAGTGTGTTTCTCTACTGACATGCTGACAAGAAATATGCAGTGTTTTGTATGTAATGAACATGCCATATCTCCGCTTGGTGCGTCAGTGTCATCTGTCACAGAGACCTCATTGTCAGCATGAAAATGTTAAGGTATCTTCGAAGTGATGACGAATGTGGGCACCGAAGCATGTTATTTTAAATGGTGACAATGACAGGCAGGCAGGCAGGCAGGCAGGCAGGCAGGCAGGCAGGCAGGCAGGCAGACAGACAGACAGACGGCTAGGGAAAGAGGAAGGGAGAAAGAAAGAGCGAGCAAAAGATGGTGAGGATGGAAGAGTCGGTGAGGCGGAAATAGCGAAAAATGAGGCGTAGTGAATTAAGGGGGGGGGGGGGGGG
>JAWQUT010000362.1:162805-196760 GCA_033807755.1 Ellobium chinense | reverse complement strand
GGGGGGGGGGGGTGAAGATGGGTGGCGATTTTTTTTTCACGACAATAGATATTGTGAAGGAGATATCAAATGACATTTCAGAGCTTGCCCATTAATGATGGGAGCTCTTACCATCGTAAGAATCATATTGGTGCATGGGTACTGAATGCACCTTTAGTAGCGTTCAGCATAATAGAGTTAGTTAATGTTATTCTTACGCTGGTATGAGATCCCATCGTTAGTGCGCAAGTTCTACATTGTCATACTATAATGTAGAAAATCATAACTCAAAAATGGCATTTTAACGGCTCTCTTAAATTGTTCTGTTTCTATATATTTCAAATATAGTAAATGCGATAAGAAAGTATTCGGGCAACAAGACAGCTTCACAACAGGCTGATGTTGTTGTTGTTGTTGTTGGTGATGATGATGATGATGAGATAATGATGATGATGATGATGATGGTGCGATGGTCGTATGAGGAGGGAAGGAATATTCACCGTTTGCCTGTGTTCGTGTATGACCATCACGGAAATCTTTCTAATATAACTTCTAATGGATACTTTTTAATGAAATTCAGTTCATTTGGGTAGGCTCAATCTATTTGCTTGTGGGGTCATTACTGGGACAGAATCTAATAAAATTTGTCGGTTTGGGAGAAAGCAAAAGAGTTTTATTATCAGCTCTGGCTTTGTCCTTACTATGTCTCTGTTTGTCTTTAATTTCGTCCAGGAACAGACTTTGAATCCGTCCAATTTAGAGAAGCCTTTTTATTGATTTTTTTTCAACGGATATTGATTTTTCTATGACATATTGACTTTCCATTGTCACATGGAGTCTTTCTGGTTTCCCTTTTAACATGAACGGCTGCTCATTGTTTACGGAAGCTCGTTTAACTGATGCTATTGATAACGTACTAAGGCGCGTGACACACTGTCTTATACAATGAGCTTTATGGATTCTTTACACTGGCGTGTGGTAGTCTCTTGATATCTTGCACTTAAGCGCATGGCACACTGTCTTATACATGATCTTTCTGCATTCTTTACACTAGCTTGTTTTGATCTCATAGTTTCGCCTAAACAAAGGTTTGCGAAATCTCTGGTCTAGTATCTGCTCTTTCGGGTTTTCTTCATGCTTAGAGCACCTTCCGTATTCATGTTAGAAGACGAATGGCAATCAGTGTGTTTTGTCCGAACATTTTTATCATGTCACTTCCCGGCTTCTCCTCCAATATTTCTAAGTGATCCTCCATGTTATGAATCAGACGCATTGGGACACAAATAATCCAGGTGTAAAGTCGAATCAAAGCGATTCTACGGACGACGTGGGTGTATTGTATCTCTCCATTTCAGTAATGTACTTGAATCACTTGAACATGTAATTTTGGTTTCTTGTGAAAGCCCTGAGTCTATAACTATAAATAATGAGTAGAAGAACGCACATTCTTAATTTCCCTACCTTCCAACGTAGGAATACGAAATACTGTGTCGCGCACAGCATACGCTTCGGGGATTAAGTAAGTATATTAATATTAATACCATGCTCAACTTGCATCATTAGTTATTTTACTTTCATGCACGGATCTCTGACTGTTTGTTATGGCAGAGGTAGGCATGCGCGTATGTTATTTCCTGGTGTGACGATCATAATAATTTTGACGTTAAGAACCGGTTATGAAATTCACATGTGATTTTAGCTCGTAACATGCAATAATATTATCGTAACACCAAGATATGCCATATGCGCAAGCCTACGTCTGCCTTAATGTTTCGTAAGAAATTGGCACTTGTAAACAAGAGCTCTGTATTATTGACACAGGAGTGGAAGACGGCGTTAGAAGGGTTTCCATGAATGACTGGGCTAAGCCGTCTACTCTAAGCTGGGGTTTAACGTAACGATGGAGTCAGCCAAAATATTCAAGATGAGCGAAGAAAAAATAAGAATAATAACAATAATGCCCGACTCATAACCTCTGATAAAGTGTGTAGCTTACATTATTGTACAAATGAACACAAACGTCGGAGCATTAACACCGGTAATTAACTTAGGCCGCGGTTAAGACATCAGGGTGGGTATTCCCAGAACTTGCTCAATTATTCTTAAGCAAATGTTTTGCCACACCCACAGTTTCATCCTGCATAGAATACAACTCAGCGACTGACACAACAAAAGTGACCCCTCATGTGCAAGTAGGTCTTAATACCGGTCAAGGTGGGCCAGGCGTTAAAAAAGAAATGGTTCACATAAATAAAGAATGCAAAATGCCTTTGCTGAATAAAAACGTGCCTTGGTATGCTCCTTTACGCTGACGCTAATAAAAAGGCTTAATGCACTTTATTAATCTGATTTTGCCAAACGTGGTTTCACCCAAACATGAGTGTTACCGCACGCCAGCAGGCTTAACAGGAGTTTTGAGTGAGCTGTGTAATGTGCTACTGGTGCTGTGTCTTGTGTGTTTTTGAGTTTCTTATAGTAGTGGTGTTGGGGATTTCCTTGACTGATCCTGGTCAGCAGGTGATTGATTTGTAGATGCGTTTTGGCTGAAGCCTCAAGCTCATCGAAACTCACCAAAACCTCCCGATTTATATATTCTTCTTTCCGACTCTGCGTGGCAGCAGTGAGAGAAAATCTTAAATTTAGCACTCGACAATAACATGTTTTTGTTTTACCATGTTTTTAACATTAGCAGGACCCTTGACAAGGGCGGTGGTTATTTTCTTCAAGCTTTTAGTGAGTAATGAGAGGATGAGTAAACGAAAATCTTGATCGAGCATCGAGATTTAATTGACGTTAATTTTTTTCGTAAATGGGCTAATTCGCTTTGTATACAGGTTATTTTGTGGGAAAAGTCTCCCGAGCAGAGTTCACAAGAACAATTTACGAAAGGCGAAATGCATCGATGGTAAATTTATAGTCATGACATCACAACTTAATGTGGGTTTTTTCTCTGATGTTTTACCTCATAAAACAAATTGGATTCAAAGTGTCTCCAATTAAGGTGTAGCTGTAACAGGGAAAAAGCGGAATTAGCTCTTAGAGTTGGTGGTTCTCCAAATGTTGGGCATGGTAAGGGTGTAACAAATTATCTAAAGACCAACATAATATACCGATTTCTTGCCATAGTCTAAAAGCTGCACACAGTTTTCTTGCGCAATATGTTGAAACATTGTATAACTTGCATCGATGTATCCTATTATTTTACACTTTAAAATTCATACAAGTGCCATAGTTACCATATCTTGATGTCTCAGTTTTGTGGGAGCGATAGTAGGCAGGAAGTGTCATGAGGCACGTCCGAGGAATGTAAGCAACTTTAAGGGATTCATAAAGCTAAAGTCGCTGGCCTTCTAAAGCTGAACGAGTTAGTAGCAACGTTGTGAACCAAGATTGCAAGATTACAAGTTCAAATTCTTTTCGGTAGGACACACTGGAGTCATGGTCAAGGGATGTCTTTTGCCCCTCTAGAAGTTGCAGGGGCCTAACTAAAAAATCCTCTTTGAGCCATGTCATCAAAAGTTCTCCATGAACCACAGACATGATCCGAGATAGCCAAGATAGTCCGTAGAGCTGGAGCCATCACTGTGCTCAAATTATTTGATGTTTACGGTGGAAGTCCTTTAGATTTTTCACAATTTTAGATTAGATTAAAGGGAGTCAGAATGCGGCGTTTTGTTGCAGACCACAGGCCCGCAAAAATGTAACCGTTTAGATCATCGAGAAAAGCTGCCATAACAAATCATCGTCACAAATTCGAGGCTGCATTTTACCATTTTTGGAGTGAGGTCTTTGAGCATTACTATTTTTACATAATCTATCCAAGGAACTGATCTTCTGTCTTGCTGTCATGGCTAGATAGCTTAGAATTTTTCTTACCAATTACAGATATCAAACTTTGGCGACAGGAAGCAAGGGGCTAAGAAATTCTTCCTTTGTTGATCCACTGTTGTTTCGCATAACTTTTATCTTTTATATGTAGCATGATTATATTAGATGGGGACTAGAACCAAATTCTCTACATAATTGGGTTTTGGGGTGGGCGGGGAACACGAGGCGGCAATTGCGACCATGTTCAGATAACGTGGCTTTCTGTCCCAAGTGTACGTGATTTATTTTCCTACCAGTTCTGTTTTCGCAGTATCGTCTGGAGTCTGGACAGTTTATCTGGACAAGCTCATTGGCTATTTTGTCTGGACAGATCCATCTCTATATAATATCATGGCGGTTTCATTTGTCACCCAATCATTGCCATCCATTCCTAACAACCTCCGAAATCTCTGGCTATGAGACGAATATTTTCAACTAGTTGGCCCTGACCTTTGGTGCAAAATGTCACAGAGGCGTGAGAAGGTTTAATCGTATAATGGATGATGAGAACAAAAACGGTAGTGTTATGAACCATCTTTGTTTTGTCTGATTGCAAATAGCCATTATCCTGATGATGGCACCACGGGGACTTCTGTCTCCTGCACTAGGTTGACCGCATTCATAATGGCTCCGTATGGAGAAGGAGAATTGGTTTCAGCTGGGACCGGCTGTGTGAGGGCACATGGTTGAAAGCAGATACTGTTCAGTACATCACGACAGGGAAAAAGAATAATGCTGTATGATAACATCATCTACTCCGCTTAACCGTAATCTGGATAATCGCAAGGTCTGCTTAATAGCAACATTTTTATTACGACAAGAGGATATTTCTATATAAAAGTCACCGGATAATCGCTACTCATTTTAATTGCAATTGTTTTGGTGCTCTTCAGTAGACTGTACGTATAGATCTACAGAGACAAAAGACTTTCTCTTAACAGACGGTTGCATCTGCACACGGCACGCTATTCCTTCAACCAATCAGCGTACATAAACTCGCATGTGCGTCAGCATCTTAACTTTGTTACCCAGTTTTGTGGGACTTCCGGAGTTTGACCCATAACCTTAATCATCATCATGGGTTTATGGGAGAGTTCCATAATGTTGCCCTTAAATCATGCAAAAACCGAAATCTTATCTTAAAACTCATCAAGGCTGTCTTACATTGGCACCGCTACATCTTATTGTTTGACCTCCTTCATGGGTATATTCCAGGACGTTCCTGCCTGGAGCTTGTTTTGGTTTAGGGGGCAAGATAGATAAGCAGACAGCACACATGAGAGAGTTCCTAGTCAAAGATAATGTCCGTGGATTATCTCAAGAGTGCTTTTTTTTCCCTAAACCTTCTCCTAACCTAGGCCCCTTACCTAAACCAAACTCTAGCCGGGAGTGTCCTGGAATATTGCCCACGAGATTTGCCGGAGTTCCGAATTCAACAAGAATTCATTGCAGTGTTGTGCGCAAAGAGGGCAACCCTCTATTGGAGTTAATCAGCTACCTGTATGTGGCTTATTTAGATTTACAGGGCTCTAACTTCTAACAAGCATAGTCCTCTCAGAAAAAGTTGAAGTATGCCCGTTCCTTCAAAACTGAACAACTTCCTTTTACTGTGAACAGAGATGAAGTGCTGCGAAAAGAGAAAATGAATAAGTGGTAAGATTCTTTTTAAGTGTGAGTATACTGGGTAGATGGCAAGAATACATTTTGCTGAGTCTTTCGGCTGGATTCTATTTTTAGCCAGGACAAACATGATCTCATTCTTATTGCCCATATCTGACTCCGAAATTGGTTGTTCCTAAGTTGAAGTACTTGAATTCAATCACATCGACAACGTGCTCTCTCTGGCTTGGTGAATCATTGCACTGACTCAAAATGTGAAGAAAGCTCAACCTTCGCATAAACAAGTTTACAAATACTTTGTTGTTGTTGTTGTTGTTGTTGTTGTTGTTGTTGTTGTTGTTGTTGTTGTTATTGTTATTGTTATTGCAGCAGCTGCAGCTGCAGCTGCTCCTGCTGCTGCTGCTGCTGCTGCTGCTGCTGCTGCTGCTGTTGTTGTTGTTGTTGTTGTTGTTCTTGTTGTTGTTCTTGTTGTTGTTCTTGTTGTTGTTGTTGTTCTTGTTCTTGTTAATGGATGAGAAGCTGGGCTTTATCACAAAAATCTTGTTGTCTGGCTGTCCAGCCAATATATTCTCCGGGGGGTAGTTTGGCTGACATGAAAATACTCCTGCCCGTGTATTTATTTTAAACTATAAAATATGCATTTAAATGGACGACAAAAAAAATAGGACGCAATACAAGGGAAATCCGATATTTCAAGCTAACGCTCTTAAGGGAGTTAAAAAAAGAACAAAAGAACACAACAACAACAACAACTATAACAACAACAACAACAACAACAACAACAACAACACACACACACACACACACACACACACACACACACACACACACACACACAACGTAAAGGCAGCAACTGAAAGAGGTCGACCGTTTTTAATTCATCAGCTCCCACAAAGCTTACTTCCGGTTGAGACATTATGTGAATTTGAATATTAGTGTGAATGAATCATCAAATCTCTCTTCCGGAAGTCAAAGATGCATCAACCAATAAAAGCCGGTGTAACAGACCTGATCAGCCAGTCATAATATTCCTTTGACAATGGATACGTGGAATGCGGAAGTAATGAATGCTGGAATTGTGGCTTGTGATGCCGCTATGACCAGATATCCTTCATAACTTAGATTGGTCCATGTAACGAGAATTTTTTGCGCTCTTGTCTACATCCAGGTGTGTTCGCTCTTTTGTAGCATTAAACTTGAAATTAGACAAGATTTAAAGCCTCCCGCCCACATATCAATTTCACTTGGTTTACTAAATAAATGGTTACATAATTAATTATCTACATGTGAGAATAAACGGAACTGCTCGCACATACGAATTTGATAACTCAGTGCACCGATTTACCTTACTGGGCGTAACTTCAGTTAGCATTTGTAGTTGGCCACACCTCACCTCACTCTGCGAGATCTAAGCCACAGTTGTTGTTTAGATGCATGATAGGGCTATGCTTTCTCCCAAAAGAAGAGGATCTTGCACCCAGATGATATTAATAATAAACAAAAGAATCAACCGCCCACGAATCTTGTCATAGAAACTCTCTATTATCTGACAGCAAACCAGCTTTGTTCTGAAACACGTCATATTTTGCTAGCAAGGGCACTCTGATAAAAATTGCAATCTCACGACAAAAAAAAAACACAACTCTGGCATGTTCCCAAAAGACGATAAGACAAAGAATGTTCACGGTTTAGGGAGAATCCCTTGTGATGGAATCATATGTTGAACGAGCTGTGAAAATGTGTTTTCTATTTCAAAAGAAGGTTGGAAAAGAGGCCTCGGATCGAAGACCACCAAAAGTCACCACCACATTGCTGACACCGTTCGATAGGCCAAACATGAAATCAAATATTAGATCTTAGAGTTTCCCATCGTCATAGTAACTGTTTAATGTTTTAGAAGTGACGTGCGATCAGCTTAAGCAGACTTTTTGTTTCCAGATGGGTTTTTATTTCCCTTACGAACACAGAGCATATAACGTTGTTGTTTTTTGTCCCAGTTGACGTTCTTTCCCGCAACCGTCCGCGAATTCCTCTCCAATCTCAGCCCGCTACCAAGCCAGCAATCATAATAATGAAGGAGAGATATATCCTTGTTACAGTCGCAAAGATTGCATAGACACTCTGCGTGAAACGTTATGACCCCCAGCTATCAATAACTGACGGGACGCACAGTTTGGTCATAAATACATCCGACTTCCATACGCCAACAAAGATTCTGGAGATGTGGAACTCAAACAAGAGGAATTAGACTAGATATTTTGAAGCACTCCCTGGTGGAACATCTGGAACCACAGAGCTCTGTAATGTCCTGTTCCTGCGTCACCACTGCCATGATCTCCATATTTTATGCAAGAATGTAAAGATCTTGGAGCACGCACGACCCGCCATTTACCTTGGCATGGGTCTTAGGGCCAGTTGCGTTATGAGATAAAGGTACTATACAATATTTTTCACATTGGTCATTATTAGCTCATATGTTTGGTAAAATTCTTATGGGCATATTTTTCTTCTGTCCTGTTTCTCAAAATCATAGACGTGCCTTCATTTTTGCATTTTATTCGCCTCGAAAAAAGGGCTCCCATTTTTTTATATATTTTTTGCCATTAATGTCTCTCCACTTCAAGCAATGCGCTTGAGTGTTGGGCATTGGAAGGGACCGTTTTGGAAATCGCTCAGCTTATGTTTTGGTTTGGCTATCTTTGGCAATAATTCAATGGATTTTATGATTCTCAGCCAAAAATGCGGATGACACTCTCTATCTGCTGGCGACCACTCGTCGAACATGTTTTTTCATGCCGTGCTCCACGTCTGTTAGTGTCTCACATGCACTCTACAAGTTTGCATGCACTACTTGCAGTGGTCTCTGTAGTCAGAATATGTGTTATAAAGCCTGGTTATATTTTGCAAAGACAAGAAAGAATCAGAAACTTTTGCTTTAAATTATGTGACTGTGACAACTTTCTTTCATTGAGCTCTTTTCTATTGCATTAGTTTCATGGCTTGAAATAGATTCTCCTCACTGCACTGTGCTTTTGACAGGCTTTTGAAACATCGGCTAATTAAATTCGTGTTCTTAATAACTTGAGGAATAGTATCTGGCGATGGCCTCAATAAGTTTTTGCAGTCACTGGATAGTACTATTGCGGACTTATGTGTATCTCTTCGCTCTGTCCTTTATTCTTAGAATGATTTATTGGATAACATTGGAGCTTTAATTCTAAAAAGACCGTATATCCTTCAGTTGTGATGTGGATATACGTTGGGTTTTTTTTTTAATTTTAAAAACTCAAGAACATACAGCGCAGTGTACGATGTAACTATATGAGAGTGAATACGAAAGTGCCTTTAAAGTTTTAACCTTTCAAAACCTTCTTACAAGCTGACATTTTCACTGTCAAGATCTAGATTTAGATCTGTTTACTTTCCCTTTTTGTTTTGTTTTTTTTTTTCAACATTTACGCTTATAGGGAGCTGGCATTTTCCGGTGATAATATGATACCTTTGTTTATTTATTTGCTGGATAGATAGCGGCAACACGGTTACAATGAACTTCTTCTCCTATCAAGGTCGTGTGTAGAGGTGTGGTTATAGTTTTTAATATCTGGCGTTAGACTTAACGACATCAGATTATACGTTCTCAGCTATATCCCAACCAGCGGAAAGATGGTAAATATTTATACACTTTTGACATGTTATTCCACCTGCACAATATCATATTATTATTTAACTGTAAACAAACTGTGCGTATTAGAAAGTAGAGCAGGCGGACAGCTAGACACGCTCACGCCGATAGTGGTGAAGGTGTTGTGGTGTATTGCTGCTGCTGTTGTTGTTGTTGTTGCTGTTGTTGTTGTTGTTGTTGTTGTTGTTGTTGTTGTTGTTGATGATGATGATGATGATGAAACATTCTTGTTTTATTCTATTGATAAAGGCCTTAGAGCTGAAACGTTTAGAAGTAATTTTCGGTCTTATTTCTTAACTAGAATTTTAATAAGTTCCTTGATTTAAGGTTGAGCTTTTAATTTTTCTCAGTTTTAAATGATGATGGTGGTAGTGATAACTATAACAATAATGATGAGGATGACAATGGGATTGTTGTGTGGAGAAGATTGTTAGGATATTGACGGTGTCTTCTGTTCATGAGCGGTTATACTTTCAATTGGCGCTTAGGTTTTCTTGGGCGAAGTCTTAGTCATTTTTTGCCAGCCCCGCCTCTCCCCTTCCCCTCCGCTACAAAATTGGTCATCAACCATTTCAAGGGTTCATACATAAGGGAATTGTCCAGCTAAATGCAGTGTGGCTAATTTTTTTTATTAACTCAATTACTTTGACTGATGGCTGGAACTGCACCATCGTATTCTGTCTCTACATTTTATTGTAGAATACTTACACTGATGGCTGGAACTGCACTATCGTATTCTGTTTCTACATTTTATTGTAGAATATTTACACCATTTTCACCCCGTGTAAGAATGTTCAAGTACCTACTGGTTTTGAGACGAACAACTTCAGTGAGAGATATATCGCTTGCTTTTGTCTGTCCCTTACATGTTGATGGAAAGGGCTTAAACATCATAGCCTGGACTTTTTAGCAGAAATGTATTTCACTCCGTTTAATCAGCAACTGGATTAACGCAACGTCCGTTTAATCGCAGCATTTTCTTATACAAAAATGTTAGATTCCGATTTCTTCTTTAAGAAAAAAAATCAGTGGATAATCACACATCATTTTAATCATTCCTGTTTTTGTTTGTTTTCTTAATTTCAGGGCGTTGCGATTAGGAAAAGTTGATTGCATCGTTAAATCTATGATCTGCAAGGTTTACTGAAGAAAAAAAAAAGAGAGCCCAAATCACAATGTGATATGTGGAGACATATTTACAAATGACACATAACAGGACAGATGTCCATGATAGTGATGTCTTCTGTATATTCCAGCTTCACAAGCGTAGCGGCCTCAGGAGTCAAGGTCAGCATCAAAGCTCCCAGAAGGGCTTCGGAGGCGGGGTTCAGGTTCTGGGAATGATCATCAGGAGGAAACGGAAGAAGAGTAAGTTGTTTTTTTACTGACATGTATATCCTGCTGACTTGCCACAGAAAATCAGAAAGGCAACATATCTCGCTTGTTTATTAACATGACAGTTTTAAGAAGTTTAATAAGTTGAAAGGAGCGGTCTGAAGAGGATACAGCCAAGTACTGACAATAGGTTGACTCAGTTCAGTAGACAGTTTCCATTCAGTAGACAGGCTCATTTCAGTAGATAGACTACGTTCAGTAGACAGACTCAGTTCAATAGACAGTTTCCATTCAGTGGGCAGACTCCGTTCAGTAGACAGATTCCATTCAGTAGACAGACTCCGTTCAGTAGACAGACTCCGTTCGGGAGACAGAATCCGTTCAGTAGACAGACTCTGTTCAGTAGACATACTCCGTTCAGTAGACAGACTCCGTTGTGAAGGCTTGGAAGGGCAAGTGATTAACCAAAGGAGCTCTATAATTGCAGTGGAGTTGTTCATAATAACAGATAACAAGAAGATAATTTGAAGTAGTTGCCCTGCCAAAGGCAAAGATACATCTCTCCTATAGATTAACAGAAATAGGAAGTCAGTGGTTAGAAGTTTATCATCCCATCATGTTATGGCATCATTTGGCTATACTAACTACTATGTCATCAGAGAATGGAGCAGTGCACGACACACACACACACACACACACACACACACANACACACACACACACACACACACACACACACACACACACACACACACACACACACACACACACACACACACACACACACACGACTCGTCTCGGCCTGTCTTCCTCTCTTCACTATGTATGTGTGATTTGATAGTCCTGCTTTTTTTTTCCCTTAAGACAGAGGGCTAACTTCCTGAAGTTTAATAGATACAAAATTTCATTATATCGTTCAAAATGACGACTTCCCATTCTAATCACTTCCTTCCCAGTTCCTTTTTATGCTGCAAATTATTTTTCAAAACCCTTTGGCCTAGGATAAGAAAATATAAGGAAACGAAGGTGTTTAAAATTTGTTTCAAAATACGCAAAACCGCCTACAATTAGGTTACTCCGTTGGCACGAAACGGAGGAAAAGAAGTCAAGGTCTCTCCGTGTGTTTCTCGGAGAGGGCAATGAGAAGTTATTAGGGTAGCTGGCTTATGTTGCCACATGTTGGCATGGTTTATTAGTTTAAGATACGCCTATGCCTTATTGTGTTGGCATAAACTGAAAGAGTGCTCATTCCAAATGAGCCTATGCATGCCAAGCGCGATAATGTGGTTTTTATGGCATGAGGAGAGAGTCAGAAATCTGTGACAGGGTCTATAAAAACACATGATAAATGATAACTATCACAGGACATTTACTTACCCTGTATAGAGAGCTCGTTTTATAAAGCCATATAATTGTAAGTCTCTCATCCATCATAATTTTGTGCACATAGGGAAATGCACAGTCTGCACACAATTGCAAAATACTACAAATGAAATGTACAAAACAATGTCATTTTTGGTCGTCGCTGTGCAGTGCTGTGGTTTCCCAAATCTAAAACCTAATACTCACTTATACTTATGTTCTCCCCAAAAATACTACAACGTAGACTTCCCGACCCGAGAACCGAACCCACGAACCTCAGGCTTTACCTAATGAAGTATGTAGCATGAAACTATTGATGATAAATCATAGCATGCCTTAAGTCCTAAGTGAAACTGTTATTCAATAAAATTAATAATGATAATGATGGTGATAGTACTGTAATAATACTAATAATGATGATAATATTTGCAATTTAAAGATACAAAACAGCTGTTATATCTTGCATATCATATGTACAATGTACATGGACAACAGGTCGGGTTAGAAAGTATTATATTTCATGAGTAGGTGTCAGATGTGCATTTACTTAGCATTTCTTGGCTGGCTCAAAATGTTCAAAACACAATGTCTTCACCACCTGAATTCCTGATCCTTCATTTTCTTTGAATTCTTCCCTTTGCGCACCAAACCGTTTGTCATGTGAAAATTCTCCTGAAAGTCCATCCTCAGGCGGTTTCTGGAATCATTTTTTCAGAATTTTCACTTACCTGAATTACCTTCTTCCAAATTTCCGGCACTGTCGCAATAATATCGGAGATATGTCCAGTAATCAACGGTATTTTGAAGAGCATTCACTGGCAGTGAGATTGTTTCAAGTTAATGCCGCTGGTCCACTAGTTTGGAAAGGCAGGCTATCGGACTTTCTGAAGATCTGAATCCAAATGGAAATGTCTGACTCCCTGAAGAGAAACATTCGCGTTTATCTCAAAATACAAGGGAAAAAAGACACAAAATATTGCGGGAGCAAAGCACTGAAAAAAAATCTCTGTTCCTTCTGAACAAAAACAAAAAACCAACCCAGTGTAGTGACCCGAAACCGCCCAGTCTGAGAATCCTGCAAAGAGTCTCCGAACTAACTGGCTCTGTTGTTATCTGATCATGGATCCTTTGAGGAACTTCCTCAAGTTTGCAACATCAGCGCCCTCTTCATTTTGCCCCCCATTCACAATTCTCGGTGCCCCGAGCATGTCTTTGGACACACCACTGTGAAACCAAGTGATCTTAAGCGATGAAATTCGTTGTCTTTGTTATGCCCTTGGAAAATGCGAATTATGAAAGTACGAGATAATCTCCAACGGTTCTTTTTTAACACCGCTTTCCTTCACCATCCTTTTCACGACCGTAATTAGCAATTCTGCCTTATTATTAGCTGGTAATGCGTTAGTTTTGGTCGTTTTGGTCTCCTAACAAGCTTGAGTAGAGCAAAGAGATGTCTGAGCAAAGACAAATGAGAACGGAGTTTAGGAATGAGATGCATGTCTCCAGGACAAAGACCCTGGGATGAGGTTACTGTACCTACAGAGGCGTTGCGTCATTGAAGTCAAATGCTAAGGCACCACCTGTCTTCCACCTTCCCGTCCCCCTCTACCACCGGCTCCCCGTCTACCAGCCACACACACAAAACCTACAACGTAACATACCACATCCCTCAGTGCAGAAAGTTTACCTCAAACCTGTGGTGCATTTTGACAAGATCTTGAAAGAATGAACAAAAATTTACCTAAGCCACTTACAATGTGACTTTTTTCTGGTGTGGAAACGAAGGATATATTTTATTAAATACACTAATTATCCTAATTAAGCACTTTTCTTGGTCACATAAGGGGTGTAGAATATGAAGTCACAAAACTTGTGTTCAGAATATTGATATTTATGTTTGGATGCTTTTTCAGACAGTTCTGTCTCTCTACTTCTTCTTCTTCTTCTTCTTCTTCTTCTTCTTCTTCTTCTTCTTCTTCTTCTTCTTCTTCTTCTGCTTTTCGAGCTAAACATCTTAAATCAGATGTGCGCCTCAGATACCCAGCTGTCCCATATAGCTTTGGTCTCATTAACGAGCCACCACACCAATGGTCTGCCCTCTGTTGATAGTACTTAGGGTGCTTTACTACAGTCACAAGGACATATTCCTCAATTTCATGTGAAGATGTTGCCAAAGTCTATTTTGAATTACTTGATTACTGTTTGTTTCTGTTCAGCATCGTCTGGACTACAGTCTGGCAAGATTGTTTTCCACTTGCTTCTGAACGCCGTCTTTCTGTGACTTTTTCAGAGCCTAGGGTTATCTTTGTGTTCACACGGCCCAAGTCTTCAGCGATCGAGAGAAAAAAATATGAGGAAAAGATGGCGTTCCTAAAACGAGTGAGTACATTTTCTCAGGCTTCTTTCTCATCAACTTCTTTTCCTCTTCCTCCTCTTCTTTCTACCTCTTCCTCCTTCTTTTCCTCCTCCTTCTTCTTCTCTTGGTTTTCCTTCATTCCTTCTTTTCCATATATGTAAACAAATAACAATATACATTGTAGTTCACTCATTGTCCTCGACTGCCACATGGTCAGTCTTCCTTTGCTACCTATGTTTAGTCCTGATATATCAATCTCTCTATGACCTCCTACTATCTAAGTTCTTTATAATATATTCCTCTCACAAAAATTCTAGTAAATGGTGCTTTAGATAACTTCGAACAACTATCTGTTTTGGATATGGGCTTGCTATGCCTGAACAACAAATTCTGATACAAGGCATAAGCCAGTTGACGACAGACAACAAAGCGTAGGGCGACTCTTGACCTATAAACTGACCTAGGAAAGCAGTCCAGATTTTAATAAGCACTGTAATCATATTTAAGAGCAACACATTATGACAATCTAAATAGCAAGTCGACTTTTTCACATCTTCAGATATTGGATAGTGTTGTCGTTGTTGTCGGTGGTGGTGGTAATGGTGTTGGTATTGATAATGGTGGTGATGGTAGTGGTGCTGATAGTGTTGGTGANACACACACACACACACACACACACACACACACACACACACACACACACACACACACACACACACACACACACACGCACACACACGTACACACACAAACACACACAGATACACACACACACAAACTAACACACAAACAAACTCACACACAGACTAAAACAACGCGTGGAGCAAGGTTTACAATCACTAACTGGTGACTTATTGTCTCGCCTCGTCTCGTCTCGTCTTCCGCTTTTCACTATGTATGTGTGATTTGATATTCCAGTTGTTTTTTTTCCTTAAGACAGAGGGCTAACTTCCTGAAGTTTAATAAATACAAAAATTCATTGTACTGTACGAAATGACGACTTCACATTCTAATCACCTCCTTCCCAGTTCCTTGTTATGCTGCAAATTATTTTTCCAAAACCTGAAGCCTGGGATAAGAAAATATGAGGAAACGAAGGTGTTTAAAATTTGTTTCAAAATAAGCAAAACTGCCTACAATTAGGTTACTCCGTTGGCACAAAACGGAGGAAAAGAAGTCAAGGTCTCTCCGTGTGTTTCTCAGAGAGGGCGGTGAGAAGTTATTAGGGTAGCTGGCTTATGTTGCCACATGTTGGCATGGTTTATTAGTTTTAAGATACGCCTATGCCTTATTGTGTTGGCATGAACAGAAAGAGTGCTCATTTCAAACGAGCTTATGCATGCCAAGCGCGATATTGTGGTTTTTGTGGCATGAGGAGAGAGTCAGAAATCTTTGACAGGGTCTATAAAAACACATGATAAATGATAACTATTACAGGACATTTACTTACCCTGTATAGAAAGCTCTCTTTACAATGCCATATAATTGTATGTATCTCATCTCTCATAATTTTGTGCACACAGGGAAATGCATAGTATGCACACAATTGCAAAATACTACAAATGAAATGTACAAAACCATGTCATTGTTGGTCGTCGCTGTGCAGTGCTGTGGTTTCCCAAATCTAACACCTAATACTCACTTATACTTATGTTCTCCCCAAGAATACTACAACGTAGACGTCCCGACCCGAGAATCGAATCCACGAACCTCAGGCTTTATCTAATGGAGAAGGTAGCAAGAAACTATTAATGATAAATCATGGCATGCCTTAAGTCCTAAGTATAACTGTTATTCAATAATAAATGATAATAATAATGATGGTGATAATAATGATAATGATGATAATATTTGAAATTTAAAGATAGCAAAATAGCTGTTATATCTTGGACATCCTTTGTAAAATGTACATGGACTGTAAACCAGATGAGAAAGTATTATATTTCATGAGTAGGTGTCAGATGTGCATTTACTTAGTATTTCTTGGCTGGCTAAAAATGTTCAAAACACAATGTCTTCACCACCCGAATTCCTGTTCCTTTATTTTCCCGTGAATTCTTCCTTTTGCGCACTAAACCTTTTGTCATGTAGGAAGTTCTCCTGGATGTCCATCCTCAGGCGGTTTCTGGAATAATTTTTTCAGGATTTTCACTTACCTGAATTACCTTCTTCCAAATTTCCGGCACTGTCGCAATATTATCGGAGATGTGTCCAGTAATCAACAGTATTTTGAAGAGCATTCACTAGCAGTGAGATTGTTTCATGTTAATGCCATTGGTCAGCTAGTTTGGAAAGGCAGGCTATCGGACTCTATGAAGATCTGAATCCAAATGGAAATGTCTGACTCCCTGAAGAGAAACACTCGCGTTTATCTCAAAATACAAGGGGAAAAAAAAACACAAAATGTTGCGGGAGCAAAGCACTGAAAAAAAATCTCTGTTCCTTCTGAACAAAAACAAAAAACCAGCCCAGTGTGGTGACCCGAAACCGCCCAGTCTGAGAATCCTGCAAAGAGTCTTCGAACTAACTGGCTCTGTTGTTATCTGATTATGGATCCTTTGAGAGCTTCCTCGAGTTTGCAACTTTAGCTGCCCTCTTCATTTTGCCCCCCCATTCACAATTCTCAGTGCCCCGAGCATGTCTTTGGACAGACCACTGTGAAACCAAGTGATCTTCGGCGATGAAATTCGTTGTCTTTGTTACGCCCTTGGAAAATGCGAATTATGAAAATACGAGGTAATCTCCAACGGTTCTTTTTTTAACACCGCTTTGCTTCACCATCCTTTTCACGACCATAATTAACAATTCTGCCTTATTATTAGCTGGTAATGCGTTAGTTTTGGTCGTTTTGGTCTCCTAATAAGCTTGAGTAGAGCAAAGAGATGTCTGGGCAGTGACAAATGAGAACGAAGTTTGGGAATGAGATGCATGTCTCCAGGGCAAAAACCCTAGGATGAGGTGATTGTACCTACAGAGGCGTAGCGTCATTGAAGTCAAATGCCAAGGCACCACCGACCTTCCACCTGCTCGTCCCCCTCTACCACCGGCTCCCCGTCTACCAGCCACACACACAAAACCTACAACGTAACATACCACATCCCTCAGCGCAGAAAGTTTACCTCAAACCTGAGGTGCATTATGACAAGATCTTGAAAGAATGAACAAAAATTTACCTAAGCCGCTCACAATGTGACTTTTTTCTGGTGTGGAAACGAAGGATATATTTTATTAAATACGCGAATTATCCTAATTCAGGCACTTTTCTTGGACACATTAGGAGTGTAGAACATAAAGTCACAAAACTTGTGTTCAGAATATTAATAATTATGTTTGGATGCTTTTTCAGACAGTTCTGTCTCTTCTTCTTCTTCTTCTTCTTCTTCTTCTTCTTCTTCTTCTTCTTCTTCTTCTTCTTCGGCTTTTCGAGCTAAACAGCTTAGGTCAGATGATCGCTTCAGGTACCCAGCTGTCCCATATAGCTTTGGTCTCATTAACGAGCCACCACACCAATGGTCTGCCCTCTGTTGCTAGTACTTAGGATGCTTTACTACAGTCACAAGGACATGTCCCAGTATACTTCCAACCTTGAATTTCCTGTGAAGATATTGCCAAAGTCTATTTTGACCAGTTCTTGATTACTGTTTGTTTCTGTTCAGCATGTGTACAGCATCGTCTGGACTGCTGCCTGACAAGACTGTTTTCCACTTGCTTCTGAACGCCGCCTTTCTGTGACTTTTTCAGAGCCTAGGGTTATCTTTGTGTTCACACGGCCCAAGTCTTCAGCGATCGAGAGAAAAAAATATGAGGAAAAGATGGCGTTCCTAAAACGAGTGAGTACATTTTCTCAGGCTTCTTTCTCATCAACTTCTTTTCCTCTTCCTCCTCTTCTTTCTACCTCTTCCTCCTTCTTTTCCTCCTCCTTCTTCTTCTCTTGGTTTTCCTTCATTCCTTCTTTTCCATATATGTAAACAAATAACAATATACATTGTAGTTCACTCATTGTCCTCGACTGCCACATGGTCAGTCTTCCTTTGCTACCTATGTTTAGTCCTGATATATCAATCTCTCTATGACCTCCTACTATCTAAGTTCTTTATAATATATTCCTCTCACAAAAATTCTAGTAAATGGTGCTTTAGATAACTTCGAACAACTATCTGTTTTGGATATGGGCTTGCTATGCCTGAACAACAAATTCTGATACAAGGCATAAGCCAGTTGACGACAGACAACAAAGCGTAGGGCGACTCTTGACCTATAAACTGACCTAGGAAAGCAGTCCAGATTTTAATAAGCACTGTAATCATATTTAAGAGCAACACATTATGACAATCTAAATAGCAAGTCGACTTTTTCACATCTTCAGATATTGGATAGTGTTGTCGTTGTTGTCGGTGGTGGTGGTAATGGTGTTGGTATTGATAATGGTGGTGATGGTAGTGGTGCTGATAGTGTTGGTGATGGTGGTGGTGTAGTGGTGCTGCTGATGATGATGATGATAGTAGTGGTGTTGCAACATTTGATGTCATGGCTTTTGTTGTGGAACACATTAAGCTGTGAAACTGCAAACTCCACCACCGGCATTGGCCAATGTAGAAAATCATGGAAAATCTTAAATATGAACATTTACAGATATTGGTGGATGGATGGATGTCGATATTCCTGTGTATGTATGGCGGTATATGTGTGCATGTGTGAAAGAGGTATTTTGGTAATAGAGTAATGACTGAAATCAAGCAAAAATAGATCATAGCGGTTGAGGGTTGAATGCAGTGGAGTATATAGTGGTTGTTGTTGTTGTTGTTTTTCCTGCATATGTATTTTTTTGTGATTTATAGAAGTGTATGGTCCTAAATGGCCTAGAAAGGACCTACAAATAAACCAGTCTTGAATCTTGGTAACCTCTGTAACACTATAAGCTTCCATCAGCAACGTTATAAAGTATACAAAAACAACCCTTTAGAATAGGCAGACAAAGGTTTGCCATCTTCTTTACTGTTCTTTCTTGACCCAGACGCTTCCGAGTCTAGCTTACCTCTATTCGAGCTGTTCTTATGCTTAGGTTTGCATGTCTTATCTGATTGCTTTGTGGAGAACAAGAACGTGTTGCATAAATTACTGTGACTGGAAATAGAGTTCTATTATATATGTTGCAGTTAATGACGTGTTGCAATTACGTGTTCCTTATTCACTTTTATGTGTAACAATGTATAGCACTGTCATCTTCTAATAGACTCATATTTTTATTTTTTTTTTGCTGTTGGTTTTTGCTCATTATTCATGGTTTCTGTAATTGTTACACCGCTCATCCACTTGAAAATGAGATCTGTTAAAGGCCAAACTGTATGAACTATCGTATGTTCATGAGTTAAGCCAAAGAGATACCGAAATCGACACTGTTTTTTACTTAACCCGAAGAGATTCATTCCCACGTTTACATACACAGATCTCCCAGTCTATAGATATACGCAATTGTTGTTTAAGTAGACGCCTTCACTTAGGGCCACTCCAAACTCAAAAACTGAAGGGCTCTGCTATTTCAAAGCGAAGCGTAATAATATTTTTAAGAGGAAGGAAGAGTGAAGGAAACGAAAATCAAAGCCAAGGGAAATAACAAGGAAATTCGTGGTCATTATATGCCATTAGGTAGCTCGCGGGAAAAAGGGAAACTGATTTCGCGGTACATAAAAATCGAGTCTTGGAATGTGCTCAGCAGTGATGAAGGCATCAAACTAGTGCTGGGCGGGTATCGATTCCGAATACTCGACACTGAGTACTTTTTGAAATTTTGGTATCGGAGAGTACCTGTCTTAAAGTATCGAGTAATTTTACGATTTTCATCTAGCCAAATATTAATTAAATGCTTCATGACAGATGACCTAATAAAGACGAATGCCTCCGCCCTCCCCCCCTTACCCCCAGACAGCAGTTCATGCATTTTCCCCCTGTTTTCAGTATTGTAGCTGTGTATAGTAACTTTCTATAATTAAGCTTTAAGTTTGCACGAAATTGTAAGACCCGGCATTAATATTTTATAATTGTAAATCTCTGTTTGGATTTTGCATTATTTCTTACTATAAGAGAAAACACTTCACACGTGTAGTTGCAGTCATATACGAAGTAAACTACTCTGTATCGCCATCAATACCCGGAAAAATACTTGGTATCGCATAATACCTAAACGTGAAATCGGCCCAAGACTACATCAAACATTGTGTATTAGAATGAGGGATAAGTCAGAAGGAGAAACATATATATTCTCAACAAGATTGGTCTCAGAGCCCCCGTTGTATTTCAACTTTGAAAGAAGTGGTTGTGTTTTCCTATTTTGGATTATTCAGAAAAGAACTGTGCAATAACCTGAGGCTTTCAAAGTGAACGGTCAAGAGTTGAGATAAAATAGTGTAGTGTACTCTCAGCTTTATGTGTTTCCGGTATTAACAGTGGATTGACTTTCCTCTTAGCCCAATGCCAACAGAAATAGTTGTGAGTAAAGTACAACCAGTATGATTTTTTTTAGGTTTATGTAGTCATCAGAGATGCCCTTATCAAGAAAGATAATCAACATTAGCAAACCAAGATCAGCAAGGTTGCATCCCTTTTTTTGCGCCCTTATCCTCCCCTCTCCCCCATTCCAATCAATAAGAAAGTTTGAGCTTGTGTTTTTTGGGTTTTTTTTTTTAAGGATTACTGTGAAGAGCTGAATTTCCAACACCCCAAAAGAAATTGTCACTGGGCTATACTTTGACTCCTTCCTCCTCTTTTCCCAAATTTCGGTATTTCCAGCATTGGTAACGGTTTCACAATAGTGAAGGAAATAAAAATGCTAATATTTTGAATGTACAAAGGCAGCATATTTTCCTATGAGATTTTTCAAATATCGATTGAAAATTCGTGCGGTGTCGCTGCCACGTCAAAGGCTGCTTGGAGTGTTGATATCTTAGCAGTTGATACCTACAGACAGGACCAGTCCAAACTCCTTGTGACTTATCCCTCATTCTAAATACATGGCCCGGGAAAATTGCGCAAACTAAACAGTGTGGTATCAAACAGATTCTTGCTAGGGATATTTCAGTGGACTGTTAAGCGAAAAACTAGTTGTTTAATAGATCCAAGTTTAACAATGACTCAGTATAGTCAGCAACTAGACTAGAATTGTGATACTTCTTTCGCATGTTTCAGTGTAAAGATAGTGAAGGGTCAAAATGATGACTTGTGCTCTTGGTTCAGCCTGCAGATTCACAGACGTGATTCTACCGGCTAATACACAACACTTCACTTCAAATCGAGATGTACGATGATAGTAGTTTCTGTCTGAATTATGACGTTTAAAGTCGTGTCGTGCCGTTTTGAACTTCATGAAACTAGCTTCGTGCAGATTCAGACTGAGATTTACTTCTTTATTTCCATTGTAACAATCTTTACAAAATATGGATATATTATATAGCTATCACGGGACAGTTCAACAGCAGACAAAATTTCAAAGGCAGATAATCGGAAATAGACAGACAATAGGAAATATGGAAACATAATCAGACATACAGATAGATATACCAACAGCCTTACAGAGAAATGTGTAAACCTGAGTAGATCCAAAACAGAATTCAAAATTTCGTTGCACAAAAGATTATGCTGATAATAATGGTTTGCGGCGCTCATTTTGAAATTCTGTATTATTTCATACATTTTTTCTTTAACCAGACAGACCATACATCTTTTGAATTTTTGGGTTTGTCTTAATATACCTCTCATTCGTTTTTCTTTCATTTTTTGTATATTACATATTTTATATATAAACAAGTCATGAAATTCGTCCCATCATATTTAACAATGAGTGAGGAAGGAAATTTTTCTTAATAAATCCTTTTGAAGTAAGGATATGAGATGAATCTGATGGAAATACAGCCTTAATCACATGCCCGGGATTAGTCCATTTTGAAATCTAAATTCCTTCAGGCTGTAGAGATCGTCATGCGGACTGATTTTTTTTTCTTTCTTTCAACTCAGCCGCAAGGTAAACTAACAGCTGAACGTGAGCAGGGCAATTGTATGAGGATAGCTCGTTCTAAAGTTATGAAACATTAATGAAGACGGTTTACAAACCACTTAGGAGTAAGGGCTCAACGATCACATGGTTTTCGAAATTTTAGGCATGTCGATTTCAGCCCTACAGAAATCTCATGTTGTTTGCCAAGTGAAACATGGACGTTGCTATCGTAAAGTTGGTTTACGAATTGCAGGACGAGAAGGAACATCACCCTTAATCTGTGTGTAGACAGATACCTTATTTGTTTAAGTGTCTGGAGTGTTTTCGCAATATTCTGGGGCCATTCTAAAGACATTGGGGCAGGGTGTGCAAACAGGTGTGCAGTGTACTTCTGAAGGAAGGCGATATTTTCCTTTCCGTCAAGTGGAAAATAAAACGCAGAGAGAAACCGAAACGATAGCCTCATATGAAAAAGCGGACAGAGTGAAATCATTAATTAATTCTTGTCCTCCTACATGATTTGATTCCCTTGACAAAATGGCGGCCATCATGTGACCATAAGCCTAGTTAAAAATGCTCGCTTTATTCAGTCAAGAAACTTAACTGCGTAAATTCAAAGTGAATAACTGTGTAGTTTGCAAGGTTATTGGCCCTTATTACTGTCTTCAACTACATGGCTTTATTGTCTCCTGCAAACAAGTCTCTGAGAAAGAAACGCAGTAAACTTCGTTTAATCGCAATGCTTAGGAGCACAGATAAAAGCTGCGATTAAAAAGAGCTGCATTTCTGCACTGACTTATAAATAGAAATAAAGCACTAATGTTGCGATTATCTGGGCTACAATTAAGCGGATTAGATTGTAAGTCGATTTATTGTGTATTCTTGGACATCAGTAATAACCGATAGTAAATTCGTTCATGTAAAACAGTCGGCAAATATGTTTTCAAATCTAATTGGTGCAGTACTTAAACAGTTAGTGGGTATTAAAAAGTGTTGATTCAAACCAAGTGTGTGATCTTTGCGTCTGGAAGGTTTTTATTCTGCATCTGGGCAGTCCTTATGTAGGCATTTCTTGCGTAGACGAAGATTAGTTCAACGTGCACGAGATGTGTCCTTCATTCTAACACCACTTGCATTTATGGAGTTTTTGAGTGTTTTTTTTTTTGTTGTTACAGATCACTAGAAGAGCAAGACAGAGAGAAAGAGTGAGAAATAGGGTGAAGATAATAGACAGAAAGAATGAGAGGAATGAAGAAGAAAGGAAGGGGAATGAAAGGGAGAAAAATACCGAAAGAATTGGCTTGTTGATCTATATCTAGATAGATAATTAGCTCAGTGCTGATAAGAAATTCAACGGCCTTTCAGAGAACTCCGGGGCTTTGGCTGGTAAACAGTGGAGAATGAAATTAATGCCACCTGTTTCGCATTAATGCCGAAAATTATATTGCTTGGGCTCCTTTCTTTCATTCATTCATTTATTCATTCATTCATTCATTCAATCAATCATCCATTCATTCTCTGATTCTTTCATTTGCTCATTTTCTTGTCTTTGCTAACACTTTCAAGCTCATTCTTTGCAGTCATTAAAGATAAAAAAGGACCTGGGATATCAAGCTGTGAAGTTGAATAAAACCATCCGGTATTTTGTTTGTTGTAGACATAGAGAATAAAAATCATTTTCTCTCTCTCTCTCTCTCTCTCTCTCTCTCTCTCTCTCTCACACACACACACACACACACACACACACACACACAATACACACATACACACACACACACACAACCAAACACACACATACGTACATGCACACATACACACACACACGCACGCACGCGCACGCACACACGCACACGCACACACACACACACACACACACACACACACACACACACACACACACACACACACACACACACACACACACACAAGTAGGAGTTGTTTGCAAATATGGATAGATCTGAATTGTTAAAGGCATTTTAGATTACTTATAGAGCATGAAATTATTCTTTAATCACTGTTTTTTCTCAGAATTGTTTTCATTGCATGGGGCGGATTTTGCCACTTCAAATTTCGAGCCAGAATAATGATATATCTTTTTCTATGTTTTTTTTATTTACTGAAAGAACACAGAAAATCTCTTATGTCGTGCCAATAGTTTGATTTAGCCAAAAAAGAAATCTTTTAAAGGGAAGACACTACCCTTATCCAGAGACTGTAATGAACATGACTTGGTGTGCAACTTATCTCCATGTGTGCACTGGATTTCTATACAAAATTGCACACCTCATTTTAACTGGCTGCAAGACTATCATCTTGATCAACATCTATCCTAATCCTTGTTGATCAACATCTATCCTAATCCTTGTTGATCAACATCTATCCTAATCCTTGTCTTCTCATATTTTCCCGATTCCTTTCTCTCTAGCCTGTGCACCTATTCTCTTTCTCTTCCTTCCTGTCTCTCTCTCTACCTTATGAAATCATTTTTTTCGTCAAAACGAACTCGAATTTGAGGTGATAACAGACAAGAAGTTCGAAGTCGTGATATAGTAGAGTTCCTGAGGTAAACTTTGTACAGAAATATCAAGCAGGTGACCGGGGATTTGCAAAGAGTAGGCATGGATATTGAATACTGGAGGGACGAGACTGTGAGATTCTGTTGTCGTCCATGTACTGCTGTCTCTTGTTCCTTGTTAATTGTTGCAGTTATGAGACAGCGATGTATTCTTGCTGACGCAATGTTAAGAAGTTGAATTCTCTTCTGCCACTCTCTCTCTCTCTCTCTCTCTCTCTCTCTCTCTCTCTCTCCCCCTCTCTCTCACACACTCTCTCTCTTTTTCTCTCTCTCTCCCCCTCTCTCTCTCGCTTTCTCTCTCTCGCTTTCTCTCTCTCTCTATCTCCCTCTCTCTCACACTCTCTCTCTCTTTCTCTCTCTCTTTTGTATTAAGAAACAATAAACTTTCTTTACGGTGCGGAGGGGGAAGGGGGAGCGGGGAAGATAAAATTGCTACGGACGAGTATGAATGTGTCTATGATTTGTGGAAGTGGTATTTGAAATTGTTATTACTGGGGGTGGGAGAGAGAGAGAGAGAGAGAGGGAGAGAGAGAGAGAGAGAAGGAGAGATGTGAGTTAATGCATTTACGCACGTCATATCTTGCTTCCTTTTTTTTTACATAATTTCTGAATTGTTGCTTCGAAAAATACTGTTAGCGACTGGCTTTAGCTTTAATAAATAAACCGAAAACTGAGCCTCAAGTTTTAGAGACAAAAATATTGGCAACACAGACATATACGCAAACACATAGACTGCCAAATACGTGAAAAGCATGCCTGTAAAATGCTTTTGAAAACATGCGAAAAAATTATTTTGGAGTCCATGAAGTCGAAACAAACTAAAGAAGCGAAATGTGCCACTCTCAGAAAGAATCGTACCCAAGCCTCTCACTCTCTAGAGCATTCAGAGCCAACACCATCAACAAACCCCGGCCTTACTATAATCACCACTACCATCAACAACATCAAACTGCCCCACAGCAACGAACAGGTGCGAACAGTAGAGAAAACATTCCGGTACTGAGCACATTTTTAACCTTCAGTATTTCCAGAAAATGGCGGAAGCTTGGCATACCATCTCGCAGGTTTCCGTACCAAGCATTAAGTAATCTAAAGGTAACAATAACGTTCACATTAGTGGAGAGCGAATATAACCAGGACAGAGCAAATTCTTTTTGCAGTGTCTGTCACCAGCGAACACTGGATTCCTATATAACATTATCATTCACTGTTTGGCTTTATGTTTAATGTCTTCATTGGTCACTGTATAATTCATCTTTACCTTTCGGCGAGGCTGTTCTTGACCAAGGCATCTACCTTTAACTCAAGCACACATGAAGATGCATTGACGTGGATATAACATTGTAGTTACGTACTTACCAGAAGAGTTAGGATCGTTAATGAAACGGAAACTAACGACGAAAGGTTTGAAAAACTCACCTCGCGAAGAGCGTACTCTTTATGTGTCGAAGAATAGAAATGCTACAGAAAGATTTATGAGAGAACTTCTCTTAGGTAAGAGCATCACACACTGTGAGTTTATGGGTTTATAATTAATGTCTTCGTAAGTCTCTGTATAACTCATCTCCATCTTTCAGAGAGGCCATACTTCACGTATTCACCAAGTTATTTATTCATGAGACCAGCGGCCATGTTTGTGCGTAGGCGTGCATCTGTACATGCACTGTAGTTATATAATTGTTTGTCGGGTTCTGATCATTAACGAAACGGGGTAGGAAGGGGGAGGGGTGGGACTGGAATGGAGAACTTTATACCGAAGAAACAAAAAGAGTCCCTGCCCTTTCTGGAGTCCANTATATGGAGATCATCTGTCAGGGGACGAATAATTATAATTTCTATATATTTGACTTCCATATCGCATCCACTTATCAAGAAACTGTTTTTCTTTTTTTAACAAATTTAAGGAATTTATCAAACACGACCATAACTATTCTTTTGTGTTTCAAATAATAAAAGACACAACAAAAGATGCTGTGTTAGCAACGGCTAGCTAACTAATCTGAAACATTGTGAGGGATATTCAAGAGTTTTGCAGCCAACGATAGGATTTCTTTCTAGTCTGATCTAACGGTTCGTCTTTATACTATACGGTAGCTCCAGGGCAGGGGAAATGATATTGATATGAAAAATCAGAGAAGATGGGTTTTCCCCATATTCTGAGCAACAAAAATCAACCGATTAACACGTTCACCTGCCTGAGGCGACTGTTTTTACGAGGAACGAACGGTTGTCAACAAATACAGGTTCCGTTGTAATCGGAAAGATGTGAATTTGGCAGGAGACATGTTCTTAAGGAGAGAGGAGCAGAATTAAACACGATAGAGCACTCTAACAAAAGTGTTATTGCTGTTGTTGCTGCTGCTGCTGCTGCTGCTGCTGCTGCTGCTGCTGCTGCTGCTGCTGTTGCTGTTTCTGCTGTTGTTTTGTTATTATATAGAGGATTTATTTATGCGTTACTCTATTCGTATGGCGATGAGTGCATGTATTTTAGCATGAGCAACTTGGCTCAATGTGCGCGTGAATACTCATTGTGAATTGTTGTGTCGTTCCAAACAGCCAAAAGCTATTTTCGCATCTAATAGAAGGTTGTGTTTTGGCACACGCAATGCATTTCACTAATTGTTAATTCCGGAATTCCGGCAAATTTCGCAAGGAATATTCCAGGACACTCTATTCTAGAGCTTGGCTCGGGTTAAGGCATGGTGTTAAGAGAAAATTAACAAACTTGGAATAGCCCTTAGACATTACCATCATTCTATATCATAGACATTATCATCATATATCATATACATTATCATTATTCTATATCATAGACATCATCATCATTCTATATTATTTTAGACATTATCACCATATATCATAGACATTATCATTATTCTATATCATAGACATCATCATCTTATCTGTACTTTCTCTTTTCTAATCCTGGCTCTATAACCGATATACGAAGCCTTAGGCGGGAGTGTCCTATAAGTCAACTAGTCAGATATATTATGGTGTCAGTGCCGGGCAGCCTATGTGTGCTTTGTTAAGATATATAATAATATGTGTATGCATAATTTAAGGGCAGTTATCATGGGGTTCACCGAACGGCCTTTGCTGATGGTTAGAGGTATTGGCCGAACCAGGAAGTCCGGAAAAAAAAATTTCATTTTAAAAAAAAAAAAAGTAGAGACGTTGACATACTCCAGAATTTACGCACGCCAATTTGGGGAAGGGACTGCGTACCGAACGCGCATGCAAACCTCTGTTGAGATTGTCCCTATTTTGGCGTCATTGATAGACACTAATGTCGCATCTCACTTTTCACCTCTCCTACCTGTTTGATTGTGATTATTGTGTCGTTGCTTTATTGCGTCAATGTCGCCAGGCCCCTGCAAGTAAAAGTCGATAGCACGACATGTCCGCGTCCGGAAATTTTCATCACGTTTTGAATATCGATGATTGTTTGTGCTCGAAATATCGGCACACCTTTTGGCCAAAGTCTGCCAAAGTATGAGTTCTATAATGTTGCTGCCAGCTGGTGGAAGGCCTCTCAGTGTGCGTAACTGATACGCCTTCCCTTCAGAATTTTTATTCTCAAATTGGGCTCTCCCACCCAATCAACTCGCTGGTCCATCTAGATTTGCCCTCTTTGCTCTGCTTTCTTTACAAGTTAGCTTTCGTACAACAACAGGGCCTTGGAAACTCGTTTTGCTGGGAGACCAGTCTATGCTTTGGAGTTTGTAGAGGTGTGCAAGTTGAAGTGTGAATTTAAGTACCAAAAAGGACACAAAGTTTTAGAGGTAAACTGAAACCTTATCTTTTTAAAAAACGCCTTATTTCGTATCTTCAATCAAGATGAGGCTCTTCGCATGTGAAAAATAATGTTATGGTGCGAGAGGGGAAGCGAAGTGAAAGAACAGGAAGAGAGAGAGAGAGAGTGAGTGAGTAAGTGAGTGAGTGAGTGAGTGAGTGAGTGAGTGAGTGAGTGAGTGAGAAAGATACTGTTGTGAGAGAGACAGTATTTTTTTTTAATTACGCTTTCGTAAAGTGCCTAGGGTTTACGCTATGGCGCTGTAGAAATAGACTTTCTGATGATAATGATGATGATGATGATTGTTATTATTATTTTTTTTAATATTACTATTATGATGATGATTATTATTACTTTTGCATAAGACAATACAGTTTTTGGTGCATGAGCCCTGAGGTCGTGTTGTCACACTGTTTTCAAAGTTGTCAATGATTTGATTTAGTCTAGCAGTTAAAACATTCTAAGAAATTCGCTGGTTTGTGCAAGGTCAAATGATTTGGGTCAACGGTGAAATGTCAGTAAACCAGACACCTGCTTATCAGATTTCACTGAAATAGTGGAAAATTGGAACCGGGCATAATTACTGAGACCTTCCATAGGCGTATCCCATTGCTCCATCCCTGGCTGACACTGCATCTGGGCGCCTAAAGTACAAAGAATCTTTGACCTGATGAAAGACACAGAAAGAAAGAAAGAAAGAAAGAAAGAAAGAAAGAAAGAGAGAAAGAAAGAAAGAAAGAAAGAAAGAAAGGAAGTAAAAAAGAAAGAAAGAAAGAAAGAAGGAAAGAAAGAAAGAGAGAAATGGTGACTTTGTTGCCCGGAGTCCTATAACGGCCATGAACTCTTGGAATTATATATTCTGCATCAGAATCATCAAAGACTCCTTCGGTGAAAATGATTAACTTCCCTGGGTGTTTGTAACTTCCTGTGAGAAAGCAGGGGTGCTTAACTCGCTGAAGAACTCGGTCTATTGCCAACCTCAGTTTTATCATCTCATTTCTCCTCGTTATATTTACTTTCACTCCAATGGTTGCAAACACGCACACATCTGCCTTGATGTTAAAAGCTGTGTTTAAGGTAAACGCTGTAAACAATTAGTTTGGTCCCATACACCGCCATGCATTTAGCCATTTTTGAATTAAAACATCATCAAAGATCTGGACAGATTGTCTTTATTGAGGGAGGGGCGCTCACTTAGACACCAACTGATGGAGAAAATTGCCTCACACCTTTCATTCACCGCACAGACCTCGCAGGCGGCACCTGCAATTTTGTTCTAGGGAGGGGAAGGGAGAGGTACATGGGATGCAGTCTTATACGTCTCATATCGTCACACTCACTCACATTTGCCCAAGTCTGTTTTTGAGGTAAGCAAAACAAAGAGGCAGCTGTGGTTTAATTCGTAACTTGAGATATAATAACGAGTCAAAACTCTACGTTTGTTTTAATAGGAAAAAAATGATAAAAGAAAAATGACTTAAGCGTGTATGAACGTGACGATATTGTAAATTAAAGGTGCACATGGACAATGCACTTGCAAAAGGTCAGGGGGAGGAGGGTGTCCAGTAAACTACTCTAGCAATGGGATACATGCACACTATGGACACAAAAGCTTGATCAGATTATGTTCCCAGTCTATTCCGTCTGTATAAAAGTGGGGGTCGTGGCAAAAGAAAGCAGACAAAGGTCTGTTTTTAACGATAGGTGAAATATTAAAAAACTATAGGAAAGAATCGTTTTATAGGATGGAAATGTGCATGTATACTAAATACTCCTAATGCTTACTAGAGTAGGCAAAATTAGCTGAAAATTTAAAATGGTAGATACAGCGTTTTATCACAAAGCCTTTTTTTATTTATTAAAAAATACCCAAACAACAGACTTATAATTCGAAGTCGATGGCGAAGGAGGGAATGATGAGGATACTGGACGTGGTCAGGGTATCACAACACAGCAGTTGAGAGCACCGGGACTGCATGTCAGTACGGTATGAAATCTTGAATTGAAAGCCCTAAGGACTCCTCTAAAATTTCGATTTAATGAGGAACTTTCCGTAAATTAACCAGGAACTAGGAACAGTACAGGGCATTGTGTGGAGTAACAGATATTTTCAAGTACCTTATAAGATTCAGAATTCATATAAAAAAATTCGGTTTTCATTGAGAGAAATGAGTAGCAATTCTTTATATAAGAATAATGATTGGGTTTATGCGACTCCTAACCAGGCTAAAGCCCGCTCACGCGACATCACATTATTATCACCTCAGCAGCTCAAATCACTCTAGGATTTTCGCAAATCTCTGAGGAATAGACATTGCCGCTGTCATTTTGGGGCGTTGATCGATAGCATTCTGACAATATTTTTCACTACCATTTCCCATATCATACCGGTAGCTCTGCTGTGCTAATGAAGAGTCAAATCCTGACTGAATTTATTGGAACCCCGTGAACTTGTAACAATGGTAATCAAGAATCTCGGACACCCCAGATCTGCCTAGCGTTAGCTGTTTGACATTTCTGCTAACTTTCGAATTTCGTGCGCTAAATGAGTTAATTAATTCTCGTAGCGCGAGATGCCTCGGATCCAGCCTCCCGCTGGCTGTGTGAACATTGTTACTATAATGACCGTTGCACCAGAGAATGACCGTTGCACCAGCTGACACTGGGCTGCAGAATTCGACCGTGGCACCTGGCGCTCGCCACGGCGATGCGTATATATTCTATTGCCGCATTCAAACGCAGCAAATGGGCGGTAGAATTAATTCTGTAATAGCACCACGAGGGTTTATCCTTAACCCTCTAGTGCCCACTGGTCCATATTTGGCAACCCAACTTCAAGGGTCCAGTATGGAGTGGTCCTAATATGGCATGGATGTTTCAGTGCCCGGAGGTCCAAATTTGACCTATAAAGTTTCACCTATTAAATATTAACACTGTTCAAATCAATGTTTTATATGTATTTTGGGTGGCATTTGAAGTGTGTATGTAAATTTCCAGAATTTTCCTACCAGTATTTCTATGCCTGGGCACTAGAGGGTTAAGTACATAATATGCCAACTCACCTTCATTTTGTGCGTGTGTGTGTGTGTGTTACAGTAAATCGCAATGGACAGTGAAATAATACATAACGATATCCCCAGCGATCAGGTTGTCCCGAACTTGCCGACGCCTATGCTCTATTATGTCGACGCACTGGCATCCCTCGCTGTAATGACACTTCTCATTAGAGCCCAGTGTTTTATGATTTGTTCTTGAACCTTTGAGCATGAGACCCATCTTCGCTTATTTTTGCGGTCGTGGCGTAGACAAGAGGAATGGAGGAGGCTGGCTGAATCTGTACCATTTCCCATTCCAGATGTACGTAGATGTCCATTAACCTTACCCTCTTCCTTCTACGTCCTCCCCCTCTCCAAGCCTCTCCGGTCATCCACTCACCATCCCACCATGAAGACTGAGCTGCTTCCTATCTTTTGGTGCACCCATTTGGGAGCTTGCGCATTAACAATGGGATATCTTACATCGTAAGAATTACATTAACTCTGCAGTTTGAACGCTACTGAAGATGCATTCAGCACCAATGCATTAATGTAATTCTTACAATGATGAGAGATCCCATCGTCAATGCGCAAGCTTTCAGTTTTTATATAAGGCTGCCATCGACTAATAATGTACCACCTCCCGTGCCGCCCAGCTTCCACCCAAGTATCCATTTGCTACACCTCTGCATTGCTGCTGTTTTCCATTCTGTTGTTACTCCCTGCGCATGATTTTATTCTGATTTCTCGACTGTGTTTAAGTCCTGATGATATCGAATAGAGACTGCGCAGTCCTGTGGTATTTTGACCGAACGCATGTAGTGCAAACCTTTGGAACTATTTGTACATTATGTGACTTTACCTAACTTAGGATACCTGATATCGGATACAGAAGACAAGATTAAACAATATGAACATTTGTGACAGTTTTTCCATATCGTTCATATGTAATCTATGTATATCTAACTAATAAGGTTATTGTTAATGTTATTGAGAGAGGATAGCTTGAAAGTATGGTGGTGTTAGACTTTCAAGAAACTCATGTTTTTCTTGATCTATTTAGTAACCTATATCTTATTCATATGAGGCCCCAAGACCACTAATGGACTAGCAATGGAACAAGACATTGTGAACATGCTCCCGTTGTGTTTTAAATTCAAATACGTGGGTTTGGATTAATACAGATTCCTCACTTAGACTCTACCAGCGAGAGATTGGTGTATACTATATCAATTTATACAATGAAATCGTGTGAAGCAGCGTGACCGGATGGTTACGGCGTTGCACTCAAGATCAGAAGGTCGTGAGTTCAATTCCCGAGCACGGTGATGTTGTGAGTGCCTTAAGAAAGCCTTTTCATTCCTACTGTCCTCAGTCCACACGTTTGTAAAATGGGTACCTGGGTATAGGCAGTGAAAGATATTGTCAGAATGATCACCACCTACAAATGACAGCGGTACTATTTGCTCCCTGAGAGGCGAGAAAGTCTTAGAGTGATCAGGCCTGCTGGGGTAATGTTAATGTGGAGTCGTGCGAGAGGGTGTTAGCCTGGACACGAGACTTATAAACTACATTATTATTATAATTATATGTTATGCAAGTGAAGTACCGATAAATTTTTAATGTGGTACCCGCAAATGGCGGGTTCATGACTCAAAATGCAATATCTTTTTCATACTCTGGTACCGCTATATACTCGCTAAATGCTGATTCACATCTTACTCTTTTTTATTTCTATTTTGTCATCATTTTCCAAACCTTATAAATGGGCATTGCGACGGCCTTAGATTATCAATCACTTTAAGCGACCTCGCCAAATATTTGTGATGGCAGTTTCTGGTCTTACAGAAACCACAGTTTCACAGACCTCTACTTCACCGTAGTGAAATGAGGCAGTTTCCAGAACGCCTGCTGCGAGTCAGGTAACTAAAAGTGCATTTTTTTTCTTCACTAACGGCCTTGATGAATTCTGATTACCTTGAGACTAAAGTGGTCTAAGCCGTATTTGACACTCAGTGTGTGAAATGAGGCTCGTGTGATTTATTTCATCCCTGAATTAAACAGCCCGTGGCGAGTATGAAGTTCCGCTATAACATGGCAATGGTTGAAATCGAAGAACCGCCGAAGAGTATGCAGTGAGGTCACGTGGCGTGTCGGATAACGTCAAAATGGCTTCCTGGATTATATGGAGGCTTAATGCTCGGAACGACTTTAGACTGTAAAAGTTCAAAGAGAGAATTAGACCCGAAATTGTTATGTCAATTTAACATGGCAATGTGTCATCTTGCGTTAATCTGGATCAGAATATGTGTCTTGATAATAGAAGATGTTGAAACTCGGGAGGCACTTATCATGTGCAGT
>JAWQUT010000362.1:134755-161550 GCA_033807755.1 Ellobium chinense | reverse complement strand
AAAAAAAAAATGCTGAAGGAAACCTCTATGAATCAGCCTATTAAGACAAACTATTCCATATTTGCCATTGCCTTAGAGTGAAGCTCGAAAGCTTGGATGATATAATTATATTTGTAGCTATTGGTAAATACGCATTATGATTGATAAACATAGCTACAAAGTAAATACCTAATGAGCGACTCTGGCCTAGTTTAGCTACGTGAAAAGCGTATTTTACTTTAATATTGTTCGGAAAGGTCAGTTGTAGAGTGACGTGAACAGCTGACCCTATTAAAATTAATTATGAACTGTTTTCCCTGGAATTTGCACACATGAGACCTCTGCTGTACCCCGTGTTTGCCATGGGCTGAGAGGAAGGCTCAAAAGCGTGAATGATGGAGTAATGTTTATAGATGTTGGTAAACAAGTGTTGTCATGGGAAAACAGAGCTGCCAAGTAAATGAAACGTGGGCGTCTCCTGGCTTATTTTAGCTTTTTATTTTTTTCGCTTTTTGGAAAGGTGAATTAATCTATTGGATATACCCTTGTGTCTGGTGAATGCTTTTATTAAGACAGTGCATCTGGGACAGAGCGGCAGTCTTGAGACCAACGATGTATGCCACTGCTTTTCTACTGACTGATTTTTTTTTTGTTTTTGTTTTATCTAAAGATGCACTGGTTCATGTGTGCAAATAGCAATAAATATTTTGCAGTTGACAAACAGTAATTTCATGCCCCACTGACACCACCTGATGCGAGTAATCAAGTGTTTTTGAGCTCTTTTGTATAGGGGGATATTGTTCAGGGCATAAGTCACTGAGCTCTGACGTGATTTTGATGAGGGCCAATGTTCTTGTATGCCGATAGCAGAGAGCGTATGCCGAATCTCATCTGAGCGGTAGAGAACAGAATAGCAAGTAAAACAAATGCATGGTTGTCATCGATAAGAGGGTAAAGAAATAAACGGCATGAAGGAACAATAAATATCTCTCTGAGACGAGGATGTAGGTTGAATCAAGGTGACGTCATCTTGGATTTTCCGGTAGGGAGTCTCCCACTAACTCCTCTGAGGAAATTGAGAACTTGGGAATGAACGATGGGATGTCACACCATCGTAAGAATTACAACTGAGAGCTTACACTTTAACGATGGGACCTCTTAAAATCGTAAGAATTTTTATTATATTATTAGTGCATCGGTGTCCCATGCACCTTTAATAACGTTCATAGTGCAGAGTTATTATGATTCTTCCGATGATAAGCGATCCATCGTAAATGCGCAAGTTCTCAAATAACTCTGAATGGTGGACGCTAAGAAGAATATACGTATTCAGCATCAATGCACTGATGTAAATCTTACGATGGTAGGAGATCCCATCGTTAATGCGCAAGCTCTCAAATGGTGGCAAAAATGGCGTCATTCTTTATTTCGGACATACTGTGGAGCAGCATGGCCAAATGGATACGGCTTTGTACTCAAGCTCAAAAGGTCGTGAGTTCGATTCCCGACCACGGTCATGTTGTAAGTGCGTTGAGAAGGCATTTTATTTACATTTTCCTCAGTCCGTCCGTCTGTAAAGTAGGTACCTGTCTATAGATATTGTCAAAATGCTAGTGATCAACACCTGTAAATGGCACGACAGTGTATGTTTCCCGTGGAGTTTACCGCATTATTATCATTAATATATTAATTCTCTGACAAAATGGCGGAGCACCATTGTTCAGCCCACAGATAACTAGCCGTGAGCGTTTATAGACAAACGCAGAAAACCCGTGAAAGTAAACATGATGAAAGATAAGGATTCTGGTTTCAAAGATGTTATGTCTCTGAGGGATCCACTGATTTATTTTGTGAATGGATTGCTCACAATCACAAATGATAAGGTACCTCGGCCTCGCCTTGCTGTTTACCTATGGAAGAAACTGTCATACTCCCCAGAGTGCTACGGTAAACAAATATCATCTAGCACTGATGATATCTCATTGTTACCTCGTAGGATATGAATAAGTAACAAAAGATTTACTTGTAGTGTGATGGTGTCCAGGCGTTTTGTATCTGCCTTCAGTGTTAACGGGCTTAGTCAAGAAGAATAGTCTAGAGTATGAATAAGTAACAACAAATATGTTGTGGTGACGTAAACACGTTTTGTACCTGCCTTTTGTGTTAAAGGGACTTGTCAAGAAGAATAGCCTATGAATAGGTAATAACAAATGTGTTATGGTGGCATACAGACGTTTTGTATCTGCTATTTGTGTTAACGGGCTGTGTTGAGAAGAATAGCCTAGAGCATGAATAAGTAACAATATGAAAAAGTAACAACATATTTTACTGATGAGGACATCCAGACATTTTGTATCAGCTTTTTTGTGTTAATGGGCTATGTCAAGAAGAATAGTCCTTTGTGGGTTGCTTCAAAGCTGTTCTCTCTTTGTTTAATACTATATCTTGCCATGTGACATGCTCTTGATTTAAGATATATTATGGGGTTATCTTTCTTCTTCTCTTCGAGAAAGTAAGATGCACCTGTCAGTAGGCTGAGAACTCTATCCAATCATTTTAAACATGGGCTCCTTGAGGGTAAATAATGTTTTGACGAACTGTTTATTTCCTTGCGATAACGAAGTTTTCTATATCGTCTATCAAATTCGATAGAATTCAATTTCAGCCAGTGAACCTGAGCTACAAAGTTGTTCACATGGGTAATCCAGCATATCAAAATACACGACATATACATAAACTACGTGTACATAAAATACGCAAATAAAAGGCAAAACCCGCAGTGCAGTGCCATGTTCAAAAAATGCAGTGTTAACCCTCAATAAATGCCCAGGTCAACGAGTTTTGCACAAAAATAAAGTTATGATTTGTCCTGAGGACCATATGAATTTAGGTACAAGACAATCCATAATGGTTTCACAAACAAAGACGAATATGTAGAAGATATTCTGTTTTACCAAAATTCATTTTCAACACTTTTGAGATCATGGCACATATCGAGTATGTTTATCCTCATTCAGGATGTCCTGACAACCAGAGGTGATAACGAAAGTTATCCTTTTAATATGTTCAAATTTATGTTGAACACTTTTGAGATCATGGTACATATCGAACGTGATGTGTAGTATTATCTTCATTCAGGATGCCCTCCCAACCAAAGACGATAACGGAAGTTATTCTATTGTCCTCAAGTTCATTTTGAACACCACTGCGATTTTGGTATATATCGAGTATAAAGTGTAGTTTATCTTCATCCAGAATGTCCTCACAACCGAAGACGACAACGAAAGTTATTCTATTGTCCTCAAGTTCATTTTGAACACCACTGCGATTTTGGTATATATCGAGTATAAAGTGTAGTTTATCTTCATCCAGAATGTCCTCACAACCGAAGACGACAACGAAAGTTATTATATTGTCCTCAAGTTCATTTTGAACACAAACAAAGACGATTACGAAAGTTATCCTATTCTACTGAAGTTTATTTTGGACACTATTGATATGAAATATAGTTTGTCCTGATTGAGGATGCCACAAAATTTGGAGGAAATTAGATTCCAAGCTCAGATTTTTGTTATGGACAGGGTGAACGCACATCAAGGTAACTTCATCCAGCTCAAACAAGAGGCGGTTGAGGGTTGTTACGCGATGTCATCTGCTGGGGCTTTCCCTCATACATCAGCATAAAAATGACTGAAACAAAACGTGCACACTGGCGGAGTCCGGAACTGATTGGGTGATTAATCGCAACTTGAACACCGTTCCACTGCGCTTCCAGGGTGCGCATTCTGCCTAATGTGGCAAGCTGGGATTGTTTCAGAGGGCCATAGCCATTATGGCCTGTTTTTGTTTTCCCTTTTAGCATTATGTTCTAGTTGGATAAATGCACGTGCTTTGGTGAGAGGCATAAAAGTGCTTCGCGAGTAACTAGTGGTTGGCTCAAGCGCTTGGTTTCTCGTGATAAAAATCATTTTCATTTGAATTTCAGTAAGGTGTGGGCTAGTTCTTCAGAAAATACATTGTGAGAAATACTGAACTGCGTAAAGGTTAGTTTTGATACTGCGATTTTTTTTAAAAACACGATATTTGCTAGTTTTACTGACTCTTTTGCGTAATAGTCGGTTCAAGCACTTGCTATTCCGTAAACAGTCCTTTTCATTCTAACTTCGGTAAGACATTGACCAGTTTTTCAGAAAAAGCAATAATAAGGAAACTGAACTGCATAAAGGTGGTTTCGATGCTACAACTTTTTTGCACAATCTTTAGTGGTTTTACTGACACTTTTGCATAATAGTGGCTTCTAAATATTACGTGCTTCATTGAAAGGTGTACCTCGTTATTAAGTATGAACTGTTTCTTTGTTTAAAAAAAAATTCACTTGAACTTCGGTAAGATGTGGGCTAGTTCTTCAGAAAACACAATATATGACTGAACTGCATACGGTTATTTTCAATACGACCTTTTTTTAATTTGATATTTGGTTATTTTACTTATTCTTTTGCATAATAGTGGATTCTAAATATTACTTTCCTCGTTATTAAGTATGAATTTCACATGCACAGATTTACTACTTTTATATTATTTTATTATTCAGGTAGACATCGATAAGAAGTATACTTCAGTGACAAGTATACGTTTTCAATGAACAAAGCCATGTTCATATTGTCAAGGCTTGATTGTAGCTGTTTTTATACATAAGAAGCAGAGGGGCGTTTGTATAGTGTTAAAGGCAGACATTTCCCTGAGGCCCCAACCACAAACTGATAGAATCACCCCAGTGTTATGCGCTCTTCACCAATTGCTAAAACACTGTACTTGCATTACACAGAATGTTTTCTAACACTTTCTATTGTCGGTTGCAATAAGCCTGACTCTCTCGTTGGATTGTGTTTGGATTTCTCAGTTGTGACTGCTCGCTTTTCCTCATTGCCTTTATACCCGGCAAGACCTCTTCTCGCTTCTAAGTGCAATGCGTGTTGTGCGATGTGTGACATTCAGTGTGTTTTTGCCCTTAAGTCTTGTACTTGTAACCTGTAGCCAACTCTTGAAATGAAAAGTCAGGGCTGTGTTCACCTGTGTTATCAACGTGAGGAAAGCAATTATTTCACAAGACGTGGGTGCAACACCAAATATTTCGGTGGTTTTTTGTGATTGCGGATGCCTGAGTTGGGTGCAATCATATCATGGTCTGAGGTGCAAGACGGGCTTTCAGTCATGGATATAAATAAGATCTGTTTTGGATTTTCTGTTGTGATAAAGCTTCAAGGAAATATCCATACAAAGATGTGAACTTGTCAATGGGCGAATACTCATAGATTGATATTGTATGGTGTTTAGTGATAGGTAAATATGAGTTGGTTTTTTTTGTTTGTTTGTTTTGTTGGTTTTTTTGCGATTGTCAGGAAGTTAACTGTTACTTGCTCTATATTTTAGTGATATGATAATTAAATAGATCATTTTATGGAGGCTTGACTTTTTTTTTTTTTTGGCATATGTGGATCCATATTCATTATGGACTTCTTGTTGTCTGTTGTGTTGAAGTTTCCAGGAACTATCCCCACTGGATACGACGTAGTTTCGGGGAATGCGTGCTTGTATTGTACTGATAATGAAGCAGTGATATGGTGCAACACTTTTCCTGAGGTGTGGCGGAGGTTAGTGATAGAGGATAGTTATTTGTTTTGTGGGTTTATTTGTTTGTTGTTGTTGTGGTTGTTGTTCTTGGTGTATACGAAGTGCTATGAGATTTCCATACTAGATTAATAGAAAAAGTATGGGAATATCTGCCCTGTTATGAATATCGACATGATATATAGATTTTGTTTTCTCTTATTAATTGAGGATTGCCGTTTCTGATGATCCGATATAAAAATTCGTGCTGGATTTACCGTTAGATTGAACCTGTTTTAAGCTGTTCCTTCTGGATATTATATCGAAGTGCGTTAGCGGATTACTTGGTAACGGATGGAAAGTTACATGATATTATGGCTGGTTTGTTTCGTACATTGAAAAGTGACCTGATATTTTATTGAATGCCAATCCCGTAATCGGAATGGGTCGCTTTGTCCAGCGTTTTTGCTAGTTGGTAGCACTGAATGCTTAATAGCTTCATTGGCATTTATGTAGGCCTATTTATGATGACCGAAATGAGATTGTTAACAGATGTGGCTTGGTGACTATCAGTGACATATATTTATTCAAACCGAAATTTCTGTACTTGAAGTAAGTTTGTTTTTTTTTGAGTGTCGCTTCATTTTTGTACATTAGTGATGACGTGTTAAATGACATCACGGCAAAATATATAATATTGCATTGAGAAAACATTTCTTTCATTTTCTGTTGTGTCTTGTTATAACTTCACTAAAAAGTTTCTTAAATTACTGGACGCATTTTTAAAAGTACGCGTTGGAGAGGACAAAGGGATATAAGACCCTGAAAGAGCTATTTTATACTAGAGTGGCGATATTTCGGAAAGACGTTAACCATATCCTCCCGACGCCATAAGAGTGCCCTAGAACTTAACAAGGTGGTGTACATAAAATGTTGATTCTTTTATAAAAGCATCCACATAGTTGTCCAAGTCCATAATAATATATAGATGAATACATGTTGGCAATTAGGACGTCCGGTTTTAATCGGTAGTAGTTTAGTAAATGTTCCGTTGATTGAATGTTTATGCAGTCTATGTAAAAAGCAAACAACAAAGGTCAGAAACCTATAAATTGGGGTATTCATGACATCAGTTTTGCAGTGTTGATATACATCATGAAGTTTTAAATAGGCTGAACTTAGAACTTGTCTACAAACCTGTCAAAATTAGGCGTATGTCGCTGAACTACCCACTGGCTATGAGGCTCTGAAGGTGAAAAAAACCATCCGGTATCAAATATTTATTTTTTGCGGAAATTGATAGTAAAATCATGTCTATACACATAAACACCGATTTTATAAGCAAATTGTCCGCAATTGTGGATATTTTGTTTTTTGAGGCACATTAGATGGATTGTATACCTTTTCTATTGCTCGTCAATCTCGATATTGTCAGAATGTATTTCTGTTGCATGGTTTGACCCTGCCAGTTCAGACAACTGTATCTTGAGCCAGAATAATGTTATATTAATTTCTGTCAGCTTAGGAAAGTAGGTCTATACTTTAAACTTTCATTTCGTACTATGACTAAGCTAAAACGACGACTTAAAACTCACTATGACAGGCTGCAAGACATTTACTTCTATTTAGGTTGTAAGACATCTGCTCAAAATTGAAATTCATGCAGTGAATAAAGCTGGATCTTTACATGGAAGCCATTCTACATACGCAAGATTTACAATAAAACCTGATCTGACGGTCACCTGTATATCGCGACACCTCAGCGCACACCTCGTATCTAGGACAACAGTTCGTAGTTTCTATATATTTGATTTCCATATGATGGCCACATGTCCAACGTGATATGGGCATTGTAAATATGCTAATCAAAATGCTACTATAGTTAAAACACTACACGAAAAAAGAAATTGATTTTAAAGTAAAACCGTCAACTCCGCTTCATAGCAACTTCTAGGGAGCATGGAAAAGTTACGATTAAAAGAAGTTGTTTCCATCCAATTACTGTCACATGAAAATGTAGCTTTTTGTTCACTATTAAAGGAAACTGCGAAATTTCGAGTCTTGATTATGCGGAGTCGAATATCTCTTTCTTCATCACTTATTTTGAGGTCCTATCTATCGCCGGTGTTGTGAGTTTAAATATTTTTCTATCCCGACTGGAAATGTAACGACAAACTATCATAGATTACGCAAAACAGGCCCGGTAGAAGCAGAGTTTGCTATTTAGCGCATGACACAGCACTGCACTCTTGTTGACCCCGGAACTCCAGCAAATTTCGTAACCACTATGTGAGGATACTCCCGCCTAGAGTTTGGTTTATAGTTAGGGACAGGATAGGGTATAGGGTTAACCCTCGTGATGCCGTGATAGTACTTATTCTACCGCCCGCTGGCTTCAATTGAGAGTGGCAATAGAATACATACGCATCTTCTTGCCGAGCTCTGAGCGCGGCGGTAGAATGTTGCACCCCAGTGTCAGCTGATCGGCCGCCAAACAACACGTACATCAATCATTAGTCGTAACAACGGCCACGCAGTCAGCGGGAGGCTGGACCCGTGAATCCTCGCCCTACGAGTGTTAAGGAAGGAAAAGCGAGCTGAAACAGTTCCAAAGCATTATCATTGTTTAGGGACTCTCTTATATGTATTTTTACATTTCTAATCCTAATTCAAGTTTTAGGCGGAAGTGTTGTTTAGTACCGCTCATGAAGGAAGTCAATAGTCAGATCTACGCTGCGCCAGTGTCAGGCAGTCTATGTATACTTTAAGTTAAAATCCAGGTTTATGTATGATTTAAAGGCAATATCATGGGGCTGTTCCAAAGATCTTTGCTGATGATTAGGGACAGAAGTCAAACCACGGAGGTCCGGCAAATTTCATAAGCAAAATCGAGAAGCTGATACACCCTCTCATTTACGCACGCTGACTGGCGAGAGACTTCATTATTTAGTTGTTATATTATTTTGTGACTTCTCTTCGTAGAACTTTGGTATTATCTGTAAACGTGTGCTGTCTCGTTGCCAATGTACATACTCTATTGTTCATTCACGTACCACAGTTGTGGTCTGGGTTTGAGATAAACGTGTTCAATTTGTTGTTAGCGCGACGTGTTCATAATGCCGTCCTCTATTTCTTCTACGGTGGTAGCTTTATTGAGATGTCAGTACCATCCACCTTGATATTGTGAACCGTTTTACTGGTATTTCACATCCTAGGAAACGTTTTGCGTGAAATGAGTAATACGCTCTTGACGAACTTGTTTTCCCTCCTCGGCTTTGCAAGCTTAATGGAATTAGACGGTTCAGAGAAGTGAATGTCTTACACCTTTAAATTTCGAGCCAAAAAACAGTGTTGCCACCCATAGGGATTTCCCCTACGGTAAGGTAAAAGGCTTTACGGAAAGCCATGTATTTTCCCTTACCTAGGAATACGTCGCTTTTCGTAAATTACTGGCAAAAATCATGAATTATATTGTAAAGTAAGTGAAATGCCTGGATTTCTTATATTTAGCAATAAACTTAGAGCAATTTTTTTTCACTAAAGTTGCTACAACATCGTGCAAAGGTAAATGAAACGAAAATTCGTTCTCGCTTGGGAGGAAAAGCAAATGACCAGAGTGGCAATACTGTTAGGAAAGGCAATTGACATAAAGGTGTAGAAAGCGGAGGTTCGTGAAAACAAAAAAAAAACAGGACGGGAAATGATGACATAAAGAGGCTGCATAACAGCAGTGGCGTCTTGTCATTAAGTGGAGCCCGTGCAGTGCCAGGAAGAATTCAGTAAAAAAAAATAAAGAAACGAATTTAAAAAAAAAAAAAAGATAAGCGACCAAAGCTAAATTCAAACGCCTTTATTATGTTTTGTTCTATGCATTATAATTGCCATTCAACTTGTACACTGTGCGCACGATACAGTAATGAGTACCCTCGTTGGCTCACTCTTATGTGTGGGGGAGGGTTCCCTGCCTAAGTAGTTTTGAGAATCGCAAGCCGCCACTGCATTACAGTAAGCTGTCATCGAGACAAATTCCGGAAAATTATCACGAAAACCTTTGAATTTGTTGAAATGTTGAGAACTTAAAAAAAAACAACACGTGAAGTAAAACAGTTCAGTACCCTGAAGAGTTAGTCAAGCTTATATGGAAAAAAAAATTCTGACAGCCATTATATTGCATAAGAAATGCACAGAAATGTCCTGATGCAGGAATCTAGGGAAAATTTCCCAGAACTCGGCTTGTCTGATAAACTATTCGGTTCATTTCGAGCGTTTGGAAAACAATCTTCAATGCTATCCGCATTAATTAAATATCAACACATACAGATCTATGTGACAGCTGTTTCTTTCTCGTCAGATTGTCTTTTCTGGTGTCGTAAGCCTGGAAGGTATAAAATCGCTAAGAGTGTGAGATAAACGAATGGGTATTAACTTGTTTGTAGTGTGGTAAAAGAGAAGCCGTGATAATTGAATTATACCAGCTGGTTTCTGGGCTGCCAGCCGACCATAACACTGATCTGTCAGACCCCATCACAGCAGGAGTGGAGTTCACAGAGTAACTTGGCGTTTTACGACTTACAGCGGGAAGTCGGTATTAACTGAGAGAACCTGTGAGCAGCTAATGTTTGTTTATTAGCTGATACTTCTCCAAACATTAAAGAAAATTCCGATACCACCATTGGCGGTTNGGGGGGGGGGGGGGGGGGGGGGGGAGAGGAATGGGGAGTTTATTGGGCGGGTGAACCCCACTCCCTTCTCAAATTTTACTATAATTAGTGCCCTGAATACAACATACAAATTTCACCTTTCAGCCGTCAAAAGTTCTAAGAAACTGTTCACCTCAAAGCGCTACACAATCTCTGGTGTATTTAGAAATACTGGAAGGCGGGAGGGGTGAGGTGTGGTGTAATGTATATTATGAAATCTAGACCTGCCGATTGTTTATCCGGTGCTCAGGAAAGGGTCAGAAATACTGGGAATTCCCCTTGCTTTTTCCTGAATCCGCCCCCTAAGGTACACTCATACAGTTTCCAAGTGCACCAAGATTATTTCAGTCGACTCCACTTAATGACGAGCTGCTTTACATTTTTATGTCTTTGTTGTTGTTGTTGTTTTTTATTATTACTTACGATAAAAATATTCCCTATATACGTTCAAAAAAAAGCATTTGCTTACGCTTTGCGTTTAAACAAAGGTAATGACAAGTTTGCCCCGTAACACTGTTTTTAATGAAAGACATGAGCACAACATTGACCACGTGGTGCAAAGTTAAATATTATAACAGCTGCGACCGTATTAGACGTCATCGTCTGCATCTGGGGACTTTTCCACCTACTGTTGCGTTAAAGGTTAGGGACAAGGCTAGGGATAGAGTTTGGGAAGAAAGAAAGCACCCGTGGGACAGTCCCGAGACTGTATCAATATAAAGGAACTCTCTCGTGTATCCTTCCTCTTTCACAACCCTGCCATAATCTGCAATATTATGTAGGTGAGACGGCCTCTAGGTATCGCCATCTGTTCTCCGTATGTTGTTGCCATGACATGCTCTCAGGGCATCTCAGCAGTAAATACAGTCGCTTCCGCGTATTCACAACCTTACGGTAGCATGAAAGAATCCAAAGAAGCTAGGATGGTCCTAGAGGAATGGCTAAATGGAGTTGCTGAAGTTATTTTCTCCTCTCATGTGGAGTTGTGAACGTCTGGAAAACGGCGTGATGAAGAGGAAGAGCGATTAAGCGGTTTGCGATTAAGAGGAGTCGGTCGCATAGTCGAGTCCACTTACTGGCAATTCGGATAATCGCAACTTCCGAATAATAGCAACATTTTTTTAGTACAAAATACTATCTTTTTATACCAAATTCAATAGACAATTCTTATATTTTGACAATTCTGCTTCAAGGAGATGGAATTAAGCAGAGCTCACAGTGTTTTGCAAAATAAAAATCATATGAACATGTTGTGATTAAACAGAAATTGTCATTAAGCGGAGGCGCCTGCACCATAGGTTTCGAAACAAAATTGGACTTTCTCACCGGTCAGACCGCCAGACCGCACGCACTCAATGTGCAAAAAAAACAAAACACCTGCTTTGTTTTGGTTGCTCTTTTGTTTAAAAGAAACAATCTAGGATAGGGCTGCTCCCGTGATGCACCTGTTTACGTAACATGTTCGTGTGTACTCACTTTTGATACGTGCCATGCTGGCAAGATGCCCCTGAGAACATCATAATATTTATTACCAGCTAAGCGCCTCACAAATTTGCGTGAGCATTTGTGTCAAAAAAATAATTGGCTGATCATTCTATTCTTTTGCATTTAAGTGTCTAACTATGTCGACACATACATTAAGTTCGCAGCCCAGACCAGAGGAACCAGTCAACATACGAGCTTAACGTATTAAGTTCTCAGGGTTGGCTTAACGTTGAATACCGGAAGTTAATGATGCATATTATGGGACCGCCTGATTTTCGAAGTTTCGAAGATATGCTTTGTTTTGCAAACTTGAAGCCAGAAAGCAAATAAAAATATGCCAACTTCAGGAACATCCAGAGATGATTTTGTAATGTTCCTGGCAACATAATACTTATAAATGTAAAGAGACGGCTCGGAGAGCGAGGAGAGCGAGGCAACAGAAGATCTTCAGAGGAAGATACCCTCGTCTATCAAGTTTTTCGGCCCTTTGACTTCCTGACACTCTAAAGCAACTGGGCCAAATCTGGGTCATGACTTCCAAGTGTCCTTTCCCTCGGAAGAGACTTCAACTCGCAACCTCCAGTTTCTTAATTTCTTGCTTCATACCCTTTCTGCCACCATGAAGCCATGGCGAAAGTTGCATTTTATCGATAACAGAATAATGATAATCCCAATAATGATAAAATGAGCGCAGTCTAAAATTCATTGAACTCTCACATCCTTCCAGCTCACAGTAGACATTCAAATATGGTTATCATTTAATTTTTGGTATGTTCACTCTTCGTTCCTATTGATATTTTACAAAGCATACTATTTAATAATGTAAACCCAAAATCACTGTTTAACTAAAGTGGGACTTCTTCATCAGCTGCATGGTGCAATGATGGTGGAGGTGGGGTTGAGGGTGAAGGAACTACAGTTGTTGATAGATTTTTTTTCCGTTAAGTGTGCTGCACATCACAGTCTTGATTAAACCGAAATAACAAAACCACCAAGGGGTATGAGCCGCGTCATGCAGACGCCCACAAAACTTGTGGTAGAAAGGAAGCAGTGTGCTGAGTGTGGTACTGTGTATCTGTGCATGATTAACTAGCTATGACCCCATGGACTTATGTAATGGTTCTTTTGAAAATTGACAAAGAGCATCCTAAAACATGGCATGAGGCCCATGACAAAGTGATGCGTCAGACTATCCATTATCGTTCTTAATTAGGAGACCAGCAATCTATCTCCAGACTTTATGTCAGACTCTGAGACTTCATAGACTCTGCTCGGTCAGTGCACTGCAGTTTAACTGATGGCGCTTTGTATCATTTATGGCCAAATGTTTTATTCGGAGACTGTTTTAGGAGAAAAGCCTGTGTTGGTGCTTGTCCTAATAGTGTTCTAACCAAAAGGACCTCTCTTCTTCCCTATCTACTTCTCTTCTTTCTTCCATCCCGCCCTTCCCTTTCTCTCCCCTTTTGCTCTCTCTCTCCTTCTCTCTCTCTCTCTCCCTCTCTCTCTCTCTTTCTCTCTCTCTCTCTCTCTATATATATATTATTATAATATATATATATATATGATTATATAAAGGACGTCTCGGAGCTTAAACACTAGGCGGGGATATTTTCCACTGAGGATCTTCTGTTGCCTCGCTCTCCGACTAAGAGAGTTTAATACTATCTCCACATAAACACACACACACACACACACACACACACACACACACACAAATACGCTAAGACATCATGCACGTTCTTAAGTTTCATTTTCAACCACTTTTAATGTATGATCTATATCTTAATATGTTTTGCTTCATTTTTGGAACCAAAGCTTTTTGGCATCCTTAGGCATGAAACATCAAGATTTTTTTTTAAGACGCATATTGCTGCCATCTTGAAATTCAAGTTAGCCGTCATGCTGGCGCATACATACCTCTTTGGCAAATCCCTTGACAGATAAAAGAAAACTTTTTTTTTCACGTACACCTACAGTTATGACGCCAAAATTGACCCAAAAAATGTAAATGCATCGTTTTGATTGCAGTTAGATAGAAAAGAACGCTTGAAATTAATCTTTATTTTAGCTAAATTATTGCTGCTCAACCAATACACGTAATAATTTTTCTTTCACTAAAATGCAAAAAATAAACATCATTAGCTACAAATTTTCAGTAGGCTGGTGAAGTGTAGAAAGAAATAAGCTTATTTATGTCAGTTAAAACAGCTGCCTATTCTGTTTACCTTCGTTAATAATCTAAGTATCGCATTAAAAAGGCAGACTGTTGGTGCAATTCTCATTGGCCTCAAAGCTACAAGTTCTGTATACAGAAGATTGTTTTTACGATAAGTGCATCTTCTGCCGCAGCTGCTCGCACCAAATCCGCATCTGAGAACCTTTACAACAGATGCAGATGCAACTGGCATATCAAAAAGGACATGGAGTATTGCACCCTCTATGGCACGCGACCAGCCCAATTTGCACTCTATCTGGAATGACTGGATAAAGTCAGAGATCTTGGCTTTATATGTTGGCTTGTATATAAACCCTGAGCGTGTGTTGGCAACAAGATCCTGCTACTGGGGGAGTCTTGTCCGCATCATGTCATTGTATACTGAGGTTTGAATCGTTCCCCTCGTAATTTTCTTGCGTGTTTGTCGAATATACCTTTTGCTTGTCAGCTGGTACAAAACTTGATCTCTTTCTGAGATGGTGGATAGAGCAGTGAGGACTGCTGTGGACGCTTCACTGAGGGTCTCTAATGTATGACTCTTTTCTTTTCCTCAACCAGTATGTCGCTGAACGGTTGTGATAGCCTGGAAAAGCTGCAGCTTGTAATAGATCCAGGTAGTCATAAATAGGTTTGTGTAGAACGTTTCTCATAAGGAAGATTGTCCAAGGATCACATAAGGAAGATTATTCAAAGATCATATATAAAAGAAGACTGTCCAAGGATGATATAAGGAAGATTGTTCAAGGATCATATAAGGAAGATTGTTCAAGGATGGTATGAGGAAGATTGTCCAAGGATCACATAAGGAAGATTGTTCAAAGACCATATATAAAGGAAGATTGTCCAAGGATCATATACGAAGGAAGATTGTCCAAGGATCATATAAGGAAGATTGTTCAAGGATCATATAAGGAAGATTGTCCAAGGATGATATAAGGAAGATTGTTCAAGGATCATATGAGGAAGATTGTCCAAGGATCATATAAGGAAGATTGTCCAAGGATGATATAAGGAAGATTGTTCAAGGATCATATGAAGAAGATTGTCCAAGGGTCATATAAGAAGGTTGTCCAAGGATCATACAAGGATGATTGTCCAATGATGATATAGGGAAGATTGTTCAAGGATCAAATACGGAAGATTGTTCAAGGATCACATAAGGAAGCTTGTTCAAAGACCATATATAAAGGAAGATTGTCCAAGGATGATATAAGGAAGATTGTTCAAGGATCATATAAGGAAGATTGTTCAAGGATGATATGAGGAAGATTGTCCAAGGATCACATAAGGAAGATTGTTCAAGGATCATAAAAGGAAGATTGTCCAAGGGTCATATAAGGAAGATTGTCCAAGGATCATATAAGGAAGATTGTCCAAAGATCAAGGTTGTCGTCGTTGAGACAGAACCAGTACATCTACGTCTTTCTTGTTGCAACTATCTTGTTAATATATAATATAATGGTAGGAGTATCTACTTCCTCATGTGTGCTTACCTCTGTTGATGTTAATGACTTCTTAACATACAAACTCTTCATTGAAACTAAAGAGATGTTCAACTGCACAACTTTCTCTGCTAGAGAAAGGATGAGATATTATTATTTATTGCTGTTGCTGTTGTTTCACCGTTAGCCGGAAGTATTTTCGATAGGAATTGGATAGGAGTTGTGTCTACGATTTGTGTGGTGTTTACAAAGACTTCTTTCAGTTGTCTGCAGCATTTTATCGTATGTCTGTCCATGATTTTTTTTTCCATGTATTACTGCCAAGCCTCAGTAATGAGGAAGGTGTTGTTGTACAAATTGCGTTCTCTTTCTGGCTGATCTGGATCTCGAACTGGCAGTCCTTCTAACATATGTTTGAGTTCTCTCTTGCCCACACACGGAATCAGTGTCATCAGAGCTGTCTCTTGTATATATTCATGACTTGAAATGGCATGGTCAATATCAATTTCACGACCTCGTTGGGCTATAATCATTCTTTCAAAGAGCATATTGAAAGTACCTTTCATTCCCAGGCAAGGGATGTGACAAGGTTTAATAATAGTAGGAGAAGGCACTTCAAAATTTCCCGTGGTTGATTTCTGATCTACGTTATAGATTTATAATGACATAGCTGAGAAACAGAAATGCAGCGGATTTGATTTCTGTATGAAATGCAAGAAGTCACTTGAGAGGTACTATAGTGCAACTACTCAGACTGCACTATCTTTACACTTGGGTACAGTTCCAGTATTATTCAATTATTCCTCGTCTCAAAATTCAATATGGCCCTTGTACGAGGCGTCTATTAAAATATAGCTAACCCAAGTTGGAGTTTTTAAATTTTTTATCTAAAGTGTAAACATTTTAGATGTTAATATTTCACACGATTTAGCAATATATATGAAAGCCATTTTTCACCACAATAGACCATTCGTCGGTCTTAGCATTGATTGACCACTTTTATATTTTATTATGACGTATAGTCAGCCTGGCCTCTCCTATGCGAACAACGACGATGTAGACCAACTGTTTAGCTAAAAACAACGGCGATCAGTCTACGCTTATGTAGCTAAGTGCCATTTTCACAATCTGGGGACTATGATTAAATACACTCTTTCTGTTCGACCCATGAGAAAAGGGGTTGTGGTTTGAATCTCTACCAAAGTCATGTATGTAAATTCAACAGTTTACACATAAATGCCTTGAGAAAAGATTTTATTCTTTTTCTTTAGCGGATTCACCTGTAAAACGGAAACTTTGGAACAGGCAGACTGGGTAATCATAATGTAGAGTGGAATCGGCTGGCACTGCCAGGATACTTATACAACGTGACATTATTATTATTATTATTTTTATTATGACATTTTTTCTATCGTCTGTTTTTTTACTCTGACAAGCGCTTCATTATGATCATCAAGGATGTTTTCGTATTATACAAGGGTCCCGTTATATCAGAACCGTTCAAGAATATCATACAACTGTAAACATTTTTCGCCACTGGTTAATGACATACCCCTCTTCAAAGACATGCGGGCCATCTGTCCAATTATGTTACTCAAAAGCGACGATGATTGGTTCATAAACGACACAAAAGTGGCGAGTAATGTGTTTTGAGCGAAGATGAAAGCGCATGATCATTTTTTTTAAAGAGGACCTTGGTTGGCAGACAGCACTTGTCAGTGAGAAGAGTCGTTTAGTGGGTGGAAGATGGGAAGTTCAAGAGGTGCATCCCGTCATCATTATCATCTACTTTTTATTGTTTTTTATCATCGTCGTTATCATCATCAGTTCAGTAAGTGTGAAATCAGCATTGTTTTCATGTAACATCAGATTTAAATATTTAATATCGATAGTGTAAACAACAGAGGTGGATGAAATGTGATAGACAGGGGTGGAAATGCATTAATTGTAAATGATAAGTTCTGCGACAGAAATGAGTATTATTATTACACAATTTTTATGAGGTAAGAGAAAAGAATAGGGGAGACCAACACATTTAATACTGAATTACTCTTAGTACCGTCATGAACTCGTTCGCAGTAAGGTCAGTCTAAACTGATACTGAGTAACTTCAGGGTCATAAATATTAGAATAAATCCATACGCACTATCGGGGCAGAAGGTATCAATATGACTTCCGCCCGTAAGACAATCAAACCGAAAATGTAGGTCAGTCCGAATACGACTTCCGCCCATACGATAATCAAACTAAAAATGGCGACCAGTACGAATACGATTTCCATTCATGAGACAATCAAACTTAAAATGGCTGTCAGTCCGAATATGATTTCCACTCGAAAGACAATCACATTATAAAATGGTGATCACTACGGACAGATTTCCACCCGCCAGACATTCAAATTAAAAATGGCGATCAGTTCGTATGAGACTTCCGCCAGCAAGGCAGTAAAATTCAAAATGGCGATCAGTGCCACTTATAGTTTGGAGATTTATATTATCAAATGATGTAATTTAAAACATTGGCTTTCATTGGCTAAGATATATCTATTACTCCCACAGTAAATATGAGTTCTAGTCCAGGTTAACAACAACGACGATATGCCCTCAACGACAACAATAACAGCAACGGAAATTTCCAAAATGCGATCCAGGTGCACTGTACACATCTTACGACCCTCATTTTCCACATCAAGCCCCTCTGGGTCTTTTAATCTCACAGGGGTTTTTAATTAAACATGGGCGACGCTCAGTGTTACACACACACACACACACACACACACACACACACACACACACACACACACACACACNCACACACACACACACACACACACACACACACGCACGCACGCACGCACGCACGCACGCACGCACGCGTTTTATGGGGTAAAGACCGTGTGCGCCACACCTTTAGCCCTGATAATGTTATGTATTTGTACATGTCTCTCGCTGAAGAGCCAGACTTCTAAACATGCTGGTCTTTTTTTTAACAATCATTTACAATATCGTTAAGGGTGTCTGTGCGGGTTGTGCATAAAAGATGGGTGCGTGCAGATCTTTTTTATGCCTTCATGCTGCTGATTATTATTATTATTATCATCGCAAGTGTTTTGGAAAGCTCGTGATGAGATGTTGGCTGTGATAATAATGTGAATGAGTTAAGAACAGAAGGAACTGCCCTCAGGGGCATTACGTACAATTGTGATTCTTAAAGGTATCCCCGCCCTGACCAATTGAAACAACAAGGATTCTCAATTATCGGTGGTTTCAAGGGAAATTATGACGTGAATATGTCACTTCCTTATTAGCAGTTTAAGTATTCCCGTTCTTGAAAAAGGGAAACGGATATTATCATAATACCTCATGATGTGAAGTTAGCGCAGAATATGATGACGCTGTTCCTAGGTAGAACGCCAGAGCTGGATATATTTTCATCATCGATTTTCTCATCATTGTGGTCATCGTAGTGACAAGATGGGCATCTGGAGATATCAGCCAGAAGGAGATGACGGACTCAATGAGTTGATGACGGACAGGATTGTAAAATGGTGGATGATGAGGACGGTAAGATATTAGTGGTTGTTGCTGTTGTTGTCATTGTTGTCAGCGTCGTCGTCATCGTCTTTGTTGTTGTTGGTGTTATTGCTGCTGTTGTTGTTGTTGTTGTTGTTGTTGATGATGATGATGATGATGCTACTTTTAGACTTCTTCGTCTTTGTCCTTCTGTCTTCCCCTTTCATTTTTCTTCATTTCATTCTTCGCTGCTTTCCTACGTTGTTCTACTCCTCTCCTTCTTCCTCGTCGTCATTTATCTGTATTCCTTCGTCCTCTTCCTCCTGTCCTTCTCTTCATCTTCTTCCTCGAGTTTGTTTCCTCTCCTCTTTTCTGCTCCGTCATATACTCTTTATCCCCCTCAATTTTATGCCAATTTATTTCTTAGCCTTTCCTCTTCTCTCTCCCCATTCTTCCTTTCCATCCTCTTTCCAGTTCTGTTCCAAGACCTCTAAAGATGCATGGACATCAGATCAAATCTGTGCGCTGGTGGCTCACGATGCAATATGTCACCTCACTATGCTGTCCAACTGTGTCTCTGAACTTTCCTCACTCGATAAAAATCAATACAACTGACAATATCAATTACGTTGTCTGATGCAATTACCTTTGACGATTTCACACTGAGCTGTTGCATATAATCGGCACCTTTAAGTGGAACATAATATAGTTACGTTAGTGCACAGTGAAAATGTTATGTTGTATTCAGGTCCATCTCAATTCTAAACTCTGCTTTTGACTTTATGATAAGAGTTGATGAGTGTTTCTGACTGAGCAACAAAATATCGTTCCTAATTTATAAATGAGGAATAAAGGAGAAAACTATAAAGCAGAACAGTAACAATAAACGAAAGCAAAAATATTAACATTACCTGGAGGAAAAAGATGGGAGACATTACGTTACTTATCAACAAATCCGTGAGTTGGAGAACGTTTTCCCTTATCTCTACACCGTTCTGCTTACGACATAAGAGCTGGCGCATTAACGATGTGATTGTAAGTGAAACCATCGTAAGAATTATATTAGTACACTGGTGCTGATTGCACCCAACGTAGTTTTCAGCATGCAGAGTTACTGTAATTCTTACGATGGTAAGGGATTCCATCGTTATTGCGCAAACTCTTACATTTAGTGCAGTAGTGCTGTATGCGCCCTTGGTAGCGTTCAGCATGCAGAATTAATGTAACTCTTACGATGGTGAGAAATCCCATCGTTAATCCGCAAGTTCTCAGTTGCCGAGTTATTGTGAGCATGGCAAAGCTCAAGTTTGTTCCGTTGATTGTCCTTTTGACATATTGTGATAAACTGTTCCTTTCTGAAAATCAAACTTGTATGTTTAACACCACAACAAGCAATGGAGGTACACAACATGGAGAGATCAGTCAGTGCATTTCCTTCCGATCTCCCCGGGAAGTTCCAAAACATTAGGCAGATTTCTTTTGTTATTTAATATGTTGCAGATTGGCGACACATCCAGTCCATGTTTGTAAATTCACGTAGCTTCCGTTTCCGGTGTTTCTTCTACTTAATTTAGACTATCATGTAGGTCCATTGTTTGCATGATGTTTGCTCTGAGAAGTTTTTGTGAGTTTTTTTTTCTTTTTCGAAGAGACATCAAAGATCTACAGAGGAACCTGCCGTCTGGTTTGAAGGAAACGCTTATTTCATTTAGAAATTAAGCATTTTTAAGAGCGCTTTCGCACCTGAGCAATATTTTTAAGATAGCTGGTTAGTGTAAATCTTGACAGTTAGATACGCATCTTAACTTTGGGCAGATCTAGCAGAAAGCCATGTCAGCTACACTTTTTCCAAAAAGCTCTGATTTTACAGCAACCAGTTTCAGTTTATACAGAAAGAGTTAACCAGTGTTAGAAGCTACCAAAACTAAAATAATTGCTGCAGAGTCAAAGCTTTCCAGAATTTAGCGTAATTCGCGTGGCATTTAGCTAGAATCGCCCCACTACTGGTTTCTCTATGCTATACGCTGTCGAGTCAAAGCTTTTCAGAATTTAGCATGGCGTTTAGCTGGAATTGTCCCACTATGGGTTTCTCTATACTATATGCAGTAGAGTCAGAGATTTTCAGACTTTAGTATGGCATTTAGCTGGAATTATCCCACTATTGGTATCTCTATGCTATTTGCTGTCGAGTCAAAGCTTTTCAGAATTTAGCATCTGGAATTGCCCCACTATCGGTTTCTCCATGCTATTTGCTGTCGAGTCAAAGCTTTTCAGAATTTAGCATGGCATTTAACTGGAATTGCCCCCACTATTGGTTTCTCCATGCAGGTGGGCAATAAGTGTAAGAAACCATCTCAGAATTAAAACCTTATAATTGAGAGCTTGTACATTAACGATGGGATCTCTTACCATCGTAAGAATTGTATTAGTGCAACGGTGCTGAATGTCTCTTTTGTAGCGTTCAATATTCACTGTTGTTGGAATTCTTACGATGGTAAGAGATCCCAACGTCAATGGGCAATGTGGCCCGCAGTGCTCTCCTCTTCACTCCACCCCAGATATTTCACCAATGTTGGAGAGAACTGAGATCATAATGAAAGCAGTGTGTGATATTAAGTTCCCTTCAGGTAAACTTCATCTGAACTTAGTAGTTATTTGGACGAATTGATCTGGATAGGAATTAGCTGTTTGGGTGCTTGATCTGAACTTTAATTTTCTACCTGAATTTCAGTTCGGTTCATACCTGCCTCGAAAACCTGAACCGAATGTCGATTTCTAAACCTAAGGGGGGGCTGATCTGACCTAAAACTACTTAATTTTCATAGAACTGAACTAAACTTGAGCTTAGGGCTTTTTCTCCCTACTGATGTGAACTTGATCTGAACTGACCTTTTTGGTGAACTTGCCTAGTCCTGCACTCTGATGACCCCAGTGTTTGTTTATTTATGACCCTGTAGAATGTACAGACACTACTATCTTGCCAATTTTAGAACTACAGCATTGCATACAATGGGGACAAACTATAGTATCTGCGTATGCAGATCTGGGTGTGAAAGAGAAGGGATACGAATAGGAGAGAGTTTATGTAAAGATCATGCGAAAGAGAATACTGTGATATATGCAAGAATTAATGTATGGGAATGTCACTGCTTTGTTAATGGAACGATTCTGTAAAGAAGATGGTTTGGGTGAACTTGTGTAAAATGTAGGTGCGAACTTGCGATAGAGTACATGTTTTGCATGTTTGAAATATGTACTATATTTGATTGGCCTAGTGCCTAATATGAGCTATTCATTCATTCAGTATCAGTATTGCGAATCAGCTGGCATAGCGCAGTACTGGATCCAGTAAACGAATGAAGAGCTTGAATTAGAAGAACGTCATGAAACGGCAAGAGCTTTATTGTAGTGCAAATTTATAATAACGCAACAATGAAAAGCCACGAAAAGAACAAGACAATGGGGAAGATAAGTGAGAAGAGAGCGAGAAAGAAAGAAAGAAAGAAAGAAAGAAAGAAAGAAAGAAAGAAAGAAAGAAAGAAAAGGCGAGAGAGTGCAAACAACAGAAAGAATTTGCCTTCAATTTGGTTAAAAAAAAAAAAAACTAAATCTGGACCCCTTCTCTTCCCCTCTAACCCAAACTAAATGACTAACGATGTTTTGGTACCATCTTTCTTGGTTGGTTGAGACACACTTCAATATTCACTCACCACTGGCATCCGACATTGTGAGACGTGTCAAGGCAGCAAACACTAACAGTATACCCAGGCCGATTACTGTTGGGCAATGAAAAACCGTATAATACTGAAACCGATTTACGACGATACGGTGTTTTGTGGTGGCATTTCAATGTATACAAATTACTGAACTTTCTCCAGACCATGTTTAATTAATTCCTAACCTTTCAGTCTACACACACAGAGTGGAATCGAAGGTTTTACATAAACAACAATTAAGTGTTCCAGGGTTGCTTAAGCAAAACTAAAATCCCAGTTACTGGGCCAACTGGAAGTGGTTAACTGGTTTGCGAAACTAGACCCGCCTAAATTAGTTAGAAGTGGAAATAATTTAGAACTCTGCGACGCAGTGTTGTGATGTCATTCACATCGACGCCAGTAATTGCGGGTTCACGTTTTGATATTCTTCTCAAAATGCTTGCTAATTGACAACATTAGATCTTAACCTTCAGTGCCACAGTCCATTTGAAAAAAAAAAAAGGCCATAACACCATGCAAAGTTTGGGCATGATATGCTATGGAATAAGGGAAGGTTTACGATGCACAAAGAAGTAGAGAATTTGAGAATATAAAATGGAGAGTCATTTGTATCAACCATCTTCTGCGCTACCATCTGCTGCTCGTGGCGTCCATGTGGCGTCCACTTACAAGGGGCGTATAGTTAGCGTCCATTTTTGTCGCTGTCTGAACTTCTTAGTTTACAGAAGATCAGTGGCCGTATGCATAATCCTTACGTTAATTAACGCACTGCAGTAACCACGAGAAACTCCCAAAACATTAGTAGTGTTCACCATGGTTAACGCAATACTTTAATTAACGTATGGATCCTACAGGATCCTACATGGTAGTCACTAGGGTCGGGTTAACCCTTTCACTGCCATGTACCCAAGGTGTTCTCGGGCATGTGGTATCCTATTTTTATAACATTGCACTTAACATGTTTACTCAGACTACTGTCTCTTCTGTACACAAAAAAGGGGATGATTGCTCTTTTGAAGATGTGCAATTCTTTTAATTTTTATGCTTTAATTTTAAGAGTATATGTGTGATCTCTGACAGTAAAAGGGTAAATGACGGAGCAGGTGATGCTTCAGCCCTGAATCCACGATTAAAACAAATCTTTGAAATAGAGAATGACTGGAATTGTCTTTGCAAAAATGAAAATAAGAAGGATACAGCAAGATGAAAGTTTCAAGGAAGAATTAGATATAAAATGTGAACGTACGGCGCTATAGAATAGATAAAAGAGATCAAAAATATACTTCAAAGAATCATGACTGTTTTAGATAGAAAACTCTCGCACTTGAAGAGCGAGGCAATAGATGCTCTTCATAGGAAGATACCCCTTAGCAAGTGTTTTAGCTCTTTGAACATGTCCATTTAATGGAAAATCAGAAGCAGAAAATCAGGTGGAAATCTACCCCCGGCTGTTGACCGACCCGGGTCTACGAACCACGGTTGCCACTATGGATTTTGCCTTTTCACCAGATCAGGTGGCACAATTTCACCTGGTGTCTAATTTTCACTCTCGTAGAGCTTCAAAAAGAAACTGAAGTAATTAATTATTTCAACTGGAACCAAAATTAGACTATTTTATTTTGTTTACCAATGTGACTGGACAGGTCACACGGGGAAAAAGCCACATATTGTTTTATGTCGAAAATCACAAATTAAAGAAGGGTTATGCTGGTTATTTAAAAGAAGGCTTAAGCTATCTCTGACAGTCTACACCATGTGACTTATTGTTCTCGTGACTATTTTTCTATGTAAGATTTTCCTCATTTGTCCCGACTTCCTAGATGATATGAATAGACTTCGTTTTCTAGCGCCTCAAAATCTATGCGACCACCAATTGCCAAGTTGGCTAGTTGCTAGTGGGTTAGTTGAAGCCAGGGGCTTCATGGCACACCCAGGGTAATTTATGTGTGTGTGTGTGTGTGTGTGTGTGTGTGTGTGTGTGTGTGTTTCACAACTGCTCTAGTTTTTCCCTATTCTTGCAGCTTCTAAAGACGGCTTGAAAGGGTTATTTTTTATCTGTCTCCCTCTTCCTTAGTCACTCCCTTTTTTTACCACCAGATTTTCCAATTCCTACACCACATCACCGGGCCCAGGTAATTTTAAGCAGAACTGGTGAAAAATCACTGAGAGTGGCAACCTTGCCATGAACGAATTTAAGGTAAATTTAGGTCATCGTGGTCGTCTAAAGGGATAAAAGGTATATATGCTAGTATCTAAAACATCGCCACCATCCTAAACCTGCCTCCTCCCCACCCACCCCTCCCCCGCCCTTCAAGAAAAGGCTACGCAAATCGCACCGGCTCACACAAACCACTGTTCCACTTTTCACCAGATTCCAAATCACGCAGTCATTTCGCTCTTAGCAACGAAGCGTAGGCTCCCTGGATTTCGAAACCCTCGGGCTCCGCCAAACTGCGAACTGTTGTTACATTTCTGAAGAGATCTGCCGAAAGATATGTTTAAAGTGGGCAAAAACTTGTCTAAATAATGAGCATTGCTCTTAATCATTAACCTTCCAGCAGAGGCGTAGGTTGGCTCTTATCACAAGGGGGTGCTAAAAAATTTCACGACTCATTGCCTACTGCTTTTGATTAAACTAAAGGGTGCAATGGATGTACAACAGAACTGGAATTTCAGAGGAGCGGCCAATATGGTAAATTTGATATAGAAATATAGAGCTCTGCAAAGAGTAGGCGTGAGTGTTTTTATTTTAGTTGCGGCAAAGCACTGCATGCCGATATGAGCTGGTATTGCCAGCTTGGCATTTTTTATGGTCTACAGAAGATAGTGTCGTTTTTGTTTTATATAAATATTTAAATGTAATCTCTTCAAAAGATATGCAGATCTCAAAGTTTAATAGAAAAAAAAAAAAACTTCTCTCAAACAAGATTGCCAGATTTTTCAAGCCGGGCCTAATCACATGCAAAAAGGAGCCAGAAAAGAGCAAATTCATGCCTGGAAATGGCCGTCTGGGGTCAATATTTGACATAAGATAAAAAATTTACTATGGACTGTCTATACATTGGATATAAAAGGATATCATGATTATTCTGAAAATTTCTACATACTTTAAAGCAACAAAAAGAAATGAATGTTAAATGGAAACAGTTTTGGAATATCGATCTTTGATTTGTGCGCCACAGGTAGTTTGAGAGCAGTATAAATGCATTTTGTAGAGGAAATTCGACAATTTTGGCTGAAGTCCTTGCCCCCCTCCCACACTCCCNCCCCCAAAAAAAAAGATGCCAATGCGAAGTCAATAATCTAGGAGTCACAGAGTTTTAAAAAGAGCAAAAACCAGGTATCTGTCCCCGAAAGACCCAGATCTGACAATGCTGCTCTCAAATCATCATTTCTCCTCTGTTCTCCCCACCCCAGCAGACCCTGAGCCATCTCCAAAGGAAGTCTTACTGGCCCATACCTGAGCATATGAAAACTCCTTCTTTCCTTCGCAGCTTCTCTCTCAGTAGTGGAACAGTATCGACATCTCAAAAAAAGTCTGGAGAGTAAGTCTATAGATATTTATACAAGTTTTCTGATTCACCATTCATCGAAATCAATTCAGCAAAAATTAAAAAAAAAAAAAAACCACCGTTATTTGTCTCGTTTCCTTTCACTTTTAAGAGAGACAGCATAGACAATTTGGTATATTTTGCTCCAACGATGCTACGCGGCTGCTCTCCTTATATCTCGTCACAAATGCTTGGAAACACTTTGTGTTTGCAGTTTGCAATGCACCATTTTTCAATTAAACAAAACAACAAAAAAACTGTTTTGTTATTTTCTATCATTTTGTTTCAGTCTTAAGGTTGACAACATAAGTGATTGATATCTTTTGCTCCAACGATGCGACGTCACTGCCTTCGTCATGTCTGTCGTAAATGCGTAAACACATTATGTTTGCACTTTGCAAATCACCCTTCTTCAAAATCGGTTAAGCAAAATTTAAAAAAATAATAAACAATACATATATATATAAATACACACACATATACAACACACACATAATATTATATACAACATACATACATACATACATACATACACACACACACACACACACACACACACATACACATACACACACACATACACACACA
>JAWQUT010000362.1:105830-134722 GCA_033807755.1 Ellobium chinense | reverse complement strand
GATATATATCTGCGTCATTTATATTTTCTCTCATTACATGTAAGTCACAAGGGAGACAATACAAGCAGTTTGGTATCTATTGCTCGAACGATGCGCCGCCACTGCCTTCGTCATGTCTCGTCGTAAAAGCGTAAACACATTATGTTTGCAGTTTGTACTGTCTCGTGCTCTGGAACCCTCAGTGTCTCTAGAAAAGCTATTGACAACGGCTTGCGTTATGTACAAATGGAAAATGCCAAGAAAAAGGAGGTGTAATGACATTATCTCTGAACTGAGCATTGTGTCACTTGGCATATGTTGTGCAAGACTGTTTGGTATAAGATAAAAGAAGAGAAAACCATTCGGAGGATGGGACCCTTTCTTTTTTTGGAGAGCGTGGCAACAGAAGATCTTCAGGGACAGATATCCCGTCTTATCCGCGTCTTTCACTTCCTAACAGCTTTAAGGGAGTGAGACACACTTACATCATGACTCCCATGTATCATTCTGTTGATATTTTTTGTTTGGTCTCGAGAGGAATTCGAATCCGCACACCTCAGTTTTCTTTTTTATTTCTCTGCTTCATATCCTCAAGCCATAGTAAAAGCTGCGAGGATTCCAGGATTCCGAGACTTGGAAAATGGGGGTAGAAATCTATACTTAATTTCAAAACGAAAAGAACAAAATCTCCAAATAATCTCGTAATGAAGGACTTTGACTAAACTGCAAGGGGAATAATGCGACAGTAGTCTGTGAGCTGTTTTTTCGGCGATCGTCGGTACCGAATATTTCCCGCCTATATCCTTGTTCTTTGGGAGGATGAAGCCACCGGTGGTAAACTATGACAAAATGGCACATAGCAGTATTTGGGCACTCTTATAGTGATGTATGTAGACATTTCTTGCAGTTGTAGATCTACAATTCCTTCAATATACCAGTACACAATCAAGTTCCCAAGTTTCGTTCGATGCACGATTTTGCACTTTGGCATGCAATATTCCACTTTTAGTTGAAAGGGAGCTGCTATTCTCTCTCTCTCTCTCTCTCTCTCTCTCTCTCTCTCACATCATGCCACTGTTTACTTTAAACCACTCTACTTGTAGAGTACAGACAAGTTTGGGACTCGGAAATTATTATATAAATTGTTTCTTTACACAGAGTCATTTCCCTTGCCATAGGATTGATAAAAGAAACCTGTATGCACTTTTATACCTTGAGAAGAGCAAACATGACTGATTTCACATGGCCACGACATGTTCCTAATATTTTTCTGTCTTTTCATGCTCGGATACACTAGATCTTGTAAGCACAGCGCTTTGAGCGGACAGTCTAAGCAGATGGATGGAAGCCGCACGCAGGTGTGGTCATGATCAGTGGCGGATTTAGAGGGAAGATCGAATGGGCTAGGAGTCATCACTCGTAGCATGAGGCGCCTCGAATTCAACCTGGCTGCGTGACCACTGTTACGGATAATGACCGTTGCACGTGTTGTCTGCGGGCCGATCAATTGACCGCCGCATCTAGCGTTCGGCAAGGCGATCCATATAATATATTCTATTGACGCATTCAAGCGCAGCGAGCGGGTGTAGAATTAATTCTAGCATCTCGACGTTTTAATATGACTATATGGTTGATGGGTGTAGGTAGAGGTGGCGCGCGGGATGCGCCTATCTTCTTCTCGTGAATCTGCAATCTAGAGTAGGCTTGTGTCTATATATGTTCGCATATGGAGACCGCCTTTGCGTGTATAAAAGAAGTCGAAATAAGAGATCATACTGAAAATATTCTGGGTAGAATTTGCTTTTCTGTTCTCGCTAAACAAATGTTTTGCAATGAAGATCGAACGAGGACCCTGGGTTCTTAAGCCCAGTGTTTTAATCACTGAGCTTTCGAGTCTTTGGAATTCATAGCGCTAGCAAACTAGACTTTACCCCGAAACGATCAGCGCCTAATTTACTGCTGCTATTTTTATCTTCCCTGACACGTCTATCGTATATAGCAGCTTCGCCGTCCACCCAGGGTCCAGCACAGACCCTGAATCCGCCCCTGGTTATGATGCAGATTGTAGTTTGTTGTGGTTTAGTTTTACCTGCATAAGGAGGGTCTGCTTATGTTTAGCTCGTACGCTATTCCCTCACCTGTTGATAATTATCACCACCCTGTCATCTTGGAGAAAGTTAAAAAATTAAAAGTGCATTAATTTTGATGACATATGTACAGAGAAACGGAAGATGACGTAAAAGAGGAGGAGAGGTTTAAAAAAAAAAAGATGACAAGAAAGTCGAAAGAAGATGAATTGAAAGAAAGAAGGAGAACGTGATTCGCGTACCGAGCTGTTTACNAATGACTCTGTTTAAGATAATAGTAGTTTTATGAGTATTGTTTGTCCATTCGTATATCTATATATCATGAATGAAATGTATTACATTGTATGGCATTATAAAAAGAATGTTCTACTGGCCATAAAAAGTGGATTTCATCTTATCTTTATCTTTTATATCAGAGAAGAGAATAAATGAGCATTACACGACGATGATAGTTATAATGACAAGGAAGAAGGAGATTAAGAACAATTAGTGAAAAGAAGTCCACACAGGAAAAAAACCTAGCCAAAAAAAAAAGATTAAAGACCCGCCCTGGGCAAAGAAATATAAGGAGAGGAATGGTAGGATGGGACGCCTCATTAATTTGAATTCAATTTCACGATTCCTCTTTAATAATCCATAAAAATATTACAGATCGCTAATTTACCCTCTCTTCGAACGTTACAGTAGAGAAAATTGATATAAAAACGTCTAGTTCCATATGTTGCAAAAAAAAAAAAATGATAACCACCAAAAACGTGATAACTCCCACAGTTTTTTATGAAATCACATGAAACTTTATAATATGTTTAAATGTCCAGTGAAACACAATCGTAGAAAGTTTGAATAAAATGTATTGAAAATTTTTGTCTTTGCGAGGACGTTTTCCAGAAAAGACCTCAAGTTCAAAAAATGAGGCAAATTTGTGAAACGTCAGAAAATCAGCACAAAACCCCCACAGAAAAAAAAGTCGCGGGGATTCAAATCTGGGCTGTTGGAGGACTACTCTACTGGTGTTCGTCGGCTAATCAGTCGAATTTCCTTGCAGCCAATGGAGGGTCCTTTGATCTGTATGGGGCGTGGCCCCATCCTGTTGAAACCACTGCCTGTGTCGCTGAAATGCTCTCATTTGGCCCCCACAGAAAAAAGTCGAGGAGATTCAGATGTAGGTTATTTTTCAAAATGGGTAATCTGGTGCACATTTTAATGAAATGTTGACAAATGGTAGATCTTTAGACATATTTTAAGTGTACGTAATTTCAAGTAATTTTTAAAATTTATGTAGGAGATATGACGGATTTGGTGGGTATCGAATTTTTTTTTTAGCGACTCCTTGTACTTGAAGTATGAAAGCAAATCCATCTGAGTCGGGGGCGGCGTCCACGACCATATGACAGCAGGGGCGTGGCTTCTGACAGTAATGGTCGGATGGCGGAGCTTTAGGGATGTAGACGCAAAAGGAAAGGGAATAGTATCAGTTTGGTTTATTTTGAGCATATGCCAGAACTGAAGAAAGATATTATTATATATCTGAATAATATTAACAAAACTATTCATTTGCACCTCATTTCGTACTGTTACCTGTCGCATACCAGTCTTTCCATCAATATATATCGTGCCATCCTCGTTCAAAAATTGACTGATATCCACTTCCACTTTCACACAGCTACCAAATGCTCTCTCTCTTTCTTTTCTATCTCTTTCTCTTCACAAGATATTGGTCTGTACACGCATTCATGCTTTCTAATCATTTAAAATACATATTATTATCAGTTCATATCACAGGCATTCAACAGAAGATGAAGAAGGATAGAGCAGCAAAAGGAAAGGAGACAAGGAAAGAGCAGAGACAAATGACATGACGATTGTAAGATGAAGAAGAGGAAAGAGTAAATACCGAGCAAATAGAATGGCTGTAGGCGGAGAAATCTTAGCTCAGCTCTTGATGACTTCACACCTACGCATGCGCGAAAAGCTATAAATAACACGTGCTTAAAAACAGGGAAATTTGAATGATTGGAGAGAGCTTAACGATGTGAGGGTCTTGAACCCGTGACTTCTGCCCTTTTGTACTCGTAAATATACTGGCAGTCAAGGACTTTTCTTAATAGGCGGCGAGTGGAGAGCAGTGGCGGATCTTCATTGTGCGGCCGCACCTTCATTGTGCGACGTGCCCATGGCCCCGCACCTTCATTATGCTGCGTGCCCATGGCCCCGCACCTTCATTATGCGGTGTGCCCATGGCCCTGCATCTTCATTTTGCGGTGTGCCCATGGCCCGGCACCTTCATTTTGCGGTGTGCCCATGGCCCGGCACCTTCATTCTGCGGTGTGCCCATGGCCCTGCACCTTCATTATGCGGTGTGCCCATGGCCCTGCACCTTCATTATGCGGTGTGCCCATGGTCCTGCAACTTCATTATGCGGTGTGCCCATGGCACCGCACCTTTATTATGCGGCGTGTCCATGGCCCCGCACCTTCACTGCGCGGCGTGCCCAGGGTCCCTCGGACCTTAAAATCGCCCCTGGCGTTGAGAATAAATCATATTATATACACTCTCACGGCCACTTACCATTGTGTAGGATTACAGTGGGCGAATTATGTAACATCAACAAATTGAGATTATCGCTGGATATTTGCTTTCAATTTATCATGTAACAGACATGCTGCCACTAATCCTTCTTTCAGTTTTCACCATTATTTTAACGTGAATTTCTGGCTAATTTAGACCTTCACTGCCCACACACACGCATTCCGCTGTCAGCTATAGTTACTTCATTTCTTTTTTTTTTCCTGGCTTCGGTCTCTGTCCTCTCTCTCTTTCTGTCTCTTTCTCTCTCTCTCTCTCTCTCTCTCTCTCTCTCTCTCTCTCTCTCTCTCTCTCTTATTCCCTCTCTTTCTTTCTTTCTCTCTCTCGCTCTCGCTCTCTCTCTCTCTCTCTCTCTCTCTCTCTCTCTCTCTCTCTCATGGTCATAGGGGTAGCCACTAATCGTTCTTTATGCTTTCACTGTCATTATGGCATGGATTCTTGACTATTTTAGACCTCACTGCCCACACACAAGCATTCCGCTACAGCTTCTTTTTTTTTCATTCTACCTTCTCTCTCTCTCTCTCTCTCTCTCTCTCTCTCTCTCTCTTTTCCTCGCTCTGTTCTTCCCGTATCTCTCTCCCACTTCTCTCTCTTTCCTCTTATTCCTCTCTTTCTCTTCTTATTTACCTGGCACCATTCGGTTTTGCAGTGTTCATAGCTCTGTATACATGACAAGTTGGAGTGACACAATAATGCTGTATATGGAAAAGATTGAACTTGCCAGAACTATAATCATTCTGGAACTGACAGGAGTAATTCGTCTCCTGCTAACGTGAAGAGCTTTGAACAATCTATGTTTTTGGTCAGTATTCGTTTGCAGCCCTGTAACAAAATGTGAGATGCAGAATATCCAACGAAACTAAGAGTAAGTGCTTAGCCCGGGACAGGCCACTCTCTGTTATTATGCATGGTCATCTGGACATCGCATGCCAGCATAACTCCAGCAATCATTACTTCCGCTTCCCACTTTTCCATTGTCCGGGTAATATGATTGGCTGATGTGGTCTGCTACACTGGCTTTTTTGGGCTGTGGTATCTTTTACTTTTGGAAGCGAAATTTGATGACACAATCACATTACTGTTTTACTTAAACCGAACTTGTGGTTGTTATTAGGTACATAAGATTTTAAGCTGTTTACTATGCGAAAAAGCCGTAAAATCTTAGTCTAATTAACTGCCCAATTTCTTAAAATCTAATTGGTCTTGGGGCATATTTGTATGTCAAAATTTAGGGGAAGCGCTAAAAAATATGTGAGGCAAATAATATGGCTTTCACTTTGATAAGTCAGTGAAGGACTAAAAAATGTGTGAGGCAAATAATATGGCTTTCACTTTGATAAGTCAGTGAAAGGTGTAAAGGCTTACAAAGCCAACAATGGAGAAAACACTGGCATATTCATACCTACTTATGGATGCTAATCATTAGTGTTATGAGGCCTGGGCCACTTCACAGTGGCAAGGCTATTTCTTTATAGCCGTCTTGCTGATTCCAAGAAGATGCCAAGGAGACGGGTGTCAGTGCAGAACATGCGGGTTCGAATAATTTTTTCTTCTTCTCTTTTCTCACAGAACTTGAAGAGCGTAGGCGTGACCATCTACACCATCTTGTGTGAGCATCTGTTTCTGTCACTCATTTCCCATCTCTTCTTCATTACCATCAAATCACCCAAAGCCGTGAACCACGTAAAAGCTAATATCTTGTCATAATATGGGTAAAAAACACGTGCTAAATGCACCACATCATTTTCTTCTAAAATTCAAATTCTCTCCAGCGAGCTTACTCAGGAATTCTGCAGTGCAGAGTGTTTTCTGCTTGAAGCCCACACAACAAAATCGAAGTTCTGCATTTTCTTTCTACTATTTAGTTTCACACACCGGGAACGTTCCTTCTTGACACACCTAGTTGACAAAATGAATAGCGTTCCCTTTGTGTGTAAAACCTGTGTTCTCTGAAACGCTAAATCCGCATTTTTCAGTTGCGGAAGCACGACATGATCAAAAATTTTTTTTAAGTCCCTAGAATCTTCGGTGCCAGACCTTTTTGTATTTTTCCACGAACCAGTATGCTCTAGGTGTGCGAAGATTATTGTGACTGCACGTGAGTGAGTAAGGGAGATTCTTGTATAGAAGTTCTCTTTATGTAAAGCGCTAAATCATGAAATTGAATTAGCCGTCTTTCTGTGAAGTAACCATTGTTTATACCTTGTCAGCAGTATTGATTTGGGGGGAAGTAGCAGAGGGAATGAGAGCCTGGAGGCTGTACTCCCCATATAACCTTTGTGTCCTCCTTAGTGTTGCATCTCCCCAACGTTTTACACCCTCTCCCCTAACCGCAGTAAGCCTGGTTCTCCTATGACGGCAACCACACCGTTATAATTATCACTTCCCTCCTTCTCCCCTCTCTTTCAGCAACAACGAATGCCCCACTAAGGTACCCCTTTCTCACCCCAAAGGTGTACGTCACCTTGCCTCGTACTACAAAGAGAGTGTTAAAGAATACACCATGATAAACATGTCCATGAAATTTGTTCGTAGCCAGGCAGAAAACAGATGGTGAAGTAAAGGAGAAAACACCGCTACTCATTAACACGATCGGAACAGTTCGTCCGCGTTATGGGAGTCAGTGTCAAGTTAGGTAACTCTCGCCAATTTTTTTGTACAGGAACCTAATGAAGGGAAATAACCATCAATATTTTTGCGCCTTCATTGAACGAGAGCTCCACTTCCTGGCAATATGGCTTCTGAGGGCGAAAAGTAGATTTTAATGTTTATCCTAATGATCGTGTTTAGTCCAAGTGGAACACGTGTAGCAATAAAACATGGTCATTGGAGAAACATATGCCTTCCCTGGCAAACAGTTTTCAACCTATTCATTACGAGAATGTGCTTTATGACGCTTGTTGTTTCCAGTCCCACTGTGTTCTCACTGTTGTTTACATCCCCACATACAGATAGTGCCTTAACGAGAATATCTACCAATTTGCACTGAAGGGCCGGAGTTCACTGTGGAGTTATAACGAGGATTCACGTCTTTTGTATTTCACAAGTTGTAAAGTGAAAACTTTACCCCACGGCAGTATGAGGTATCAGTCCTGATCAGAGATCAAAGATATTTAATTCGGGGTTATTTCACCCTGTATTTGCTTGCTTCTTTTCTAAGCAGCTCATTTAAAATGGAAACGTTCATTTCAAAAGATCGAAATTGCCAGTTATGAAAGAAGCCAAGACAACTTAGATTTGCATCGGTTTGAATAGAAGTTAAAAATTTTGACCACAGTTTTCAAAGGCTACAATAAATGAAGAAATAGGGTTTAGGAATACGAAGATTTAATTATTTTGTTTACACATCACTTTTACGGTCGCCTGCGTTTATTTACGATTATAATGATAAAACAACAATAATGTATGTAAAATTCAGCAACAGCATGTATTCGAATGAACTGATAGATTATAATGTTATAACATCTCTTTCTCTCGGCCCATTAAGATAAAAAGGGAATGCCACATCAAATAGTTCATCAAAATCAGACCCGTTAACATCTAATAAATTTAATTATTGTAGTGGACGAGCCTTACATGTTTCAGATACTTCGGGGTATATTAAACGTTTTATTTCTGAAATAAATGATTCATTTTTAACTCGCTCATCGTTTTACAGATGGCTAAAAACAACAAAGGGGTATAATCATGTCCTGAATTCGAATCCCACAATTTTACATATTTCAGATTCACTCATTTTCTCTTATCTGAAAATTGTAAGTGCGACACTGCTCTGGAACATATTAAGATTTCCTGGCGCCATCTCTATTAAACGTGTCAAAAATATTGTTAGAATTTTACTGCTCGAAAGTAAGGAAAGTCCTGTCTTAAATCGCTTGTCAAACAAGAGGCTGCTGAAAAATGGAAACACATCGTAGGAGTGCGTGAGAAGGAATGAAGGAGTGGCATATTTTACAGTCGTTTAAATATTTTTTCACGAAATCAAGATGGAATGAGCTCGGCTTTCAATGGTAACATCAGTCTGATGTTGTTCAAATTCACGGTTTCCTTCCTTGATTACTTCCTGCCTTCCTTTTTTTTTTTCCTTTTACCTTAAAGTGCAGGATACCTCCCTCCCTCCTTCTTTCCTCTCTCCCTCTCCCTCTCCCGCTCTCTGTCTCTCTCTCTCTCTCTCTCGCACACACACACACACACACACACACACACACACACACACACACACACATACACACATACACTTTGATATTCATCTTCGCTGACGGTGATATGGGTACCGCGAGTTCTAATAATGGCTGTCAAGGCAGACCCTTCACCTCCCAAAGTGCTTTCTATATTGTACTGTTCAATCATAAATCAAAAAGTGCACAAAAACCTCAATTACATAATTCGATTTATCGTCTATTTATGGTAATAACAAAATTCTTGTTACAGAAACCCGATATTCGATGTCTCCCAGATCACTTGGTCTTCTCACTCTGCTTACACGGAAGTGAAAACTTGCAAAAGCTTTTCTCGTCACAGGCAGAAAATGGCGCAGGATCGATAATGTCTCCTGCTGTCATTGTTGCCCATGATACGGATAATTAATTAATGCACACAAGAGATTTGTTGACTCTATGTCGCGGCTGGGTTGAGTTTGTCTTTCTGTGCAACTGTGTAGCTGTGTGTCCTTTTCGATGTCTTCTATTGGCTGTCCTTACTATTGCCATTGTTATCATTTATGAGTATCCCAAAAACTTTTAGAGTGCGGGAAGCCAGAACTCTCTTCTTCTTCTTCTTCTTCGTCATCATCACCATCTTCTTCTCCTCCTCCCCCTCCTCCTCCTTTTTCCTCCTCTTCGTCCCCTCTCAGACCTTTTAGTCTGTTCTATTGGTAAATCTGAAGGTCCTCTGTAGGTCCAAGAGAGTGCTCCACAACTTCGAACTGACCTCAGACGCCTCTGGCCAAATCTCCTCTCAGAGAGTCTGGTACTCTGGCTAAAACCCTCTTAACACAATCCTTCAAAATAGGAGTAGAAAAAAAAACAGAGCTAGAATACCAAGCCTAAGTCGAACAGCATGTGTTTACAGAAAGGAACAGAGAAGATAGCTGGTCAGCCAACATCAGAATAACATTGTAACGTAACTGATGGGCTATGACAAGTTTATAGAAGGTCGAGCACAGCGCGTACTCTTTTGGGTCTATCCCCTGTGCCCGGATCACTGGTGCTGGGAACATGGGAATGTCTGGACCTAATCCTTATAGAGGCTGATGGGTTATGAACAGCAGCTTGATAACCATCTTCATAACAATAAATGGCCTAAAAGATTAATAACTGAAACTTTATTTAGACAGCACACATTCCGGATTCACTTTCCTCCATCAATAACCATTGACTGTATGAAAAAATGATTGATTATGGTCAAATGAAAAACTTGGTTTTTTTTCGTTAAAATCGTCACTGTACCGTTACTTCAACCCAATTGTTACCGTCATCAGCAAGATTATTTTAACCCTCTAGTGCCCACTGGTCCATATTTGGTAACCCAACTTCAAGGGTCCAGTATGGAGTGGTCCAAATATGGCACAGATGTTTTAGTGCCCGGAGGTCCAAATCTGACCCAAAATTTTTCACTTATTAAATATTGACATTGTTCAAAATCAATGTTTTATATGTATTTTGGGTGGCATTTGAAGTGTGTATGTGAATTTTCAGAATTTTCCTACCAGTATTTCTATGCCTGGGCATTAGAGGATTAATGGCAATATAATTTTACATACAACTCTACTTTCACAATAATATACTATCAGTAAAAAGATTGCGAACAGAACCTCTGTTTATTGCAAATTCTGATCCCTTTTCTTCACCAAGTAGATTATAAAAACCGTTATCATAATCCTCCATCTTTGAATATTTCATATTGGCATATAAGACAGTCTCAATCAACTTTGTCTGACGTATGCAGATCATCCACAATGGGAATCCCAATAAGCAGATGCCACGGCATTAGGGACACAGGTCAGATACTGCATCGGAGAACTTAAGAAAATATCGACCTCAAAATGACCATGACTATTTGTTGTTGTTGTTTTTGTTGTTTCTGTTGTTGTTGTTGTTGTTGTTGTTGTTGTTGTTGTTCTTCTTCTTCTTCTTCTTCTTCTTCTTCTTCTTCTTCTTCTTCTTCTTCTTCTTCTTCTTCTTCTTCTTCTTCTTCTTCTTCTTAACTTCAGTGTATTTTCCTATTATTCTTTAATAGATTGTGAATGGTTTCAGTGTTCAAAATGCCTTGAAAATCTCACATGTGGTTTTATGTTTTACTATTGTTATGCTCAAGATAATTTTTTATCTAAGTTGTAAGTTCAAATGTGAACTTATAGAAATTTTGTTTTTATGTCAAAAAAAATTATTTAAAAAATTTGCCATTTTTAAAAAATCAATTTTCTTAATTTTTGCTGTATGAGTTAGGAAGAGGTGTATGCACAAATCATACTGAGATAAAGATTGTAATTTAGGTATAACTGTCGTGAAATTTTGTGATGTGAAAGTGAAAATGAGCAAAAATGTTGATTCGTCCTCTGGTGAATCCTATGGGGTTCATTTTTGCCGAAGTTTTCAAAACCGCTCTATTATTTTGTAGACATCACTTTTTAAATGTTGACCTCAGATAACAAACTTTTTTTCCCGTCTATTGTTATTCTACATTGAGCTTCAGATTGTGTTTAAAAGTTTCATGTCTTTAGACGTCAGGTTCTTGGGCGTATTTGCTTGTGAAAAGGGTGTAGGCCTTTAAAACTGAAAAACATTAACGGATATAATCACTGGGATGCATGCACATAATTATTTCAAGGTAAAGTTATGACTCTGCTGTGCTGAATTACAAATTTCATCTCAGGTTTCATGTATGGCTTAAAATTTCCTGCAGTGATAGAATCCATTATCATTTTTAGACTATTTTCATCTGGGCACACCTTAATTTTTATGACAACCAATCCCGACACACTTAATAAATGTTCTCCATAATCATTCACAAAATGGTGAGCGCTGCCTTTATTACTGTGAAAGTGAGGTACAGGCATTCAGTGCTCTGTGACACGATGGTTGGAATATACTGTAGCGATAACAAGCGTAACACATTAGATCGACATGTTGTGTTAACAGGAGCGTATTTACTGTGAATCGTTCACTGAACATACAACCGTTTTTTTCGTTTACAGTATCAAGATAACCGTTCCAGAACGCCTGACACGTTTGTGCCATTATTAGCAGGAAGTGCCAATTCCACGGGCTATAACTAGGTATAATGGTAACTTTCTGTATTGCTTCTATACACAGTGATGGCCCCTGAAAGTGACACGCTCGCTCCTATGCTGATAGTGTGATGGACATGGGTAGTTTCCGTGGAATTGTTTCAATGCAAGGAATGTTCAAGGAAATGGAGGATTGGAAAGGGCGATTTGCCAGCAGTTGGGAGCAATACTGCTACACGAAAGAATACTCACCATAAATATTTTTTTACGCCCATAATTAAAACAAACTGTGCCATTTCTTATTATTAACATCAGACACTTTTATGAGCCGTATTATGTACCAGGTTCTCTTTCTCTGCGTTAACAAATGCTTGCTCTCGTTTTCGATCACTGTGCTATAAAGTGCTAGTTACTGTCACTCTTTTTATCCATCCATCCATCCATCCATCCATCCATCTATCTATCTATCTATCTATCTATCTATCTATCTATCTATCTATCTATCTATCTATCTATCTATCTATCTATCTATCCGGGCTGTTTGTGAATTCGATTTACCCCAATAATTACTGTAGCTGGCTGACTCTTCTTTACTATTACTGAAAATAATGCCTACAGTGTTATAATGTTGGACTATATGTTAATGAATGAATGAATGAATGAATGAATGAATGAATGAATGAATGAATGAATGAATGTGCCCAGCACCGTATTTTATTTGCCCCTGACAGCAGTGGCTATAATGATGTGTGTGTCTACTTGTCTGTTCCCTGACTCTCGCCCGATTCCATAATCGTTCATTTCCTCGTTAACGTTTCGTCACTCTCAAGTACGCACGGAAATGCCGGCGAGCAACTTGGGAATATAATGGATGTTTTATTACATGACAAGAACTATGAACTAAGCACATGATGCACATTTTATAGCATGTCACGAGTATATAATATGGGGATTCCTCGTCAGTGTTTTGTTTGATGGACAGATTCCAGCTGAGGTTTAGACCGAAGTATTCATTGCAAGATTCCGCCTGTCAGAGCCTCATATCTCGGTTCGTAGTTTAGCGACATAAGCCTTATTTTGACTGGTTGCAAGCTACAACACGATCGCGGCGTAACCACACTCCAGTCTCCGAACTTGTTCTTGTTGTTGTTTTTGTTGTTGTTGGTGGTGGTGGTGGTGGTAGTGGTGGTGGTAGTGGTGGTGGTGTTTTAATCCAGCATCGAAACCATTCGGCCAAGCTGCTCCGGACGTTCGCACTAACAGATACGGTTTTGTATTGTACATGAAGATCTTGCATAGCCAGCCTGATTAATTAGTTCCAGCGTTACAAAGTCAATAGTTATCGCTCATGAGGATTTTAATGATTCTATATACGTCCGGTCTGCATAGCAATAAAACATCTTCATTGTCAAAGTCTGGCTACATGTTCCTGTTTCGTCTTTTTTTTTTCGATTGTTTTCGTGGATATTTAATTGATAATCTTCTGCCTAAGGGTTTCATTCATTCATTCATTCATTCATTCATTCATTCATTCATTCATTCATTCATTCATTCGATTAGTTGTCCATCCATCCATCCATCCATCCATCCATCCATCCATCCATCCATCCATCCATCCGTTAGTCCATCCATCTGTCCAGTCATCCATCCTTCCATCCGTCCCTCCTTCGCTCCCTCAATGTATCCATCTATCCATCCATCCATCCATCCATCCATCCATCCATCCATCCATCCATCCATCTATTCATCCGTCCATCCATCCATCCCTCCTTCTTTCCCTCCCTTCTTTCTTCCGTCCATCTATCCATCCATCCATCCATCCATCCGTTTGCTCGTTTGTCCGTCCGTCCGTCCCCCCGTCCATCCATCCATCCATCCATCCATCCATCCATCCATCCATCCATCCATCCATCCGTTCTTCCTTGTCTTGCTTCGTGTAGTCTTATGTTAACCCTAGGCCCCCTGGCTCCCTGCTCCCCCACCCCGTGCCCCGTACATCAGTCAACCCCTTGTGCATGGGCGCTTGAGCCCCCAGTGTTTATTTGTGTGAACGCCATCCTAGTTTGCCAAGAATCTGGCACAGCATCACTGTGGAAATACCCGGTTTAACACATATAGTTGAGAGGTTGCGCATTAACGGTGGGACGTCTTACCATCGTAATAATAACATTACTGCATCGGTGCTGATCGCATCTATAGTAGCGTTCAACATGCAAAGTTCATGTAATTCTTACGATGGTAAAAGATCCCATCGTTAATGCGCCAGTTCTCAAATAACACATAGTAACATTTTACTTCATTGCTTTTCTTAAACCTCCTGACTACATAAGTCATACATTCACATCCTAACCCTTTGTTACCAACTGCTCCCAGACATACCAGTACCCTGTTCCTGCAATAACATTCCCATGTTGTCGCACCCGACATAGGACTCCCGTAGAGAAGTTGGTTTATACTGCCGTACAATGTTATACATTTTATTCATAACAAACAAAAACGTATTCATCATATATATGTAAATAGATAACATTACAAATGAAACACATAACACAGTCATTGATGGTCGTCCGCTGTTCAACGCCCAGGTACTCCCACCGCTGAAGCCAGGTACCCATTTACACCTGAGTCGAATGAGGAAGGGGGTGTGAAGTGACTTTCCCAATGACACTACAATGGCAACCACCAGGCCCGGGATTCGAACACACACATCTTAGACTTGACATTCTTCAGTTTCTGAATACGACTCACAAACCGCACGACCACGCTGCCTCCCACCGTACAAGCTAATGAGTTCGTGGCAATCTGATGACATCAGCGCTTGGAAAACATGACGTCACGAATGGTTAAGAGGAACCGCCCTAATGTTGTACATGTTAGAGATTAGGTACTCGAAATTTGATGACGTTTTAATTAGACAAAACTGTGTGCAAGGCCATGCCATTCAGGAGTCGTTTCTTGCACGCATGGAGTTGCGACAGTTCAAGGGCTGCACCTTATTTAAAAACACTAGTTTCCATGTTGCCAAAATATTTGGCGTAAACTTTGTATACAAGCCAACCTCTCAACACGCGCAGGCTCTTCTAGTTTGGCTCCTGTCTAAGTGCATGTGATGTGCCATCATGCTGTTGAGGTTTTCAAACAAATTTCCCTCNCCGCCCCCTTCTCATGGATTAAATTTTAACGAGGTACTTTAAAGGGAGACACTACTCTTTCCCAGAGGTTTGTAGTATACATAACGTAGTGCGCAACTTCTCACACAATGCGCGCATCAGACTTCTGCACAAACTTTCGCACCTAATGCTAAATGGTGCATTTTCCTCCCTCAAATGTGATGATTTAAGGACAGCAATAACTGTCATTTCCTCAGCACCAGGTGACTGACACTAGATGTCACCCTTGTCTCTTAGATATCTTTATGCATGATCTTGTGGAATCTTTTCTAGATCTTCTTTTTTTACGCAGAGTCATGAGCAGCTAGCACCGAACTTTTAGTATAAAACAGAAAATCCGAAAAAGCCTCCCTCTGTTCATACATACAGGTATGAAGATGTCAATGTATTTTTCACTGCTGGCTATATTAGGTTTTACACCTCTCATTAACTTATCCTGGGTGCCGTTTCAAACTACTTTCCAAATATGTTGTTTAGCTCTTCCTCCAAATTTTGACACAAAGAAAAATGCACCTGAACCAGTTAGATTTCGAGAACTTAGGCAGTGAAGCAGACAACCTAATGTTTTAGGCCTTTTCACTCAGTAAACAGGGTAACCTTACTCACCTAGCAACAACCACAAATTTTATACCTGAGTGACTAAACCTCACCTATTCTGAGTCTACACATATATTTGCACCTATCTAAGCCCTTGAAATTAAAATCCAACCCTTTTCCCCCTCCCCATGGTCAATTTTCTGAGTTTATAGGGACTATTTAAAATTGCATATTTTTATGCCAGATGCTATAGCGTCTTCATACCGGCAGTTACCGAAGGGACTTGAGCGAAATCTGGTGTCAAAGAACTGCGACTATCACAGATGACAGTTATCTAAAGATCATCACCCTTGCGGTAGAAAACTAATGTTCTATTCATCGCTTTGAAGTACAGTTTCGCGTAGAAATACGATGTATTTGTGATCAAATGCACATTACGTTATGTGCTTTAGGAGCTCTGGAAAAGAGTGGTGCCTCCCTTTAAGTCAAAATGATGCTTCACAGTGACGTCTAGTTTTCATACAAATCCCCCTTCCTGATAGCTCAAACTAACACTGTTCTTCAATTATTTTAAGACTCTAAACATGAGACACTTTATAGTAGAAAACACTGACATATAGCGTTAGGTAACTGTGCGTCATCTTTTTCCTGCTTCGTTTGAGACAATCTCATGAAAGTTAAACCGACTGCCACTGAACTGCCATGTTGAAACACAGCAGGAATCATTGACTAGAACTGTAGTGCTCAGCTTTTTTTCTCTCTTTGGCATTGTTTTATGTCCCCTAGAACAAGGTGACCCTTTTGAAGCTGTATTTCTGATTATTGAATATTTTAAGGCTACATGATATGGAAAGAGCGATGACAGTAAAGAAATTATCTGTTTAAATATGTTAGGAACTTTTTTCTTTCTTTCCTTTTTTTATTGAAACTTCTTTCTTTCTTTCTTTCTTTCTTTCTTTCTTTCTTTCTTTCTTTCTTTCTTTCATTCGTTCCTGCTTTCTTTCTTTATTTCTTTCTTTCTCTTTCTTTCTTTACTTCTTGTTTCTTTCTTTCTTTCTTTCTTTTTTTCTTTCTTTCAGGCTACCGGTCATGAAATCCTTGTCTGTCATTTTACTTCGTGTTACAGCACACATAGTCTTTATTACTGTAAGAAAGTGAATCTGGCACATTTTGAAATAGTTCGTGTCAAACTGACACACTCTGTGTCCTTTTAGCTGGATGTCACCGTCAAATCAGCGGCCAGGTTGGGGAATAGGCGAATTCTTCAGCTCATCGATCTCATTGACCAAAAATCCGGCCAGACTAATTCTGAAGCCTTTACTTGCTGTTATGTGTTCCAGATCTCTGCTAGGTGCTAAGAAACAGAACATCCCAAATGTATTATTTACCAAACTCTTTTAGCTGGTTGCCACTGTCAAATCAACGGCCAAGTTGGGGAAGAGGCGAATTCTTTAGCTCATCGATCTCACTGACCGAAAATCATCCGGCCAAACTAACCCTGAAGCCTTTACTAGCTGTTACGTGTTTCACATTTCTGCTAAGTGCAAAGAAGAGGAGCATCCCAAATCTGTTACTTCATCACGAGGTCACAGGTGGCTGTGAAGGGTTCCCAAGTTCTGCCTCTGTTAATAATTACCTCTGAGTTAATTATGCGTGGAGGCGTTGTCGTTTTCGTTCGGAAATGGAGCTTGAAACTCAAGATGACTAGTTGTGAAGTTTGATGTTTGTACACTTTAGCTGATAAGCAGAGATATTTGGCTGTTGTGACAGACGTTTCCCATCCATTATATCACTGAGATTGCATGTCCAAAGAAAGAGGGGAAGTTATAGAGAGAGAAGAGAGAGACAGACAGAGAGACACAGAGAAAGAGAGAAAGAGAGAAAGAGAGAGAGAGAGGAAGGGAGGGGGAGAGGGAAGATCGTAAGCAAAGGAACAGTGCCAGATCATATTTTTCCCAGTTCTTATGTTGATTATTGTTATTTGCTTGGCACATTATGTATGTCAGATGTGCACAACCGTCTTGTTGTGTTAGTATTGTGTTAGTTTTGGGGTTTTATTTGTTTTCCGTCATAATATTATGTAATAACCTGGACTAGACATCTTGAAACATTGGCAAGGGTCTGCCGTTCCAGGGTCATGAAGAGAATAGGCTCATTGAAATTTAAGAGGGAAAAAAGGAGCGTGTGAAAGAGAGAAAGAACGAAAAAAAAATGGGCTTTTACATAGAGAAACAGCAGACTGCAGGTTGACGAGGATAGAATACGAAATAATATAGCCAACAAGAAAACTGAATACCTAACTGCGATAAATTTTTAAATAATCTCAGTAGATTATATATTTAATACGGTACCTTATGACATACAGGTATACCAGCCACTCTCATATGCCGAAATCAAAAAGCTCATTAAAAAATCAAGTAGCTGCTAACTGGAAAACGGACAAAGACCAAAGCTATGCAAAGGGTTCCCTTAGAAATTTCAATAGATCAGATCAGAAGAAGAAGAAGAAGTTACTTCACGAGACTGCATAGATTATCAGAATCTGTCTTCAGTATAGCTCGAAGATAATCGTAACAATGCGTAAGTGGCTGCACATGCATTTCTTTGTGAGATCAGAGGACCACGATTACATACAACCATAGTCGTACTGGATAGACTTGATTGTAAACCAGGTGAGAAGGGTTGGTGTTCATCAAGCAAGCCAAGAGCTAGGAGCCAGATCCAGGTCCACACATTAATTAGGTATTCAGTCCCGTCACGTGACCAAGGGATTATTACTCACACGTTGCTTTATTTACAAGCTCTCCTCAAGCATGAATGATGGCCGCTCATCCCGGCTTGCGCAGAGAATGTAAAGAAACAGAAATGTGTGAGCGACTATCCCTTGGTCACGTAACAGAACTGACAATACCTAATTGTCCCTGTGCATATTTAAGCCTCGAGCTTCAAAAAAAAAATAATGTTACACCAGTGCCATGTACGTTTGCATGAGTGATGGCCGCTCAGCCCAGCTTGCGCAGAGAATAAAAAGAAATGGAAATGTGTGAGCAGGCAATCACGTGACGGAACTGACAATACCTAATTGTCCCTATGCATATTTAAGCCTCGAGCTTCAAAAAAAAAAATGTTACACCAGTGCCAATGTCAGTCTAAGTGTCTGCGGTTTATGATGTCTCCAGCATTAAATCACCCCATTCATTAGGTTGCTTGACTTCCCTTCTGCCAGAAAATTTGTTGCCTCTCATATTTTCTAGGTTGTCATTAGCAGTAAACAGTAAACAAACCTTGCGTTCTGACAAACAATGTCTGTGAGGTTGCTGGTTGACTGATAACCCCCCTCTGGTTGAAGAATATTAACCCAGTCATGGGGAAAGGAGCTCCCATGTCTTCGCCCTTTCCCAACTGGTTCTATTCCCGTCATTTTCAGCCCTAAACATGAGGAAACGAAATGAGATTTTTAGAGATTTTGTGANGTATCAGATCTGATACATTTCGTGGAACAAAGAAAAAGCAAACCAAGATCATCACCCCACCATAATAGTGTGAAGTCGCATGAGCGGGCATTAGCCTGGATATGAGACTTATAAACCGCATTATTATTATTATTATTATTATTATTATCATTTTGATGCTTGTTCCAACATAGTGGATCCAGAAATGATCCAAAAATTGTAAATAGGGCTGGGCACTAGAGGGTTAACTTATCCTGGGGTGCCGTTTCAAACTACTTTCCAAATATTATGTTGTTTAGCTCTTCCTCCAAATTTTGACACAAAGAAAAATGCACCTGAACCAGTTAGATTTTGAGAACTTAGGCAGTGAAGCAGACAACCTAATATTTTAGGCCCTTTCACTCAGTAAACAGGGTAACCTTACTCACCTAGCAACAACCACAAATTTTATACCTGAGTGACTAAACCTCACCTATTCTTACACATATATTTGCACCTATCTAAGCCTTTGAAATTAAAATCCAACCCCTTCACCCTCCCCATGGCCAATTTTCTGATTTTATAGGGACTATTTTCAATTGCATATTTTTATGCCAGATGCTATTGGCATCTTCATACCTACAGTTACCGAAGGGACTTGAGCGAAATCTGGTGTCAAAGAACTGCTGCTATCACAGACGACAGTTATTTAAAGATCATCACCCTTGCGGTAGAAAACTAATGTTCTATTCATCACTTTGAAGTGCAGATTCGCATAGAAATACTATGTATTTGTGATCAAATGCACATTACGTTATGTGCTTTAGAACCTCTAGAAAAGTGTAGTGCCTCCCTTTAAGTCAAAATGATGTTTCACCGTGACGTCTAGTTTTCATACAAATCCCTCCCCTCTCCCCTTTCCTCATAGCTCAAACTAACACTGTTCTTCAATTATTTTAAGACTCTAAACATGAGACACTTTATAGTAGAAAACACTGACATTTAGCGTTAGGTAACTATGCGTCACCTTTTTCCTGCTTCGTTTCAGACAATTTCATGAAAGTTAAACCGAGTGCCGCTGAACTGCCATGTTGATGCACAGCAGGAATCATTGACTAGAACTGTAGTGCTAAGCTTTTTTTCTCTCTTTGGCATTGTTTTATGTCCCCTAGAACAAGGTGACCCTTTTTGATGCTGTATTTCTGAGTACTGAATGTTTTAAGGCTACACGATATGGAAAGAGCGATGGCAGTAAAGAAATTCTCTATTTAGATATGTTAGGAACTTTTTTCTTTCTTTCCTTTTTTTATTGAAACTTCTTTCTTTCTTTCTCTCTTTCTCTCTTTCTTTCTTTCTTTCTTTCTTTCTTCTTTCTTTCGTTCTTTCTTTCTTTCTTTCGTTCTTTCTTTCTTTCTTTCTTTTTTTTTCTCTCTTTCAGGCTACCGGTCATGAAATCCTTGTCTGCCATCTTACTTCGTGTTACAGCACACACATATTACTGAATCTGGCACATTATGAAATAGTTCGTGTCAAACTGACACATACTGTGTCCTTTTAGCTGGATGTCACCGTTAAATCAGCGGCCAAGTTGGGGAAGAGGCGAATCCGGCCAGACTAATCCTGAAGCCTTTACTTGCTGTTATGTGTTCCACATCTCTGCTAGGTACTAAGAAACAGAAAATCCCAAATATATTATTTACTAAACTCTTTTAAGCTGGTTGCCACTGTCAAATCAACGGCCAATTTGGGGAAGAGGCGAATTCCTCAGCTCTTCGATCTCACTGACCGAAAATCCGGCCAAACTAACCCTGAAGCCTTTATTACTAGCTGTTGCGTGTTTCAGATCTCTGCTAAGTGCAAAGAAGAGGAGCATCCCAAATCTATTACTTCAGCACGAGGTCACAGATGGCTGTGAAGGATCCGAAGTTCTGCCTCTGTTAATAATTACCTCTGCGTTAATTATGCGTAGAGGCGTTGTCGTTTTCGTTCGGAAATGGAGCTTGAAACTCAAGGTGACTAGTTGTGAAGTTTGATGTTTGTACACTTTAGCTGATAAGCAGAGATATTTGGCTGTTGTGACAGACGTTTCCCATCCAGTATATCACTGAGATTGCATGCCCAAAGAAAGAGAGGAAGTTATAGAGAGAGAAAGAGAGAGAGAGAGACAGAGAGAGAGAGACACACAGAGAGAGAGAGAGAAAGGAAGTGAGGGAGAGAAGGAAGATCATAAGCAAAGGAAGAGTGCCAGATCATATTTTTCCCAGTTCTTATGTTGATAATTGTTATCTACTTGGCACATTATGTATGTCAGATATGTACAACCGTCTTGTTGTGTTAGTATTGTGTTAGTTTTTGGGTTTTATTTGTTTTCCGTCATAATATTATATAATAACCTAGACTAGACATCTTGAGATATTGGCAAGGGTCTGCCGTCCCAGGGTCATGATCAGAATAGGCTCACTGAAATTTAAGAAGGAAAAAAAGCGTTCGAAAGAAAGAAAGAAAGAAAGAAAGAAAGAAAGAAAGAAAGAAAGAAAGAAAGAAAGAAAAATGGGCTTTTACTTAATGGAACAGCAGACTGCAGGTGGACGAGAGTAGAATACGAAATAATATAGCATAGCAACAAGAATGCTGAATACCGAACTGCGGTAATTTCTTAAATAGTCTCAGTTGATTATATATTTAATACCATATGACATGCAGGTATACCAGCCACTCTCATATGCCGAAATCAAAAAGCTCATTAAAAAATCAAGTAGCTGCTAACTGGAAAACGGACAAAGACCAAAGCTATGCAAAGGTTTCCCTTAGAAATCTCAACAGATCAGATCAGGTTAGTCACTATCTTCCTATTAAAGACTGGACACTGCAGGCTCAACAAGCATTTGTATAAGATAGTTATACACTTGCATAAGATAGGTACACACTTGCATAAGATAGGCATACACTTGCATAAGATAGGCATACACAGCTCAGCTCTCTGCCAGTGCCTGCAGCCAGACCAAACACCACAACATGTCATGCAGGACTGCCCTCTCCTGGCAGAATTAAGAGAACGGTTTTGGCCATTGCCAACTGACTATGAAACGAAGCTATGGGGGAACTGCATAGACCTGCAGCTGATCACCCAGTCCATGGCCCATAGCGGTCTACAAGCAAGACCAGGGAGCGCAGAAGAAGAAGAAGAAGAAGAAGAAGAAGAAGAAGAAGAAGAAGAAGAAGACGAAGGAGAAGAAGAAGAAGAAGAAAAAGAAGAAGAAAAAGAAAAAGAAGAAGAAGAAGTTACTTCACGAGACTGCATGGATTATCTGTCTTCAATATAGCTCGAAGATAATCGTAACAATGCGTAAGTGGCTGCACATGCATTTCTTTAGGAGATCAGAGGACCACGATTACATACAATCAAAGTCGTACTGGGTATACTTGATTGTAAACCAGGTGAGAAGGGTTGGTGTTCATCACGCAAGCCAAGCGCTAGGAGCCAGATCCAGCAGGTCCATACATTAATTAGTATTCAGTCCCGTCACGTGACCAAGGAATTATTACTCACACGTTGCTTTATTTACAAGCTCTCCTCAAGCATGAATGATGGCCGCTCATCCCGGCTTGCGCAGAGAATGTAAAGAAACAGAAATGTGTGAGCGACTATCCCTTGGTCACGTAACAGAACTGACAATACCTAATTGTCCCTGTGCATATTTAAGCCTCGAGCTTCAAAAAAAAAATAATGTTACACCAGTGCCATGTACGTTTGCATGAGTGATGGCCGCTCAGCCCAGCTTGCGCAGAGAATAAAAAGAAATGGAAATGTGTGAGCAGGCAATCACGTGACGGAACTGACAATACCTAATTGTCCCTATGCATATTTAAGCCTCGAGCTTCAAAAAAAAAAATGTTACACCAGTGCCAATGTCAGTCTAAGTGTCTGCGGTTTATGATGTCTCCAGCATTAAATCACCCCATTCATTAGGTTGCTTGACTTCCCTTCAGCCAGAAAATTTGTTGCCTCTCATATTTTCTAGGTTGTCATTAGCAGTAAACAGTAAACAAACCTTGCGTTCTGACAAACAATGTCTGTGAGGTTGCTGGTTGACTGATAACCCCCCTCTGGTTGAAGAATATTAACCCAGTCATGGGGAAAGGAGCTCCCATGTCTTCGCCCTTTCCCAACTGGTTCTATTCCCGTCATTTTCAGCCCTAAACATGAGGAAACGAAATGAGATTTTTAGAGATTTTGTGAGTTTCATAACACCACTTCGGTACAATAATCTGCTTTTCTTCATATATTTTCTTCATTTTATTTGTTTTTGCCTTACCTGATGTCATTAAGAAATAGATTTTATAATTGCACATTGTGTCAAAATCTTTAGGCTGTGCGCCGATTAGTATCGTGGCTGTCTAAACTGCGGTATGTAGATTTATATCGTTTTCCTTTGAGAATACATACAAAACATGTTTAAGCTCACCTGTAAACTTTTTTAAATCCTTGTTATAGGATTATTGAATCAAAGTGACGATATGGTGTTTCTATTCTCACATGCACGAATACACGTACCTTGCGTTAACAACGTTTACTAGTCTGGATTAGGGGAAAAGATTGACTCCAGACAGGAACATCATTTAGATATTTGTGGGTCTTGGAATAGCGTGCATGAGCGCTTTCTGCTCGTTCATTATGCTGTCTACTGCTTCACATCTTAAATAATTTGTTGTGAGAATCGAAATAATAATAATAATAATAATAATAATAAAGAGAATGTTTATAGCGCCTCACCCCCGAAAAGCTCGAGGCACTTTACATCGCATACATTTCTTTTAAACACCAGCCATATTACAAGCATAAACATACACACTCGCACATACATACTTATTGCATAATACAGACATACATTTCAAAAATATTCTTGATACAGTAAGCATTCCAAGTACGGACTGAAGTAGCTACTCTGACAAATACTTTACAAATAGATGTGTTTTTAACTGGCATTTGAATGATTCAAAACTGGAAGAATTTCTAATATTTTCTGGCAATGAATTCCAAATAAGAGGCCCAGAATAACAGAAGGCCCTATCACCATTCTTTCTTAAATTAGATCGAGGTACAGATAGCTGTTTTAAATAAGAGGAGTTGACAAACTGGTGGGAGTGGGAGGAGTTTGGCACAGCATGTTCGGCACGAGTAAATGCTGAAACGGCCGTTTGTAAAATGTGCCAGTGCCATCAATCTGAGCGAATTAGGCTGGAGAATGCTTAGCATGACCTGGGTACTCATCGAATGAGAACGCTTTGAACAATGTGTTTACAATAGTTTGGGCCACTTTCTTATCTCTGTATTGCCCTTAGCTTAGCCAATTTGAAGAATTCAGTTTGACTTTCGGAACTGAAGTTAAAGTCGTTTCCCTCAGAACTCGGAAGTCGAGAATGCAGTCTTCCTTAACCAACTTGAATGATGAAAGTGCTGAGGCATGGCAATCCCATCTGAAGAATGGCCACTGTGTTTTTCTTTGAAAACATAAATCATGAAGATACTGCAATAAGCTCTTGTAGAGTATGTCATCTCTGACAATAAATCACATGGTAGAGTCTAGTGATGATTATGGAATAAACACGGTGGATTACGGGTGGATTGGGTGGAGAGCAGTTGTAAAGAAAATTAGGAACTCCATACTAGATACTGTACGTATTTTTGTCCTGTATTTTTCAAAAACTATTCCCACGATTCTCAGCTTGCTGGCATCTCTGAAAAAAAAACAAACTAGCATTGGTCCCCTTTTCTTGTAACGAGAGCCCTGGTGCTGCCAGCAAGGATGGCTTTGCAGTGATTGCTGGGTAAACGAGCGCAGTGTCGACTCTGGAAAAAAGCTACCCTAAAAAATTGTCCTACCGGGAATTTCAAACTCGGTATAAAAATGTCTTCCGGTGTTGCTGTTTCTCATTATGTTATTGCGATGCTTGTTTCCGTTGAATAAACTGAAGGACAATTCCAGCAAAATGTTAGGTCAGGTACGCTACTTTCTGAAAAGCTTTGACTTCACAGCAGTTATTCCCGGTTGTTTCTAAAAGAGGTTAATTAAAGCCTCTTAAATATAAACCGAAACTGGTTGCTGTAAAGTCAAACCTTTTCAAAAACCAGCGTCACTGATTTGCCATTCTGCTGGAATTGCCCTTAACAGAGGCAGCAAACGGGGACACAAAGCCACACTGTCTGCCACTGCCTCTGTAGTGCATTATACACACAGCTGCAGCAAACAGGTTTATAAGGTAACTGAGGTAAACACGACAAGGAAACTGCAGCTACAGCAGCCATAGTCATAAATACAGCATAATGAAAACAACGAGACCGACAAAAACTTCACCGAATACAACAGCTATACAGTAAAGGCTCTGATAAAAGGATAAACGGTAGGGGAAAAATAGACTAACATATCATACTTGAATACATGTTCTAGGTGCTGGGCCTGGTTGGGGTGAGTGGAGAACAGTCGTGAAATTGCTACAGCGGTCATAGTAATAATTAAGCACAATAAAAACAACGAGACCGACAAAAACTTCTCTGAATACAAAAACTGTAAAATAAAGACACTGATGACAGGATAAACGATAAGGAAAGTAGACTAACATAATATCATACTAGAATACAAGTTCTAGGTGCTGGGCCAGGTTGGAGTGAGTGGAGACCAGTCGTGAAATTCAAGATTCTATCCTAGGTATTTTTGTCCTGTTTTTTCAAAAATATTCCCACGATTCTTTGCTTGCTGGCATCCTTGGAAGACAAACAAAACAAAACAAAAAAATCTACAATCCAACATATAAACAAACACCAGAACTTCCAATTGATTCAACCCGACCAGTGGGGTGTCTATTTCTGTTGTTGCTTACAAAAAAAAAATATACCAAATGCAGTTAAATGAATTGTCTAGATCAGTGCTGGTCTCTGCGATCAACATTTCTTGTTGCGACCACTGACTGCTTTTTCCTTTGACCTACTTTCATATGAGTGTAGCCAGTACCTGCATGTCTCTGTTATGACATTTATATTGATAAAACTTCTGTACACAGTGATGCTTTCTTGTTTTATGATCACGTGATCTCTTTTGCGACGACCCTAGGTGGGGGAGGGAGGGGGGAGAGAAGAGGGTGCACAAGGGACAAGAAAAATTTTATGGAGAGAAGTAGAGGGGTAGCGCAAGAAAGGAAGAGAGAGAGAGAGAGAGAGAGAGAGAGAGAGAGAGAGAGAGAGAGAGAGAGAGAGAGAGAGAGGACGAGAGAGAGGAGGGGTGGGAAGAAACAGACGAGAATTCATTTTCCTTGGTAAAACTGCTGCTATGACACAATTTGCCTCAAAAATTCTGTCTTATAGTGTGAAAAGGCGACCCTGCACCTTTCTCGAACCCCGGGTCTTGCAGAGTCTACCCCCCCCCCCCCCCNCCCCGGGCATACCACTTTTTGACTCGCTTTACTCCTAGCCACCCATACCATCCCACCCCACCCCAGCCCTCCTTTATCCTCCTCAAAAAAAAAGAAACAAAAACTAAACCTTTGCCACGGCGACCCAAAATGCACTCCATCGTCAATTGTGACATCATCTCAGGCAGCTGCTGTGCGTGAGTGGTGAAATAAAACTTCCCGGTATTTACTCAATGTCTCATGCGCGCGCTCCACTCGAATTCAAGCGTCGTCTTCTATTACTCACGCGTGAACGTGGACTCTGTGACCTCGGCTGGTGGCTGGTGTTAGTGGTGGTGAGCACTACATAATGACTCGAGCAGGTTGAACTTCACAGTTAGGGAATTCCCTCTTGTAATCATCTCGCCACACCCTTCAGCTTTTCAAGGTCTTGGTTTCGCACTGTGTGCATCTTTCGTGAGCTCTACTCTAGGCTTCCGAATTGGGGAGGGGGAAGGGGGAAGGGGAGGCAGAGAATGCGAGAGTGTCATCAAGGAATGTGACAAGGAATGTATCAAGAGAGGGGTCGGTCGTTATATCTTTCGAGTGTTTTCTCCCCTGAATGAGTTCACATATTCGGCATCAAGACCGTTTTCCCTTGTGATATAGGTAAGCAGTATCTTATCAATTTACTTGTATCTTTAAGCCCATTCAGGGAAAGCATACTTGTAGACTTATACGTTCATCTTACACCTTGCCGGCATAGTGGCCAAGTGGTTGGAGCGCTTGTCTCTTGATGTGCCATAGATTCTGGGTTCGAATCCTGTTAGCGGTGAATTTCTCCTTGGGTACTTTCCACGGTGTTTTAAAGGCACCCGCCTGTCAGTGACCTGACGCAAGTCTAAGCCTCTTCTTTGATATAGCTAAAATTGTGCTGAAAGGGGACGTTAAAACCTAACCTTAAACATGTTTTTTCCAAACCCCATTTCTTCGCTATACCACCACCACCACCACACTCACCCTCTCAGATGGTATGTAATCTATGGATAATCCTTCAAATGTATGGCGGCCAGTATGTCTTGCGCCTAAGAGTGCGCACGACATCGAGATAGAGATGGCGGGGAGGGAGAGGTTAAAGTAGGTACATGAAGTGTTGAACCGCGCGACACAGCCATGTGCGCGGGGTGAGCAACATGCCACTAAGCTGCTATACAATAGAACGTGAGTCGTGGATGCGACATCGTTATGTCTTATGTATCTAGAGGAACAAAAAAGTTTATCTTATCCTTAATATCTAAGAAATGTAAAACAATGTAAAACGTTCCTTACCCTGAACACAGAGGTCAACCACAAATCTTGCCCACAGGACACATGCAAAAAGCGGGCACTTAAGCGGAACGGGTTCCTATAGGAATTGATTGAATGCAGTTGATGTTCTCTTGTTTTTGAAGTCTTCATTGATGTCGGCGCTCACATTGACCTTTTCTCGGCTACATGTTCCTAAGTTGTGATTTATAAGCTGTCTCCTATTTCTTGCTATTGTCGTGCGGGTCACCCTGTTTTCTCAGCATGCCTTTTGTATTGTGAGAGAAGTTTCCGTTTTCTTCAACACTGCACCGATTGTCAGTCTGAAAGACTGGGTTTCAAAGCCAAATTTTCACTTTGATATCGGGATATCAGACATGCAAATTATGGTGGGAGCAAGAAAAAAAAACGGTTACATGGCTTTGGCGGGTTTTAGGGCTAGCTAACCAAAGGGTTCTCACATTTCACAAGTTTTATATTTTTCCCACTGTAACAGTGTTACAAAAGAAGGACACACCTAGACAGACAACCATTCAAATGGACAGACAGCTAAACAATGGACAGACAACGGGACAGATATCAAAATATATAAAAAATGGACAGACACTGCCATTCGACTGCTTACTGCAGCACTCCCGTAACTCATATATCCCAAACAGGCACGTACAGAACTGCTGCACCCAAGCATCGAATTACTTTACTGTATCAAGAAACGTTAGATAACTCAAACAGAGTTACAAGAAATGTTCTGACAACTCACTCAGAATAAATCGTGCTGTGCTAACATATGCTGCGCTGAGAGACAAGTAACCCTGTGCACCGTCTGTCATTGCCTAATAACTTAATAACTTATCTTTTCTGGGGCATCAAGACATTTTTGTTTTATGTGGGTCGTGAAACAAATTATTTGTTTTTCTTGGACCTGATTTCGCCGTCTAGTCTCTAAATACAGGATTATTGCCCCCATTCATCATTTCACGTCATGTTTTAGCCTCTTCTTGCCGTACAATTTATTGGACTCATGTGGTTGGCATGGTGTTCAGTTCTGACATTACATACGGTGCCTGTGACAAGACTTAATCATAGTCATAAATTAAAATCCCCGCGCTGTGTGCTTTGCTTTGTCTTCGCCGGCAATCAGCGGCGTAAGTTATAGATGACTGGGGGTTTTACTTTTTTTCTG
>JAWQUT010000362.1:68494-105050 GCA_033807755.1 Ellobium chinense | reverse complement strand
GTTTTCGTGTATTCAACGTCAAGACCTCCTAAATTCCACGTTTGAAATTTTCGAAACTATCTTACCCTCTCCCCGATCTCCCTCCCGACATCGATAGTTTTTAACTCATCTCCACCCCTACTTTGTTTTGTTTTCGTTTATTTAAGGTTACGCCCTCTCACCCCTTTATGGGAATAGTTTTTCCTTTTCACATTGATTGCTTGTTCCTTCGATAAAAGTGTACATACGTTCGTTTTAAACCTCCTCCTCCTCCCCTCATCTTTTGTTTTGTTATTGTTCCCACACAAACTCTAAGACAGGGTTGAATGCTTAGTTTCTATTCTCAATTACATGATTACATACGTCTTCATTATCATTCAATTCAATCTGCTATATTTGTGTACTATTTTGACGCTTTGCATAATTCATTGCTTGCAGTTATAAGCGGTGTTCTTTGCATGTATTTAAAACAGCCACATGCTTAAAGAAGTTCAAGTATGCGTGAGTAGAAATACTCTCCATGTATTCGCTCACTCGAGTTTTACTTATGGCTTATTTTTCCATTGTTCCATGCGGCACAGATCTCGGCAGAGTGGGTCTCGACACAGGGGCGGTGGGAGTGGGTTAATATTAGGGGAGGTTACTTTAGATTCTCTTCGCTCTCTCTTTCTCCCTTCCCTCTCTCTACCCTCTCTCTCTCTCTCTCTCTCTCTCTCTCTCTCTCTCTCTCTCCCTCTCCCACCTCTTCTTTGACATAGTTTGTTGTCATAACTATGCTGAAAAGGGATATTAAATCCTAGCACAAATTCTGTCTGTCTGTTAATCTGTCTGTCTGTAAGCCTGCCTGTCTGCTCGTCTCTCTCGTCTCTCCCCCCCTCTCTCTCTCTCTCTCTCTCTCTCTCTCTCTCTGTCTCTCTCTCTGTCTCTCCCTCTCTCACCTCTTCTTTGACATAGTTTGTTGTCATAGCTATGCTGAAAAGGAATATTAAATCCTAGCACAAACTCTGTCTGTCTGTTAATCTGTCTGTCTGTAAGCCTGCCTGTCTGCTCGTTTCTCTCGTCTCTCTCCTCTCTCTCTCTCTCTCTCTCTCTCTCTCTCTCTCTCTCTCTCTCTCTCTTCTTTCCTCCCTCCTCCTTTCCTCTTCCTCGTGTTCTCTTTCATTCATGATCTTTACAATCTCCTCTTCCTCAGCATTTGAAAGTTACTTTTATTAGACTCTTCCTGGCTTCCGTAGCCATTTAGTCGTTGCTGTTATTGTTGCTGTTGTTGCTGTTTCCGCAATTTCATCCCTCATTGGTTTCATCATACCCTTTCTCCCTCATTCTTTGGGGAAATCTCTTGCTGCTTAATATTATAACCCCTTCTCCCCCTCCACCCCACTCTTAAAAAATAATGAAGGATTTAGCTTGGGCATAATGGGCACTCCTCACGGCCCTGATTTTTTAGGGGGCCCCGTCACAGAGAGTGAGTGAAAAGAAGAGGCGGAAAGAGAGAAGAAGCGAGGGGGGGGGGAAGAAAAGAGAAGAGAAGAGAAGACAAGACGAGACAAGAGAAGACAAGACAAGACAAGATAAGACAAGACAAGACAAGACAAGACAAGACAAGACAAGAGAGGGGGGGGAGAGGAGCCGTGTGAATGTTACTTTTTATGCTAAACCTGTCGCTATGGCAGAGTTTGCCCTAAGCAATACCGACTTATAGTATAATTGAAAGGGGTTCTCGCACATTTCTTGTACCCGAGGCCCCTTTGGTCGTAAATCCGCCTTTGCCCCGGATACGCTGCTGGACTCCTACCACATCTTCGCTCGACGCTCGTAAAACACCAAACAAGAAGGGCGTAACAGGAGTTGTACTGTAGTCGGACGCACCAGCGAAAAGCCCGCCTCTAGCAGACGGTAAAGTTCGCCTGTCCAACGTCCCTAACTCCCTAACTGCACAGTTGTTTCCCCTTGTTTTCCTTTCCTGTGGCAAGCAAGGGGGAGTGTTCTTTGAATATTATTACTACTTTTTTAACGCGCTGGCTTTTCTTTTTCTTTTTTATTCTTCCGCCACGCCGCATGACTGTCGTTTTGAAAAGCGGCGAAGAAAAAGAGAGGGAAGGTTGTTGTAAGCAAGGGTGAGGGGAGACACCGAAAAATCCTCTTTTCATTCTACACGGTGTTAGAAACTATGTCAGTTCTGTGACAAACACTACTACACCACAGGCGTTCGTTACCAAAACTTTCTCTCACAAACTTTTTTGATGTTTTTTTGCTTTGAATGTGGACAAGAATTAATCACACCACAGTACAGTATTCTTTTTTGTTCTGAAATTGGATAACCTATTGTGTGCAGTGATTTAATTTGTATTATCTCATTCCTTGACAAGGATAGCATTGGATATTACGGACGATTTCCTTCATACATCCTTTTATAAGGTGTAACATGTGAAGAAGGTAAAGTATTATAATACAGCTTATCAATTAATCTTTAATAAATTGGTTCTTATTATTGTTTTTCACCTCTGTTTCTTTGTAATTTAGGTCAAGTACTTAATGCATGTATTAAGTGCCGGTTTTAATGGCAGGTGGCAGGCCTGAGGCACGTCTTTTGTTTTGCGCCCGTTTCAGATTTGAGGTGGGAGTGTAACAAAGACAGCATTGATTGCGACGGCATTGGGTGTGTTTTACGCGGCCGGCTTCAAGAATAATATACTTAAGAGAGGCATACGAGTTTAGATCTGGTCCACGTAGAATTCATTCATTCATTCATTCATTCATTCATTCATTTGTTCGTTCGGTCGTTCGTTCGTTCGTTCGTTCATTCATTCATTCATTCATTCATTCGCTCGTTCGTTCGTTCGTTCATTCGTTCGTTCATTCATTCATTCATTCATTCATTCATTCATTCATTCATTCATTCATTCATCCATATGATCCATCCATCCATCCATCCATCCATCCATCCATCCATCCATCCATTCAGTCATATATTTATTCACTGTTTATCCATGCATCATTTAATTAATTTGTTATATTGATTTTACCTGCGCCCCCCACGGCGTAGACGTTCTTTTATCTATTCGTGTTCTTTTGTTCTGTCATTCGTATCATTCACGATCCTTGCAAAGACGCGCATTATTCATATACATCACAGCATCTATTCTGTAATCTTTCTAATATCAACAGAGAGCCGAACTAATAGTTATCGTCAGGTTAATAAACTTAATGGACGGTATTTATGTTTGGAAATGATTTTATTGAATTGAAGGATGTAGCAGAGTCAACAGATTCGAATTAAAAAAGTGTACGTTAAGTCTTTCAGGTTTAAAATACTTATAGTCCGGAGCAACTGTACTTGATTTTATATACGTAGATAACATTCCGTCTGATCTGTCCCCTTTGTCCGTTTATCCTTAACTTCGTAACGATACAAAAATGAAAACGATATTACAATATTTTGCATCAGGAGATATCAAGCGACGAAGATAAAGTCTAGTCTCTACGCCACAGTAATTAGTATTGGGCATTACATCATTGTTTAAGAACGCGTCGTGTGTTAGTCAAATACAGTTAAACAAAGACATCCTTATAAGACGTATATTTCAAGTTGAACTAAAAAATTTGAGTTCTTTGAATTATGTTATAATCTCGCATGCAGATATGAAAGAGGTTAAAAACATGGTCGCTTAAGACCAACCTTCAAGTTTATCCTTTAGACATCATAAACCTGCTCTCGCTTAAGAACAGTTATAATGGTTCCAATAGCTCCGACATAGGCTGAATCAGTAATAAAGTGGGCATGCATGGCTATACAACAAAGCTGCATACGTCAAGTTAAACATGTATAACTTTGGCTTCCCAAGGTTAAAATGTCGTAAACTGTTCTTAAGAAAGTCACTTGCATTAAAAGACAGAGGGTTTGCTTGTAAACGCCCACACAGTGTTAAACAGAAGCCAGGCGCACGGCTAAAGAATACAAACCACCAATGTAATCTTCATGAATGAAGTTTGTCACGCACTGCCTTTGCTTTCCTTGTCACGCGTATCAAAGTTTGACCGAACTGTAAGCTATCCTAAGAACCTATACACCAACAATACAAATGGGAAAGACATGTACATTTGCCCGAGACATAATTGGCTGTCAAAAGCATACTACTCATAGCCGATAGGAAAATATCATCATCATCATCATCATCATTATTTATAATCATCTTCAGAACCTGCCGTTGGGTGACTGAAGAACCGGGTTCTTAAACAGGGAGGGATCTTATGCGAATTCCGCTGGACAACACTGCTTTTTCTTCTCTATTTCGAAGTCCATGATATCTCTATTCGATCATCGACATTAAAGTTTTGGTTTTTTTTCCAATAGAGGTGAGGTTGACTTCAGGACCTTTTTCATTTTCTCCTTGCGATTTCTCCGATAATTTCCAATTCCCAGCAATGGACAAAATAATGCAAGCCCAAATTTCTTTCTTTTAAGACTTCTTTGTCCTGGATATACATGCCCTTTCACAACTGTACTATGATTTTACTCTTCTACCGTAGGATCCTTTGTGATGATTGGCCTGTTTTTCTCGAGTTTCCCATTCAATTCAGTTCAGTTTTATTCAAAACGAACCCAGGTTACACAGTAACATATGGATGGCCAGACATTGATAATGCATGGTAGTACAGAGATAGAACAATATAAATGCATATACACTCATAGAGAACACAACATAACTGCATATAAATATACTCATTAAAATGGGTGGTTTAGACGTGTGAATTATAGAGAAAACGAATTAGTACTATGGCACTGGCGGGTCAAAGGACGAAAGGACGAATCTGTGACTGTGTGTATATATTATTATATTCCTTACATTAGTTAATGTACTGCAGTAACCATGAGAAACGCCCACAACATTAGTAGTGTTCACGGTAATTATGAGAGTACGTTAACTAACGTATGGATTATGTATAATGCCATTATGACTGTATTCTAAATGTTCTGCCCGCATGTCTTTTTACCTTTCAAGTCCGACGCTACTGAGAGGCGTACTAAATCTCTACATCCATTCGTTACCGTGTGTTTCCGGTAGTTCAGTATTCTCAGCTGGAAGCGTCCATTCCAAACAAATATTTATATTTGTTTGGCTTTACACATGCATTAATAACTTAAATTTATGCTTACAGTGGAGTTCACAGCAAAACTAAAGACAACGCTAACACCAGAGAGCGTTTATTTTCAAGGTCGGATCCCTTAGGGACCATAATGACAGAGGTGGGCATATACACCTTATGGCATTTCCTGGTATTACGATCATATTGCACGTTACAAACTAGATAGAATCAGGTGTGAATTTCAAATCTATTTCATGGTGATTTCTCCATGTCATATGAGTTGGGGGCCGACATTCTCCCCATGTCTTAAATTTCGGAGCTGGAACAGTAAAATTTGAGGGGCATTACATGTTTTTCTCCTATTCTTTGCAGTTTCTGCCCAATAAATGAGGAGTGGTGAATACACATTCAGTGAACTTTTTGGAAAAATTTTAAGTTTTAAGAGGCGAATCGCGCTATCTCGCGGTGTAGAGAAAACACTGTCTTTCGTAACATCAACAAAAAGCAATATAATGTACATATTTTACTATTCCATAACGGTCCGTGAGAGATCTCATCTTGAGAATATGAAAGAAAAAAAAATACGTGACACGTCTGCACTGATGACGAAGGCAAAAAATTGTGGACGGCTTATTTCATTTTTCAGTTGGATCCATGATGATTATAGCGGTTTCCAGTTTGAATACGAAGTCTGTGAAACGAATAATTTCAATGCCACATTCCGCAGTGGGAGGTTTATGCCAAGGCAGAGGCGCCAAAATGAAGTTGACGTTTTGATATTATCTTGCTCTCCTATTCCTTTGTCGATCTTCTCAGTGACATTATGCGTGACTAAGCCCAGATTCATGATCCGTCTTCCCGCACTGCACACTGTTGTGCCATTTTTTAAAAATAGAAAATATGATTATTGCAGGAGATTTTAAAAGCTCGCTTGACATAATGATATAAGGAGAGAAGAGAAATAATGGGACATTATGCTCATGTGCATTCAAAGGCACGTTTCACATCGCAGGGACAGTTTTCACAAGCACAACATTTCAACATTTCACACTGCATAGAAACTTTGGGTATTACTAATTTTACTGTCCTCCGAACGTGACTGTTACGAATATATATGCGTAAAAATGTCTAGTTTTTGAAATATGACAGCAAAGCCAAACCTGAGTCCAGCAGTGTCCAGCTTTCGCTGGGTCACCTCGATTACAAGAATTGTCAAAACCTGGTCATTTCGATTATAAGAGCTGTCTAAACCTGGCCCATCTTGGTTATTTATAAGAGTTGTCAAAACCTGGGTCAGCTCGGTTATAAGTTGTCAAAACCTGGGTCATTTCGATTACATGGGTGTCAAAATCTTGGTCATCTCTGTTAGGAGAGTGGTCAAAACCTGGGTCATATCAGTTATCTGAGGAGGAGGACAAAGATAATGTTTTTTTCTTTAAGTGCTCCGTATCATAAAACATTCTTGTCATTAGCTCAAGCGTCAACGAAGATGCAGTTATTATCTCAATCTTTATGCCATTATGGCTATGCATGAAATACGATGCCTGGTACAGATTCATGTTTTGGCAAAAGCTATTTATGTGACGGAGATTTTCGCAGTTTTATTATCACCAAGCGCGACCAAGCGTGACGCATAAAGATGACACCGAGAAACAGCACAGCTATTCCCGAGCGAGAGCACTTTACCATGAATAGCGAATGTGTGAAGTTAACCTAGTGAATGAAACAACATAAAAGGCATGTCCTTGCTATAGACTTGTTTACAGCCGGGTGTGAATGTCCTAAAACTGAAATTGGTTGGTTTCTAAATAGCGCTGTATCTTCAATACCTTAAAATCAAATAACTGGACTTGAGGCGGCTGAAAACGGAGGTAGAATAAGTGCACGACTACCACTAAGTCAACGCGAGTCGCAGTTTGGGGGGAAGGTGGGGATAGAATATATTTTTTCGAAAATTTATTGTGAGCCGTATTTCCGTCTGTGCAAGACTAATATTTTGACACGATTCTGTCGTAGAATCTAGAAAGCTACGGGCATCATCAACAACTTGCAATATTAGTCACAATGAATTAATGTAGATTACCATTTGTTAGCTTATTTGCAATGCCTTGAGACTTCAACGATTTGTTAATTATATTTAGCTAATCAAAAAAGGATGCCATCGTCTACTATAGCTGCAACATTCGATCATCACCGACGAAATGCTAACCCAGCTTACAAATGACCGTGGATACTGCATCGACTCAGATGGGTCTGCTTTCATATTCAAGTACAAATCGTTATTATATCAGTTTTTTTTATTTTTTTAACATTCGGGATGACAAAATTAAGACAGCGGTCTGCAATTTTTCTATGCGGTATGAAAGATTTTACTCATAAAAGTCAGAACAAGACAGCGCTTTCCGATGTGAAACGAGCGACTGTATTCAGTTTAGTAAAGTGTCCCTTTATACCTCACCTCTCAGTTTATACCCGGATGGATATTTTCGGATGAAGGTATCACTGGGGATTTGTGGAAGCCATGCCTACAGATTTCGGTGCCACGCGGTAACTGATAATTATTCTGAATGATATGGCTTTAGCTCTCAATATTCTGTCGAGTGACGCAACATTTTCCAGTTATTCCTTTTTGTCTGATCTGCGACGGAAGTGCCGAGAGGGCAGTGAGATAGATCATGTTTCCGGTATGATATTCAAGTGTTCAACAAATTGAAGAAAAACTCTTACGTGCATAAATTATAATATCTGTTTGATAATAGACTGTTATCGCAGCAGTGCAAAATGTCGTTTAGCAAGCGATGTTATGCGTGTATGTGCGTTGAACCGATGCGTCGGTATACGTTCAGTTGGTCGGTCTTGAAAAAAAAAAAAGAAAGAACATTGTCGAGAGTTTCTTAAGATTCCTTTTCAGGCAGTGTATTTTCCATGTAAATATTTTGCCTCTCTGCACTAAACCATAATCCGGTCGGCATCCGCTTAATCATAACATCATGGAAGCATGGGAAAATTGCTGTTAAGTGGGTGGTAGGAATAAGCATGAGGACGCCGTTGATTTGCAATTTTTGTGTTGATTTTGTTCTTTGAATAATTCTCTGACGACAGAAAGCGTATTTTATACGGGTTGCTATTAAACGGGGTCAAATGAATTTCACACAGTCAGCTTCATTCCAAGATATGTGGACTTGAATATTGACCTACTGACCCCTCCATCCTTCTTCTTTTCCAATTCTCATTGTACACAGAACGTGTGAAAATTTCGAAACGTCGGTACCCAGCAACATTAAGAAACAGTTTTGTGGACATGAGTTGATGATTTACGAGTCCAGACAGCAAAAGTCATTGCTAAGGGCTGGGAACGCTATAAAAACTGGATTTTAGGCATGGATAAAATATGTGACAAACAAGAATAAATGTTGAACACAAAGATGAACTTGAATGATACAGTGCCTCTGTAACTCTGTGCTTCTATGTCTCAGCAAGTGCTTCACCCCTGTTTGCCTGCCCATCAGTCTGCGTGCTTTCCTGCCTGCGCTTGTGAACGTCCGTTCGAATGGTTGTGTACCTGAACCCGGCAGACTGACTGACTGACTGTCCATCTGGAACAAATTATTTTTTATTTATTTAATCATTTACCAATCAAGCAATCTTCTACCTGCTGCCTGTTTTCACTTGCCACTTTGGCTCTGTATATCTCTCCTCCTTTTGTCTTATTTGACCCAATCCATCTGTCTTTCTTTCTGTCTATATCTATAAATCCACATGTCCCTTCTTTTTGTTCTTTCTTTGATTTTTGTTTGTCATATTTTTCACTCCTTCTCTTTAGTATGTGATTGCGTTGGCTATTTTTTTCTCGTTTTCTTTCTTGTCTTCTAATCCGATGCTTCTTTCGGTCTTTTCCGTCCCTCCTTCTGTCTTCTTTTTTTCCTCCTCCGGTACTTTCCTTCTGCCTTTCTTCATCTCTCTTTGTTTTTTTCCCCGTTTCCTTCGTTCTGCCTTTTCTTTTCCTCTTCTTCGTCTCTCCTTGTTTCTTCTTGTCCTTCCTCTCTCTCTCTCTCTCTCTCTCTCTCTCTCTCTCTCTCTCTCTCTTTCTCTCTCTCTATCCTTCCCCTTATATGACTCAACCCACCTGGCCTGTTTACTAATGTAAATCTACCTGTGACATGGCCCTGGGCCGACGCTGACACATCAAGAGGTCCGAAATTTCTCTAGGGCAAAATCTTCCCTTACGGTCCCACATACCAACCTCATCTGAATACAATATGTTTTGCAGCCTGTCAAAATTAGGGTTAAGTCGCGTTTTGACAAAATCATAGTATTGGTAAGAAATATAGTGTTTAATGCATTTTGTGTCTAGTTTCATTGATAGAATGTTGACCCAGCATGGTTCTGGGTCCCAGATATCTGTGGTTGTTTGAAGTAACAAAATCACTCCCTTGCAAGGAAAAATTATATTCTGAGAAAGTCGTAACTGTAGAACATCTAATCTGCTTCACAAAAACTCAGAGTTATCCACAATTAGGTACCATTCATCCATGTTATCCGTAGTTTTGTGTATAGAAATTGTTTTATTCTCGATTTCTGCTTCAAACCAAAAATCGATATTGGCTGGCCCCTATCCAGTTTGGAGGCTTGAGATCCCCGTGCCTGGTGTCGCGATATAGGTCACATCCTGAACTTCATTAGTCATAACTCATTCGTCCCTGTTGCACTTGTCAAGTCAGGGTTGGTAGTTCTGTACTGTGTGTGTCAGTAGTACATCTTCACCACTTCCCTGTTTAGAGTATAGAGTCATGAAAGTCAAAAATTTTGGTTTCTGATGAGCATGAGCAGGCGAAAAATAACTTACTCTGTCGACCTCCAGTGATTGGTTATGAAGATTCTCTCCCCCTGCCCTCGATCAACCCCCAGCTGTTACCCAACTGAACCCACAGCTCTCAGACATAACAAATAAAGACTTAAACCCTTTTTCACGGGTACTTTCTTCTGAGAAACTTTGTTAATTGTTCCACAAATTAAAATCATTCAGATTTCTCGATTACTAACAGTGTCGGCAGTCAAAGCACCAGTGGCCATATGCATAATCCTTACAGTAGTTAACGCACTGCGGTATCCACGGGAAACACCCAAAACATAAGTAGTGTTCACTGTGGTTAACGCAATACGTTAACTAACGTATGGATTATGCATACGGCCACAGATTTCTCACAACCCGGGTTTACATTTTTGTCTACCTTTACTTTTATCCGAACAAAATAGACGACTAGGTCCATTCTCCAAATCCAACTCATCACCAGCTACATTCCCCCTAACTTTCACCTCCAATCTCCCGAGCTTATTCCCAACCCAAACTGCTTTGGTTTAGAGTAGGACATTGACCCTTTATCATGCACACTATTAAAGCTGTGTCCTCCGATTGTTGCCGTGGGGAGGCAAGCCCCGCCATTATCTCTACTCAGATGGGTTTGCCTTCGTATCAGCATCTTATATTCTAAAAAAACTCATGAAATTTTGCAGGAGCCATTTCTCGACTATTTGTGCACCAACCAACCCAACCTTTTGCGTACATTTCCTTATGGTCTGAAGGTGTTTCTTTTGATATTGTCTTCGCCTTAAACGGTCCGTAAGTATTATCTTTATACTTACGTACACTTCTTTGTCTCGTGAACACGGTCCCAGTTCGGTGTTTTTAAATGGATGTTTATGCTAATGACGTCACTAATATTGTGGTATCTGCAGCCAAATTGGTGTTTTGAGGCTAAATTCCTCAAATATGGCGGGTTTTAGAGAGGCTGGGGTTGCGAAAAACCATTAATTTTTAAAGTTTTTTAGTTTTCAGCTTCACCGATAAGTTTTACACAATGACGCGTGTGAGCACAATAATTAGAAAAAGAGGAGCGGTGTTAATGTTGTAGTGTAGTTTGGGTGTTTTGACTAGTTTTTAAAAAGTCGACATTTTCATACATCCATTTAGTTTAACGTGGCGTTTGGACGAGCAGTTAACTAGCAGAAATATTTTACTCGTGAAATTGAGACCACAAAAAAAAAAAAATGCGCTTCAGTGTGAATCGTACGACTGAATTCAAATTAGTGAATTATCCCGGCATGCCTCTCCTCTTTAAAGATACCTGATTTATTCATCTCATGGTGGTTTATTCATCATAACCTGTTTCAATGCCTATGCTTTCCAATGGAGGAGATGACCCACATTTGATAGTCTGGTTCTACATACTAATCTTTTTTACGAGTTGATGATCATAATACACATACTGTATAGACATTAACAGTGACCTAAGGCTATAAATTTATGCTCGCATAAACTTGTCACGATGATTTTTTTTACCTGACTTGCCTTAATCTAATGTCACTGTTTACTCCTGTGGTACGAGATTCTCTCCCATCTCCCCGGTCCCCTCTCACACACCTTTTCTTCCTTCTTACTATTAAGCTGCTGTGAAGCTCAGATGGCGACCATCAGAAGAGAGTTAATGGGGCAAAGAGGCTCATTGGTATACCAGAGATGTGCTTACCATTTATTATTATTTGTCTTGCATATTGTATCATCATATCTTGATATATTTGAGAGTATTTGTTCCTGTAATGCTTTTACATTTTTAACAACACCACCATTATTATACACCCATTAAAATTTGATATGCCAGTGTTCTTGTAGATGTTGGGTTGCGTAGCAGTGATTAAGATCACTCCTGAGTATCACGACTTGAAGGGTGGTGAGGCCTCGTGTGCATATGTCCATTTTCAGGCGCGAGTTTTCGATTGGTATTGTAAAGACAGACATGGGATAGGCATATAACCCATGCCTGCCCAATGAACAGAGAAAAAAAAAAGAAAACCTCACCAAAAAAAAAACTGTCCAATTAAAGATGCTTTATATTGTAAAGAAAAGCAATTTTGTTTTTGTTCGACAGTTGTTGTTTTGAGAAATATGCCAAAATCATTTAGATTTCCGTATTCTCCAGTGTAGAGTGCAGAAGAACTAGATTTTTCATGATCAGTCTGGTGTACTCTTGGCTGACTTTTACTCTTCGCAGAAAATCAGTGACAGGATGCTGGTGTTTTTTTCTTGTTTTCTTCCAATTTTTCATTATTTTGGATTCTTCTGATGACTTCCTGTCGACTTTTCATGTCAACCTAAGCTTACTTTTTCTCACGGTGTGCGTCGCTTCTTGGCTTCGGGCTATATCGCCATTAACATGTGCCTGTCGCTGAAATCAGAACGCCTGTTTCGACAACATATTGTTGTGTCACGTAAATTCGTTCCCTAATCATAGCACTATCATTCGAAGAAGGAGTTACATTGCTAGTATTAATAAAATCATGAATATGATGAACTAAGGAATTAAATAAACCAATGAATACAGTACTACACACGCCCATAAATAAAATGAATGAATGAGTGCATACACGAGTAAGTGAATGAATGAATGAATGGAACGATACTTAAGATTGAGTGGCATATTCAGTGAGCACATTATTCAGATATCGAAAAGTACACTACTGTGTAGCCTATATGATTTCTCAGCGTGAAGGTTAAGTAACTTCGGTCTGACGTTGCCGTATAAGCACGCTTGCATTCACCCAGATCGTGAATTGGTTTCACCTGTTTCTTATCGATCTCGATTGATTTGTGATCAATATTCAGTGTATATGACTGTCGTTGCAGAATAAAAAGTGATACGCACCCCACATGTATCTAATACGCAGATTGTGTGTGTTTGACTCTTTTATTTAATGCTATAGTTCAAACCTACGTGGTTTTAAGACGTTACATTTATGGGCGTGTAAAACTTCAACCTTGGCGGATATTTTGTCAAATATCTATAAGGAGACCATCCCATTCTAAATCATAGAGATGAAAGAAAGTAAGAAAGAAAGAAAAAAAGAAAGAAAAAATGAAGAAAGAAAGAAAGAAAGAAAGAAAGAAAGAAAGAAAGAATATTACAACCGAAATAAGGAACAGGACACTTACGAAACCCATATTACTTAACCACACTTCACACCCTCCTAAATCCACCCCAAACCCCACACCCCGGCCCCTCATGGGACCCCTTCTAAACTTTTATGTCCCAGTTTCATAATCGACCCTGTACTGCCACATCCCCCCAGACGTCGGGGTTGTCGGGACCTTCCACTTTGTAACCTGAACCGGCTGCATTTTCTACATACAACAACATGGGCAATTCCACCAGAATATCACGTCAATTAACACTAATTTCTGAAAAGTTTCGACCTCACAGCAAGTACTTTTGGTTCTCTCCAACTAGGGTTAATTTATTCTTCAAACATAACATAATCCAAAATCGGGTGTTGTAAAGTCAGAATTTTTCCAGAACTTAGCGTAACTGACACGACATTTTTCTCTGGAGCTGCCCACATACAAAATGTGCAAGTGCAACTTGTTTTCTTCATGTCTCAGTGTTGCCCCTATGATGTTGCTCATGGGTTGTAACGGGGCCTTGAATGCCGGCTGAGGGACCTAAGAACAAGCTGGTGACGAGAAAACCAGTTTTACTTGCTGCCCTTTGTCACAGACATTCCGGATTCCCTCGCTTTGCTTTTTTAAATCTTTTTTTCTAATGCTCCCTCTCATCAGTGGCGGCGTGTCTGATGGGGAAGGGGGGTGGTGGGAATGCAAAGTAGGGGCACAGTGGTAGTTGAGGTAGGGACTGGACACTCATAACTTCCAGCGATTTTTTTCCAGTAAAGGGGAAAAGACAGTTGCGCGTTTTCAGTGGCGCAAGAAAGAGGGGGCAGGCCTCCCCCGGGGGGAGGGGGGGGACAGCCCGTTAGAACTTACACTGAAAGTTGCGCCATCTAGTCTATACAGTTGAAAGGCAAGCCTTGTCTACAAAATGGCTGTGGACACAGCCTCAGTTCAGATAGATTTGCTGTCATATTTTAAATACTGGGCGTTTAGACATCAATTTTCCATTACCGTGACCTTAGGAAGGACAGTGAACTACGACATGCAGGGTGTCAAGACAATGTGAAATGCTTTTCTCGTGACATTCGGAAAAATTAGTGCTCCCCGATGTGAGCTGACTGAACTCAATGTAATGTCCCACCACGCCTCTGCTCTCCTTTTATACCCTGGACGGGCCTCTAAGGATGTGGGACAGGCCCTCCGGGTCTACTACGTTGCCTCCCCTTGTACAGTCAACCAAGTCTAGTGGCAGCTCCATGAAAGCATGGACAAATTTGCGGTTAAGAGAAGTTGCGATTAACCAGTGGCCTTATCTAGAAATAATTAATCTGTTTGTGTGGGAACTGTTGCACTTAAGCGAAAGTTGCGTTTAAAAGGTTTGTGATTAAGCGGAGTCGACTGTACTTGCTCTTTATTTCATCTCTCCTGTTTATCTGTATCGTGCAACTTTCCGTTTTTGACCTGTTAGTACTGATGGACAGTAGATAGAGATACAGTAACGAGTGGCGTGTTTTGTTTTTTTTTACACGAAGGGTACATGAATGATCTATATAAGTAATATGTGTGTGACAGGAGCTCTAGTCTCCTACCATATTAATAGACTGTGATGTGAAGAGTGAATTTTGGTAGATAATTATTCACTCACTCACTCACTCACTCACTCACTCACTCACTCACTCACTCACTCACTCACTCACTCACTCACTCATTCACTCATTCATTCACTCACTCACTCATTCATTCACTCACTCACTCACTCACTCACTCACTCACTCACTCACTCACTCACTCACTCACTCACTCACTCGCTCGCTCGCTCGCTCATTCATTCATTCATTCATTCATTCATTCATTCATTCATTCATCCACTCACTCACTCACTCACTCACTCACTCACTCACTCACTCACTCACTCACTCGCTCGCGCGCTCATTCATTCATTCATTCATTCATTCATTCATTCATTCATTTATTTCATTGTTCGTTCCTTCGTTCGTTCGTTCATTCATTCATTCATTCATTCATTCGTTCATTCATTCATTAAAATAAATAAATAACCGCAAATAGCTATGGAAATTATATCGTTATTAAGAGAGTAAATTTTTCATTTCTTTTGATTTATCCATACTTTCATTTTTGTTACATTGCAAAACACAGTAACTGAGATCAAATCTATCACAATGATTTGTATGGTAGCTCAATCTCTGCTTTTATACTATGACCTACACTTGTTTCTTTACTGTTTACTTTATCGATAAGAGTCATTTTGTTGGTGCCATATTGTTTATTCTGACGTGAAATGAAGAAAACAGCGGGGAAGATTTATTGCTTTAGCGTTCTTGAAGAGTGCTGTTTCTTACGCCTACAACGGTGAACCCGTATTATTGTAACCGTTTATAAGGCTGATTCGTGGATACTGTTATGCCTTTTTTGTTTCATTTTGGAATATCTCTAGAACATGAAATTCAAGAAAATTGAATCAACAATTAATAGATTTTTTTTTAGAGAAGGAAGGGAAGTTGGGGGAGGGAGGAGGGAAGGCTAAGTGAGGGAGGGGCTTGTCTCTACTTCTTGAACAGATGCAAATCAGTTATTTGAGAGCTTGCGCTTTAACGATGAGATCTCGTCCCATCGTAGGAACTGCATTAGTGTTTTGGTGTTGAATGCATCTATGATAGCGTTCAACATGCAGATTTAATGTAATTCTGAGGATAAGCGATTTCATCGTTTATGCGCAAGTCTTCAAATATGAATGTGTCGGTCTTTCAATAATCTCACTGGCCCATCTCCCACGAATATGTATTTTATACGTCCATTAACATATATTATGCTCTCAGATTAACGCCTATTGCAAAAATCATCTTGCATATTTGCATACTCCTTTTCAAACCGGAACGCCAGTGTTGAGATATCCTACATTTGCTTTTATCTCATGACCTCGACATATTTTTTTTTCAAAAGTGAACGATCTAACATTTGATACGATGGTATTGATACGCTCTGATGGAAATGACGTAAAGGAAAAAATGTACAGTACACTGCATTGTATAGCAGTGATAGTTTCTTTCAGTAGCAGAGGGTCAGGAAAAAAGTGGGCTGTCACAGACTTTGCTTTTGTAAGGATACAGCCAGGTACCGCAAAATCTCTGGAATTCAAGAGGACCAGTTTGATCATTCAGAGCCATGAGGGATTCGAGACAGCGACGTAGATTTAATGTAGAAATACAGAGCTTTGAAACAAAATGGCGGGGAAGTCGAGAAAGAAAGGTTTGAAGTCCTGAAATTCCACGTATATTAATGTAGACAAATGTTTTTTCTAATAAGAATTCTCTTCGCAATGGGAGCATACGTGTGTACTCACAGTCCTGTATTCTTACAACCTTATAGTTCAATAGTCTTGACGTTCCCACAACACTATGTTCCCACAGTCCTACGATCCCACAAACCTACGGTCTTACAAGCCTATGGTCCCACAGTCTATAAGTCCCTCAACCCACTGGTCCCACAGCCCTATGGTCCCATAGCTAATGGTCCTGTGTTCTCGCAGTCCTGTTTTCCTACACCCCTATGATCCCAACATTGTGTTCCCACAGCCCTTTATTCCCATATCCTATATTCCCAAACAAATATCTTTCCTAGCGTAGCATGAGCAGGCGCTGTTTAACTGAGACAACTTGTCTAAACAGTAACAATGTAGCAATTAGTCCGAGACTAAGAGAACTAGATAAGACTAAGATGTGACTGATCGTAGTATAGAAATAATGATGCTCATGGAAGCTCAACTGAAGGCACATGGGCCAAAACATGGCAAAACAGGACCTTGCAGTCACAATAGAAAAAGTGCAATATTCTTCAGCGTCACCAGATGATGAAACATACACTCATGGAAAAATATTCAGAGGCTTTGGGCTATGGGAACATACTGCTGTGGGAACATAATTGAAACTGGAATATAAGCTATGGGAATGTAGCGCTGACCTTTTCACAGAAACCGTCTTTCCTTTTTGAGAAGTCCTACTACTGAATTCAGTGGAACAGCTTGGAAATAAGTTTTCCGTTCGCAGTTGTCCAGTTATTCAGTCATACCACAGGCCTCACCAATACTGTGGTTTAATGGGAAATGATAGGGTTTAATATTCTCTAAAGCTCTGTCGATTTCGCTTTATCTTCATTTGCAACGCAACTCCCTATCCACTCCTCTGCCCTTCACTCCACCCAATTACTTTTATGTCCTTGATCTTAGAGCTTGACATGCTGGCCTGTTGTAGTGCGTATGGTAATGTGCTATTTGCCAAAGCTCGCATGTGTTAGTGGTTGCGTAGGAAGTTTATTACCTGATAAGATCGGGCGTTGCGGCTGATTGGTTTCGCCTCGTCCTTCTGTTGGTTTTTCCCTCTCATTATATTTTCTTTTCCTTCCTTCCTCTACCTTTATCTTTCTTGTTTGCTCATGACTAGTCTATTTGTTTACATTACGAGAGCTGATAAATTAATTATCATCATTACTGTCAGTGCGAAATGGCTTATCTTTGTACACGACCTAGAACTATCCCAAAAATTCCTGAACGACTCCGGTCTGCGGTTCTGGTACTATCGCACCCGAGAGAAATCTTCACTGGTCTCCTTAAAACTGATTGAGTCTCTGAGTTTTTGGCGGTTTTTTGGCCCTGTGAAGGTCACTGAAATCTAGGTCACCGTATTGTTTGTGATCTGTCAACTGTCACCTCGCAAGCGGTGCATGATCAATCAAAATGGTGTATATAATTTTTCCCGAGCTTCGTCAAATATTTTGACACAAAGGACAAAAGAGATAGACTAACAATACGTGGCAGATTTTTCAGCGACGGTTTTACTTTGCTAATCTCCTTGTACCCATAAAGTCTAGCAAGAAACGCCGGGTCCTAAGTATCAGCCTACGAGAACTTTGTAACCGCTTCTTGACTGTGTGTCCTCTCCTCAAGGGTCGCGAGCCGTATATATTCGTGTATTCTTTTCGGAGACTGGGTGGACGCAAGGGTCTTCCTACCGTCAGAACATTTGGTGGCAAGACACTGTATTTCCCCATCCATGTAGTATAGCTGCTAAGAATTTTGATTCTGCACTTTGGGGTAAAGGCGTGAAATAGGACCTGCTGATACCTTGACCTGTCATAAAAACTTCTGGATATGGATCCCAGTCAGCAATTCACTTTGAGAGCAAAAATGCGATACTTTTTAAGGACATGGTCAAGTAGAAATGATAGGCATTAGAAAAGAGCGCACTAATGTTGATAAAGTATGTTTTAAAGGTCTGCAGAAGCTTTCTTGTGGCGGTGAGTTGTAGAGATTTACTGCCTCCGAAGACATTCTTTACTTTGAGCACGGCTCCCATTGCACTTCGACGTGTTGGCACAAGTTTTCTATTGTTGGAAGCAGGGGGTCAGGGAGTAGCATGATGGAAACTTAAGCATAGATCTTTCTGGGAGCGCCATCTGCATGAGTGAGTGTCAAAGGCATGCAATAAAATTTCTGTAGTGGAAATGAACGTAAGAGAGTGTGATGCCACCAGTTTGTGTTGTTACTGAAATTCGTGGTTTATTGTGTGCCTGTTTCAGGTGAAGTTTGGGCATATATTTGTCAGTTGCCACGTCCCTTATTTTTCCCCTTCAACTCCTCCTCTTCAAGAATTCATGAGTGTCTAAGGAATCAGCGAAGAACGAGACGTGAGAGAGAGAGGGGTGACCTGGGTGCGCTAATAACTGAAAGTTTATTGGGTTTCATTCTTTGATTTTGATTGCCGGTATAAAGTTCCTCCCACGTATATCAGCAGCCATAAATGTGACACATACATTGCCGGTAGGAGAAAGATTTAACTATGACAGCAAAAAGGTACCTCCGGTAAGTACAGCCATTTTCTTTTGTTTATGTGGTGATGTTGTCAAAAGAAGGTAGGATCTGAGTCAGGTAAGGTCGTGTTTTCATGAGTCTGTGTCAAGCAAGAGCTGTTGGAAGCGACTTTTATCAGAATATTTTCGTGGTTGTTATTGCCGCTATGTTACCTGCATTCGCAAAAGTTGGAACCCTTTCCGAAGAGTGTAAACTTATGTTGTTGGTTTATTGTTCGCCGGCTTTATTCTCTACAAGCTTACCCGGAAACCCTGCAATCAAGGCTATTGTCTGCTGAAAACATGCTTCAAAAATAAAGTGAAATGAAAGTTTCGCATCATGAGAATCTGAACAGTCATCAATCATTTAAATTTACGCATCGGAAATGTTCGCCCTTGAACATTGGTTATAGATGACAAAGGAAGTGGCGTCCCTTGTGTGTTTCCAAATCGCTTTCTCCGACACGTTAATTACGCCCTTCTCAGCGAGTAATGTAAGGGATATTCGTATATGATAGTTCCCTTTCATGAAAGTAAGGCTCCATGCATCAAGTTCTTAGTTTGAAAGGTTTGGGGGGAGGGGGGAGGGAGGGGGCGCACCGAGTTGTTGACAGGCCCCATATTTTGCCCCTAAAACTCCTCTGTTGGTTGAAGGTGACACTGGTTGGCGGAAGTCGACCTAGACGATCCGATCCGTCCTTGGGGGTTGACGAGGTTCAGGGTTGGAGGTATCAAAATGCCATTGTTTTTTTCACTGTTGGCTATCCCACACCTGTTGTTTAGCTCTTCCTCCAAAGTTTGACACAAAGAAAAATGTCCCTAAACCAATTGGATTTTGAGAATTTTAGCAGTGAAGCAGGCTACCTACTATTTTAGGCCTTTTCACACAGTAAACAGGGTAACCTTGCCCACTTAGCAACAACTACAAAGTTTTTAATTGCGTGGCTAAACTTTATTTTTTTTGAGTCTCCAGTTGTATTTGCACCTACCTAAGCCTTTGAAATTCAATTCCACCCCTTTTCTCACCCCTCCCCATGGTCAGTTTTCTGATTTTATATGGACTTCTTAAAATTTGATGCTTTTGTGCTAGATGCTATTGGCATCATCATAACTGGAGGCAGTGTTGCCAATCATAGGCTTTTCCCTGATGGTGGGGTAAAAAAATTTTACGAAGAGCAACTTTCCCCGACGTAGGGGACAATCGCTTTATGTGAGTTCTTGGGAAAAATCGTGAAATGTAGGGTAAAGTGGGTAAAATGCCTTGTTTTCGTTTTTTTATACCAGTCAAATTATTGGACTGTTTTCCATTAATTTTGTCTCAACATTGCGCGTAGGGAAATGTGAAGGAAAAATAACTCTCACTGTTAGGGAAAAGCACGTGACCAGTGTGGCAATGCTAGATGGGAGGGCAACTCTAAAGTTTAGTCTCAGATCGCTGGTTTCGGGCTATACATTTACACACTGTGCAGTTCTGCAGGATTTTCACTCTGACATGGTTGCTTCAGTGGGATAGAAAAGGGAGGGAGATAATCATGAAGCTTACATTCCAAATCTGAGTAATGTCTAAGAAATAAATAGTAGCTTTGCAATACCTACCAACAACAGTGGGCGTGGCAAATATTCACTTCTTTTTTCGTCAGTGCAGTCTTTCATAGAATTATATCTTAAGTTATGGTCCCACGTCTGAAGTTACGACTTTTCTTTGGCGACCTGCAAACAGCCCCCCGACGCCTCCTTGGTGTAGGATTATAATTGTATATAGTGTTTAGAGTCAGTGTCATTAATTTTACCTGGTCAAACTTTTGTATGAAACAAAGAAAGTCTCGTGACACTGCTTAAACATTAGGTTGTCGTAAAAGTTTAATTTGGGGCGGGGTGATGTCGTAAAATTTTGTCACCAGTAATCTAAGGAGTGAAGGTTATTTATTCAGGATCAAATCGCAGAACGTGAGTCATATAAAATACTTCTTTACCTCCCTGTCACTGTAAATCATAAATCAGAACCATTTTGTCTTTTCTGGAAGTTTCGTGCCTCAGCTTGGGGAGGTGTGTGTGTGTGTGTGTGTGTGTNTTTATTTTCTTAAAATGATTCATGTTATTTTGGTAAATGGAAGACAAGGACATCTAATATTATTGGGTTCGATATCGGTAAGTAGAGACTTGACAAAACCGAAGCCAGCGAAACATGAAAGAAATTCGATCATTACAATGTTGACAAGACATCGCAATTGCTACTTATATTCGTTTGACCCGAATACAGCTAATGAACCTGTAACAGCACTTCAAAATTACATGCATTATAATCTGTATTCATATACAAAACCATGGATACGAGTTAAACGGACCAGAATTTTGGCAACGCCTTAGCTTGCGTAGATTCTGACTGAAATGCTGTGATTTACTTAAAATCATTTTGTCTCAGCCAGAGCCAGGTTGTTTGTTTACATCTTACATTGGAAAAATAAATAGGCTTTCTCTAATAACAGCACCGATTTAGTCGAAATATCGATCTAGTCCATGACCTGTCTACTATGACTAAATGAACTGTATCATTATCGTTGCGGTGCTGTCCTTCGACATAGCCAAATATATGTTGAGGGACTGTCTTGAGACCCCGTATTGATAAGCATCAAACTGTCAGCAGTGATTTGTAAAATCAATTACTGAATGAACTTTCTACACATGATTTTAATTATCATGTAATTACCAATTATATCAAACCGTTACATGATCTTAAAGTCTACGGTTCTGCAAAGAAAACAAGACGTAAACGACAGACTTAAGAATGCACTACATTGAGCAAACGAAATGAACGTCAGGTTGGTAAATAAAGTCTGTTAATGTATTGCCTATACAAGAGAGACTTTTATCGGGATTTAATTTCCTAATCATTATATCAAACCGTTGCTAAAGTTTCGCACGAGAAAAGCATGATATTCACATATTGCGATATGTTTATTTGACGGCGATCTGGAAGGTGAAGCTCATTACAAAGAAAGTTGAGACGTTTCTTTCTTTGAAGAATGATTTAGACTTTGAAGATCCTTTTTTAATTTGCTCTTAGCATATCAAGCCGTTGCCAATAAATTCTTGCGAATAGACAAGTATAATATTCTAACCTCAACCTGTCCCTCATCATACCGAAGAAGATCCAGTAGTTACATATTATTCCTGTCAGACTTTCTCTGATCTTCATACCTCATTTTCTGTATCATCCTTACATACATAGAAATTGGCTATAAACATTTTTATTTTTTTGTTTCAGCAATATCCAATGCTATTCATGTTAAATGTTTTTAGCTCTGTTAGGGGTTTTGATGTAGATATACTTGACGTTTTGGATTAACTTTTTTTTGTGGCCCGGGGGGGGGGGGGGGNGGGGGGGGGGGGGTGAAGGGGGCTTTAATCATGTCATACCAACCAGTATAATCTGCTTATTATGGGTAATGATTAATATCACTCTGTCCGTTATTTGGATCAACATAAAGTTGATTTGGCTTAACAGCAAGTACAGTACATTGGAGTATGGAAGAGTAGTAATTATTCAGTAACTTTTATGACAACGAAACAGTATTTTGATGTTGGAAAACGGTTGCCAAAAAGCAGATGTTGCGATTAAGTGTACTGCAACTAAATGTATTGCAACTAAATGGAGTCGATTGTATTTTCTTGTACAGAAGAGTAGAACCTGTTTATTTCAGGGAATCATTGCAGTAAAAACAAAAGCGTCCTTTATATTGTGCTATTAAAGATGTAATATGGTCATCTCTGCCAGCGAATGCCACCATATTTTACAAGTCTCTGTTGCACTCTAAATCCAGGGGCTTTTCGATGTTTGTTTTTTTTGCTTTTTGTTTTTTGTTTTTGGGTGGTTTTTTTTGTTGTTGTTGTTTTTTAATACTCCCTTTGTAAATCTTGCGTGCAAAACAAAGTGAAAACAATCTTAAATACATTTTCACTATTGAATCTGTCTCACTGTAAAAGAGCCATGAGCGCCGGGGAAGGGAAGATCTATTTTACAAGGACTATCGAGCAGTTGTCATCATTCCTCTCCCTCTTGCCCCCTCCTCCACCCATCCAGACAAGTCCAGTAAGTAAAAATATAAACCCATCCACCAAAGAAACAGCGGGGCATCCGCTTTTTTTACCTCTAAAAGTCTCAGGAAAGGACCTCACTTAAGAACTGGCCGCTGTAGAGAAAGAGTGGACCATCCCGCATTTGCTGTGTTTTGAGAAACTGAGGGGAAATTTATGTTGCCATTGACTTATAAAGACTTGTAAAGGATAACAGTTGGTGTTAGAAGTCCCCACAGGCCCCAAAAAACGGCAATTTATCCGATATTTATAGCAAGCTTGAGTGGATGCCCAGGACCTTAGCCTAGGAACCTTACCACCGACACTGCCAAAATTGGACCCTTATCGCCAAAATCGCAGCAATATGGGATGGTCCACTGTTGCTCTACGGCAACCAACTGTACAATGAATTAAGCTGACACACCAGGAGACATCTCCCTCTTCCTCGCGTCTTACCCTCTGATTAATACACTGTGACAGTCTATACAGAGTACATGGTGAACGTCGCGTGATGGATAGAATCGTGCATAAAATATGGGACACAACACTCTCTAACAAAGGGAGATAAAAGACCCAGTAAACTGTCACACTTGGAGGTTATCTTTTCATGAAAAAAAAAATTAACACAACACAGAGGTCATGTTAATGCAAACCCAGAAATAATGGCATGAATGTTTGCAAAATAGCGATATACAGTGTCAAGGACAAAGCCTGATGCTACTGACAAAATATTATAAAGAAACTTGGTATCGTAGGCAGTGGATCCACTGTATCGTGTGGATCGTATCATTTTTCAATGTTATCAGTATTATTCTGTATAATGCTCCCTNAAACCCCGTAACCTGAAGAGTTAAAATGAGAGGGAGGTAAAATTTTACGTATATCAACAGGCGAATAAAATCTTAGACATATTGCACGTATAATTGATCTATGTGCCATTCTGGGTGCGTTTAGGGATTTCCATTGTTAATTTGAATTCTTCTACTGTGACATAGCCATAGAATATAAATATTTGAGATTTGCAGCTTAGCAGACAATGTCCATCTGCATTTAAATTTCAGTTGCTTTGAGATTTGAACTACTGAAATCAGTGTACTTAGAGATTAAGTAATGTTCCTGCAGGGCACCCGATACAGTATGATCTCACGACACCGATGTCCAGGACTTCATTTCAAAATTATATTGGAGGTTATGAGGTATTCGAGCCGGTGGGTGAGATTTGATAAGGATTCGAATCTGGAGCATAACAAGGAATACGCGAGAATGTAATCGGAATGATCCACTTAATGTAATCTGTAAAGTCCTCGAATCCACGCTTTCCTAATCATAATTATGAAAGTTGGCAGAACTTTATGAAAGTTGGCAGAGCTTTATGGAAGTTGGCAGAACTTTATGAAAGTTGGCGGAACTTTATGAAAGTTGGCAGAACTTTATGAAAGTTGGCAGAAGTTGGCAGAGCTTTATGAAAGTTGGCAGAACTTTATGAAAGTTGGCAGAACTTTATGAAAGTTGGCAGAGATTTATAGAAGTTGGCAGAACTTCAAGGTACTGATTCTTATGGTCGTGTTATAATTCATTTTTGAGGGGAAGATTACGCTTTACCTCGTCAGTCTGAAACCGGAAATGTTACCCGCAAGCCGACGCCATATTGTTTAGATAACATAAAAAACTGAAATCGCACATGCAGCATTTCCTGTTGTCCAAGGGCGATAAGATAAAAGTGTCACACAAACACTTCCATGTCTAGCGCAAAAAAAATTAAGGAGCAAAGAGGAGCATCTAGTCTCAGTATATCCGGTAAAGTAAAGAGGAAGTTCGATATTACGCACCCGTTTGAGACGTATACATTGTTATTTAGTATGAATTGGGTTCAAGATTAATATATTGTTTTATTATTCAGGTGGACTTCAATATTAAGTACACCGTAATAATACATATACATTTTGAATGCATCAAGGACACACTTGTTATCTTGGTTCTACTGTATAGTGCAAGTATTAGTCATCCCAGTTATGTCTTTCTTTCGTCAGATATGGTCCATAAAACTGGCGTTGATTTACATTGAAATATAAGTTTTCACAGTCTATAAATCGTCGACTTAGGGCGAAAGCAGAGTTTCATCAAACAATTTTCAGAATGAAGATAATATCCCTGGCCGTTAAAAGTTGAGTACATTTGACGTTCTTTCTCTCAGACACAAAGGTATCTGATGGTACGGTGGTTTCGCTTTGGTGATGCAAAAAGACTGATGCAACTGATAGTTCTGAGTAGTTTACTGCTCGTTGTGTGAGACAGAATGGCGGATGAGGGAGAAGTCACACTAAACTTCTCAAGCAGTACAGCCACCTCCGCTTAATCGCAACAGTTTCCACATTACTAAATGCTAAAGACTATTTCTTAATGAAGTCTCTGGATAATAGCACTTTGTTTTAATCACAACTTTATACATTCCCCCCCCCCCCCCCCGGGCGTNCTCCCCCGGGGCGTTGCGATTAAGCAGAATCAGTCGTTTCTCTAACTGAAGTAACACTACAGTCGTTTCCACTTTATAGCAGTAACGAGGGTGGATGAAATATCTGACGATCACAAGCTCTTGGGATTGTCTAGCAATTTTAAATAACATAGAAAACATAGTATTTTGTTATCTGATAAATTCTGCAGTGAAGTTAATGTTGCGAACACGCGGACTGAAATAAAGCGAGGTCGATTCTGTTTACCTCGTATTATGAAATTCATGTAACATTTTCTATTGAACAAACTGCGGAATAGAAGTGTTTTAGCTGCAACAGTAAGGAAACTACAGTTTTCATTATGCTACTGGTGTCTTGCTCCTCGTCTCAGGAGTGATTTAGAACCGGCGTGACCCTCCTCCCCTCAGTAGAGTCCTGTGCCCGGGGCTTAGCATTGTCCTGGCTTTCTTAAGATTTAATCTGGCTGGCCTTTGACGTTCCTGACCGCAACTGCACCCTGCAACCTCTATATGAAAAACATCCTGAAACGTTAAAGGCTCAACAGTAGACCATCCTGCGATAACATAATGTTTATTTCTGGAAAGCCCAGTGGCCATCTATTACTCATCATCTGTCACACATGTTCACAGTAAGACATAAAACATGCTTAGTATTGTAAAGCATGTGTTCAGTGTCGCTATAAAGGGTAAAACGAGAAGTGTGCCATATATATGTTTATTCCCTATGAACTCGAGAAAATCACAAAAGCAGTCTCCGTCTGAGCTCTTGCTCTTTATCCGATTTAAGATGTCTCAAGTTTCTAGCCACAAAGGGTCTTTACAGGCTCCAAACCGTGTCATCGTTCGAAGTATTTAGCCAGTGAGGGCATGAATGACATTGGGCCCAAGTGAATAGACATAATGGTACAGAAATGAAAACCGCATCTGGATGTCTCTCCCTAATGATAATATGATGACACTCGACAAGCCTAAGTTTCTGTGACACACAAGATCAACGACATTATCCTGGGGGTGGAAAGTGCCTCTTTGGGTGCTCTGAATCCCAACCCTACCTTAATTTTTCACAATAGTGCTGAAAAGACTATTTTCATATTTCATGTTTCGCTTGACGATAGTGTTAAGATAAAGAAGATATTCATCGCGTAGATCTATATTTATCCCTGACAAATATACAAATTATGAAAGTGGAGGAGGTTAGAAGAAATTCTTGTATATTAAGAAATGCAGAATTACTCAGGCAGAGATGTTCTTTATACGGTTATTAATGATCACGGAAAGAAGGATGTGAATCTGATGTTACCACGAAATGCGAGTCACATACCTAGTAGATTTAATTGAATATCAAATAATAAAAGAGAGGAATGAGCAATATTTTAAAAACAACAACAAAAAAAGTACTTAAATCTATATTATATTTTTTTTTCAAATATACTTATCAAAACGTGTCTCGTCTTTTCTCTTTGATCCTCATTAAAATTATTCGTATACATCATTTTCAAATATTCGATCTTTAGTGTCAGTTCCCTCTTCCATTTATCTCTCATTACTGTCAAGTTTCAAAACGCAAGTATTGAAGCGCCCCCAGAGTTAAGTGAAATTTAAAATCATAAGGGATAGGCCCACAGAACTAGGTCAATAATGTGAGGAAACCCCCTTGCATTTTTTATTTTGTTTGGATTCGCCCCTGATGCCCTTCCCAGCACGAGCATTCCCCCGACATTCTTGAGGCTGATCATCATGACTGTTGTGAATAGCCTTGCCAAGGAGAGCAGTCAGCAGTGCTTCAACAGTTCCAACAAAGGAATGTGTGTCTATACTGTGTCGTCACTCGTTTTCCCGCTGTCCATAGTGTTCTTTTCTATCGCACTTGCCTCACTTTGAAAAGGAGCCGAGCCGCCAATGATAAAATGATACAATCATAACGTCATTAAACATTCTGTGCTTCATCTGTGTACATAAGACATGCTTTCCTATATATAGATAACAGTTAAGCCGGCCAAGTGATAAAACAACTTTGTTTCTGTCTTGGTAGTTTTGACTGAATAAAACAGTACGCACATAATGTTACACAGTCTGAGATTCTTATCGGTTTAGAAAGAAATTAATATAAACTTATGCTACGGCTTAAAACAGCAGCTATAAAGGCACGATGTTGACTTGGATGTAACATTTCACTAATGCAGGGAAGGTAACTTACTTTGTTGGAACTTACTGCGAAAAGGCAATAGAAGTGGAAACATATCTTCCAGTAGCCACAATTACAGCTACTGCACACCATTAGCAACAACAACTACTGCTACCACTGCCACTACAATTACTATATTTTACGTATACCCTTTACTTACACTTTCCCTACTTCTTCAGTGCTAGGACCGTAATGTGCCCTCCCCACCCTCACCCCCACCCTCCCCAAAAAAAACGACCTTGATAATGCTGGACAGGGCTATTTCCTAAAGTTACAACTGCGCTTTTTCTACGTCATCGTCCAGATTTAAGCGTGTCATTGTCATCCTCTTAAATCTACAACGTCACCCCATCCTGCCGGCACTGTACGAAACATAGAATTCGATAAAACCAGTCTTCTCTTTTAGAACAATGGACATGCATGATTACATGAAACAGGCATTCTGTGTTGTTGTTGGGGGGAGGGGGTGGAGAGGGGACAGGAAAGGTCTGATTCGTCTCTTTGTGCCTATTTGTGATAATCCCTCATTTTGTGCTGTCATTTTTCATCTCACATTCCTCCTCCACCCCCATCTTCAGTTCCCTTCCCCTCTCAAACCTCAACCCCCCATCCCTCTTCCCCCTCCTCTTTCAAAATCCCTAGAAACTAAAGTATTCGAAACTCATGACTAACATAGAAACCGAAGTATGGTCGAGTCATCACAGGGTCAAGGGCAATATACTGGAAACTAGTATCAGTTTATTATTAGTATCAGTCGTTATTAGTATGACGGCGTGATATCATTTTTTTAAAAATTTTTAAATCCCCACGTGATAACATTTTGATAAATCCACCTGGTAGTTTGGCGATTTTAAACATTCCTTTGGACGAACGGTTCCGTTTTGAGGATCTTCGTAATAAATGGAATTTGCTCCTCATTAGTAGATCTGGTGAGGGCTGCATTATTATAGGTATTCATTAAATGCACATTCATTTACTTGAGGGAAGGATGGGGATGACGTGAGATATATCTAGAAAGGAAAACAAAGCTTGAGAATATATCTAGAAAGGGTTCCACAGCTTGAGAACCACTGCCAGACATTTTGGCGGTAGACACATCGACCTTTAGGTATCGATATCTTGATATTTTGTGATTATCATTTATACACATACGTTTTGAAAGAATGATTGATATTTTCCAGTTATATCAAAAGAAGAATGATTTACTTTGATTTTGTTTTTAACCATATCATTCTGATTCACCTAAAGACATATGTACATGTTTAAATTTTGTGCGCAGTGGGCGGGCCAAAGCTGTCATGACGGCTGTCCGGTTTTGAAATTTTTTAGTTTTTATTCCCAAACGTAAATTACCCAGAGAGTAACATGAAAGGAACAGTTTAGCTTTAACATCAGCAGGTTTGATTCATTCTCTAACAGAAAAAGCCACCTGCATCTGCGGCCCCTCCATAGTCGTAAGATATACCTGTCTAAATATTTTCTTTGCCTTCATTTCGATGCATGGATACATGGATCATCTGGTCGATAAAAAAAGTCGGTGACAACTTTGATGTTTCTCTTCGAAACGTCGCTTATCTTTACATCTCCATAATTCTGTTAAACTGAATGAGAATTATATGCCTACAACTGCGCCGGAAGTGACACCGTTATTCAAGCGCCATAATATTTGAAAGATGTGTCATTTAAAGTTTGTGTTTGTTTAAGACCCCCCCCCCCNCCCCCCAAAAAACCCCGTTTCAACAAAACAAAAAGACGGCGGAATCGGTGACGTGATAACGCTCAAGTTTTATTTATTTTAGGGATTAATACAAAAACTTAAGCCCACAGATATAAGTTGACGGATTGATTGTGTAAGCTCATAAAATATGATAGTTTGAAAGGTGGTTTTTTTTTTAAATCAGAACGCTGAAAGATAAGAGGATCGTGAGAGCGGAGTGGTGAAATATTATTTTCCAAGATTAAGACGTGACAAAGTGTCATATACTGGGTTTCTTTAGAGTTTTGGAAAATGGAAAGCAATACATAACTTAAGAACAAAGAGTGGAAACTGAAATTGGAATAAGTTTTTTTCCCACAAACTTCCGTTTTCCTCTCTCTCTCCTTCCTCCTTTCTTCCTCCTTCTCCTCCTTCTCCTCTTTCATCTCTTTTCTCTCATTCTCTTTTCATCTGCCTTGTCTCAAATCTGTATCTACCTGTTTTGTTAGCTTTTGACCTCACTGCCATTCATAATCATGCGTTTTATATACTGTCCCTTTTCATTTCCAACGATGTCCTTTGATCATCATCCTCTCTCTTAGGCTACCTACCTGTTTTCTCTGCTTTAAATAGATCTACACGACAGCGCAGTTCGTCATAAACATTAATGACACTGCACTCTTGAGATGTTTCAGAAGTTTGTTCTGCATTATAAAGTGCCTAAACTGTCTAAACGCTCATTTTCTTAAAAGGATCTACACGATTATGAATATCAAAACTCCATTATCAGGTTCTTCAGTATAAGTATCTCATGTTGCTCGCTGGTACCCACCCACTCTCTCTCTCTCTCTCTCTCTCTCTCTCTCTCTCTCTCTTTCCACCCACTTTCATTTGTTCCATTACTTTGTTCTTACAACAATTAAAGTACCATTTTGTTCTTACCTTAAAAATCGTACTTCTTTCATTCTCATAACTTCTTTCGACCTCTTTATTCTGTCTGTCTGTCTGTCTGTCTGTGTGTGTCTGTCTGTCTGCCTGTCTGTCTGCTTGTCTGTCTGTCTGTCTGTCTGCCTGCCTGCCTGCCTGCCTGTCTGTCTGTCTGTCTGTCTGTCTGTCTGTCTGTCTGTCTGTCTGTCTGTCTGTCTGTTTGTCTGTTTGTCTGTCTGTCTATCTTCGTCCCATCCCACCCGCTCTGACACACTGACCCCACTTAATTCAGGCGTCCTCCTCCACCCTCCCCTGCCTCCCATTATTGCATACAGATGAATCACGCCAATGCGGCTTAACTTCTGTGACATTAAATATGAGACACGGCAAAACAACATTTAATTTTACATGCGAACTTTTCCACTGGCAGTTTTGGGTATCCAATTACTGTTATCATGAATAGAGACTATATCCGTCCCGTAACGCAAGATCTCGCTTGCTTTGAAACCTGCGAGGGGGACAACGAAAGAGACACCCTACGTTTTATGACTTTCCTGTATTTATTGGTACTGGGCCAAAGGTATCTTGATATCTGAATCATACAGCAGACATTAAACATCTTATTAAAATGTAGACTTACAAAGCAGTTGAAGTTAAAACATGCTACTCATGACCTTGCCACGGCACTATCCCCTTCAACTGAGGCCTACTCTAATTTATATCTACTCAAGCCTACCCTCTCCTGTTTGCTTTTCCAATGAATCGACCGAGCCAGTGCTCACTATCTATAGACTAATTGAGATCTTGAGCCTGTGATCAAGGAGCCCTTCTCCGTTTAGAGATTAGCATCACGGTCCCGTGCATGACTATGTTAACTTTACTACTCAATTACTGAGGTTTGAAGGTATGAAAATGCCAATGTTTTTTTTCACTTTTGGATAATTATATAAGATTTTATATCTCTCATTAACTTATCCAGGAGTCCCATCCCAAAATACTTTCCAAACATGTTGTTTAGCTTTTCCTCCAAATTTTGACACAAAGAAAAATGCCCCTAAACCAATTAGATTTTGAGAACTTAGGCAGTGAAGCAGGCTACCTAATATTATTTTAGGCCTTTTCACTCACGTAAACAGGGTAACCTTACCCACCTAGCAACAACCACAAAGTTTATACTTGAGTGGCTAAAACTCACCTATTCTGAGTTTACAGATGTATTTGCACCTATCTAAGCCTTTGAAATTCAAATTCAGCCCCTTTCCCTCCTCCCCATGGCCAGTTTTCTGGTTTTATAGAGACTATTTAAAGTTTCATATTTTTATGCCAGGTGCTATTGGCATTTTCATACCTGCAGTCGCCTTGAGGCTGGAGATCAGTACAGTAATGACAGGGACAGCGGCATGGCTAAGAAATTATTTGCTGCAGCCACTGTTGTGGTTGTTTTTGTTGCTGCTGCTGCTGCTGCTGCTGCTGTTGCTGACATTGTTGTTGTTGTTGTTGTTGTTGTTGTTGTTGTTGTTGTTGTTGTTGTTGTTGTTGCTGTTGCTGTTGCGACGGCGGTACTATAATTAGTATTTTTGTTCTGAGAACGGGAATTTCCAGGACCTCTTGATTATCTGTTCGTGAGTTTTGCCAAGTTGTCCAATTTGGACTGTTGTTGAATGGGTATTTGGTGTGGAAAGTGAAAATCGTCTTCCATCCTCATCTGTCGGATTGAATCTCAAGCCGATGGATAATATTAAATGGTTTTGCTGATTAGAGCAGAAAGGACTATGATGAAAGGGAGTAAAATAAACAAGGCGTGAAGAACAGAAGACTGATACTGCAGATCAGTTTGACAGCTTTGGCACTGGAGTGGCAACGAAAGAACAACTGAAGTAGAGAGTTATTCTGAAGCTAGATTAAGAGGATTAAGGCTGTAGTATTTGTGTGTGTGTTTGGGGGAGAGGGTGAGGGAGGGGGAGGGGAGCAAGGGGGGTGACATATGGTGGGCATGGTACAGGGGGAGCACAATAGATACTCTTGTATCTCTGTAGACTCGATACGGATAGACCGCCGATACTTGGGCGCCTATAATAAGAAGTGTGATTCCAGCACTCACAGTTGTCGATACTGAAAACATTTTGTTAATACCGGATACTGATACAATATTCAGATCGTACTTCAATTAGTGTAAGACCTTTTGTACTCCTTGTAATCAATATCTCTGATCGAAGTGCTTGAAATTAGAATCTAATATACTGATACAATATTCAGTATAATCAACACTTTGTAAGCGCTCCATTATAGCCATTGTTGGTATTTACTTAGTCGAATCCAAATCTCTTTAGCGATGACGTTATTTTATGGACAGGAAGAATAGCCAAGACTTAAATGTCATGTCACAGTCTAGACTTCTCGGCATTTTTCACAAGCAGGCAAAGCCTAGTGCCGTAATTTCATTCGTTCAGGCTAAAATGAGGTCAGAATGACCCACACAAAAAAAAGGGAACAATAGACATGACATAACAGCTGCGCTTTTTTGGGGCGACCCCACCTGCGCCATCTTGACAGCATAAGTATTGTTCTACATCACGTGAACAGGAGCCGTCGGAAAATAACTGCACTATTCTGACACTGAGTCTGTCTGGCCTTGAATGGCATCCACTACATTTTCTGACACCACGAGTCTGTCTGACCTTGCACCTATGTTGCCACTCTGGTCATGTGCTTTTCCAGTACAGCGACAGTGATATTTGCTATCCTTAAATTTCTCAATGCATAAAAACATTGCAGGAGACTAGTTGGTCAAAAAAGACTAGACTATCAGAGTCGATAGTAGCAGAGTATAAAATCTGTCCTTTTGTACAGATTGTGTAAAAATAATCGTTTAATATGAAACCATACCGCAAAAGTGGTGAAATTCAGTCTTGAATTTGTACAAAAGTAATTACTGCAGCCAGTGTTTCCCAGTGGTTTCAGCGGATTTCATTTCTGCACGCCTATGATCTACAAAAGAAGTCCACATTTTTATCCCCTTTTTATCTAAATTTAAATTGTGAAAAATCTAAACAAAGGACCCTCACTGTAAACAGTATAAAATTTGAGCACAGTGATGGCACCAGACCTGCAGACTGGCCTTGACCTTCTCGGAACGAGAAATTTTTATGAAATGGCCAAGAGGCCTTTACAATTTGGCCCCTGCAACCGAATACTGAAGCAAATGAGTGCGGAAAATCCTATAATTTTAACGATAAATAGAAGAAGCAATTTACGGAAAACAAGTTCTCACTGTGTAGGGTAAATGACTTTTCGGAAAGCTATTTTACCCCCCACGGTAGGGGAAAATCCCTAGAAGTAGCAGTGTTGCCTTAAGCGGCATCAAACCTGCGGTTATCATCCACAACGAGCAAAAGATCGGACTGCAACAGGCTCAGAATTGTGCTCTTGTCGCTGTGGGTCCGTTTTGTGGGTTGTTTTGTTTTTTTTTATCTTTAAGGACTGGCAAGTTTTGGGGTTTTTTTGGTAGCCCTCGCAACTCACTTCCTCAAGTTAAGGGGAAAACCCATGTTTACCCAAATTAATGGGATGTTGACCTTTGAAGTGAATTGAACAAATCATCATGTGTTTGATTAATAATTAGCTGTGTAAATGTATGTTTTCTCTTTGTTTTACTTCCGAAAAGACATTAACCTCAGTTTTGGAGTGTTAGAGATTTCTTTATTACCCCACGACCTCCGAAAACCGTCTTAAATAATATGCTATTTTGAGGTTTTGCGTTATCAGTGATTTATGCAGCGATTGTACCATTTTCTTGTTGTTTGATTTTTCTGCTTTGTGTTTGGACCTAGACTAGTTTAAGCTGTACTTGTCACGCACACCTGATTTCCGCTCTCTAAACTTAGTTTCAGTTTCAGCGTGACTAAGAGCGAGAATCCACCACATCCGGCATTGTATGAATATCTTGACGTAGGTGAACCTCTTTTTCTTTGTTTATGACAGTCAGGCTCATGCGATTTACGGTGAAAAAAATAGTGATAATAATGATAATAAAGATAATAATAATAATAATGCGGTTTATACATCTCGTATCCAGATCAATACTGGCTCACGCAACTTCACACTCTTATTACCCCACAGGCCTGATCATTCTCGGACCTTTCTAAACGCCCAGGGGAGCATACACTGCCGCTCCCATTTATAGGCGCTGAACACTGGCATCCTAACAATATCTTCCGCTGCCTATAGCCATGTACCCATTTTAAAGACAGCTGGACTGAGGAAACTGAATGAAATGCCTTGCCACGGCACTTACAGCATGACCGAGGTCGGGAATCTAACCTACCACCTTTAGATCGGGAGTCCAATGCCGCAACCATTCAGCCACACAGAGAGAGGACGTTTGTCCTGGTGATCCGAAGAGCTCGATCCGAATCCGGTAGGTTCGCACTCTTACGCTACATTGCCCGTTCATTAAGCTTATATTCGGACAAGGTAATCTATCAAAAGCATATTTGCTGTTGAAAAACTGTTCCGCTCGTAGATTGCATACCATGGAAACTGTCTGCACCTGAATGAACGCTTTCGAAGGCAGAAATCAGTTGCGGCTCAGGATTCATTTACCTGATGTTTCTGATTATGTCGAGGATTCAGAGCTTACAAGACACGTTAGATGTAAATCAATTCTTCTGGGGAAATGTGTAAGCAAAAAATAAATCTGATAAAAATGCTTTTTGCTAGATAGACCTATGTCAAACATTTCTCAAGTTTTTTTGAAGTGTGCGTGGAAGGGTACAGACATATGTTATAGATAAGTATGATTTTAATTACAGTTTTATCCTTCCATCTGCCAAAACAAGTGTAATGTCTTAGCTTATTAACCGTGTTTGAGACACAAGCTCTTCATCTCGCAGTAGTGGAGCACAACTGATCTATTTCAGCCGTCAAGCTGAAGTTTAAAAGACCTCTCAAGATACTGTCTTCAAAATGGTCTATAGCTCCTTACCAGTCCTTGGTATCATTATGTATAGTTTAGCATTAGCTTCAACAGAGCTGTGGCATTAAATATGTAATCTTTATAGTGGAGTGTAGACAATTATTTTACTTTCTAAATTTAGCTCATCACTTAACTAACGAGCCACGAGCTTTGACATGCGCACCAGATATTAGAGCCTCATTGGTAACACGCAAAGGATTTAATCACAATCAAAGGCTTAATCTTCGGTGCACTGAGCCCGTAAACAGCGCATCGTTTTCAGAAGCTGGAATCTCCCTTTGGCAATTTTACTACGCCGTGCGCAAATTACCGACGCAAGCCGCTAGTCGCATTTATTGCTCTTACCCTATACTAATTTTGAAAGGCTTTTTTTTGCCTTTCTCCGCCAGATGTTGATTGCCAAATTTGGCATGGTAATGCTTAATACCTGTATGACCGTATGCAATTTTGTATTGTGTCATGCTGAAACAGATTTGTTACAATCTGTAAAGTCACAATAGAGATAGAATGTAAAAACACGGCATGTGCCTGGACGTATGGAGCGCTACCTGGCGGTTTCAAACATGACATTATAAAACAGATTTGTTATAATATTTGTAAAGTCACAACAGAGACAGACTGAAAAATATGAAGTGTGCCTGGCATTGTAGAGCGCTACCTGGCGGTTTTCAAACATGGCATACTAAAACAGATTTGTTTCATTGTAAAATCACAACAGAGACAGAATGAAAAACATGAAGTGAGCCTGGACATGTGGAGCGCCACCTGGCGGTTTTCAAACATAGCATGCTAAAACAGATTTGTTTCATTGTAAAGTCACAACAGAGATAGAATGAAAAACATGAAGTGAGCCTGGGCGTGTGGAGCGCCACCTGGCGGTTTCAAAGGACTTATGTCAATTAAACGACCCATTATTTATCGCGTTGTGTCTTGGAGGTTCTGAGACAGAGAAATCTAAGACACAGGATGCCACAGTTCATAGGGCCAAACAACAAAGCCCCCCTGTTGGCATAACAACCTGTCCACACCCTATTCATCCTGCACAGCCGTGAACCACCTGTCCGTCTTATTTACGAGGCAGGCATGCGGTCTCTACCACGGGGCGATGATAGTCAAACTTCCACAGCCTGTGAGCCAAGTCCACATCGGCGACATGCGAGTAATGTTGATATCGCCATACCATGGCCACACCATGAGTGTTGATGTATATCTACTTAGTCCTGGGTACCTACCATTTGTTGAAAGCCGTAGATCACAATGTATGACAAGTGGTCTGTTGGTTTTATGAGATGAGATGGTGATAGCCATGATACCAGACCAGCTGGCTGGTATTGCTGATATCGTCGCTTCTTTGCCCC